>JAYESA010000012.1:173246299-173268799 GCA_036927795.1 Iris macrosiphon | reverse complement strand
CTCCGTGGAAATGGTTTGGAAGGTTCGGAAGTGTGATGTTGTCTATGGGATATAAACAAAGCCAGGGAGATCATACCTTGTTTGTCAAACGCTCAAGTTCAGTGGGAGTTACTATACTCCTATATGTTGACTCCTATATGTTGACGACATTATTGTGACAAGAAACAATGAGAAGGAAAGACATGCTCTTAGACTACGGTTAGCAAGTGAATTTGAGATCTAGGGAAGTTGAAGTACTTCCTTGGAATTGAAATTGCACATTCCAAACAGGGGATCTTCATCTCTCAACAGAAGTACTTTACAGACTTGCTTAAAGAGACATGGAATTTAGCGTGCAAACAGGTGAGTACACCAATAAAGCCTAATTATAAACTTGGAGAGGCTGAAGAAGATATTGCAGTGGATATAGAGATGTATCAACGTCTTGTAGGAAGACTTATTTATCTCTCGCATTAGGACTGATCGATATAACCTACGCTTTTTGTCATGCCCCTATCCCGGAGAACCGAAAATCACTTCTAGGCGTGATATCGTGCAAGCCTAAGTTGCGCTTGCACAAGGACAAGACTTTTGCAATAACAAAATAAGCTATTCAGAGTTAGAAACATTGGCACAATATTGCAAAAAACTGAATGAACACAATGGTATAAAAAATAATCTCTTTATTGATATCTAAAATGATTACAAGGCTTTCATTACATTGCCAATTGGCTACATCTCTCTCAAGCTATACAAAATTACAATGATATCGTTTCATATATTACATCCCTTTATACAAAAATATCTCAAAACATCTCAATGCATCTCAAGGCATCTCTTTTCTGATTTTCGGCTTCTGAGGATGAGAATTTGCTATCGCTTCGGACAATTCAGCAGGACACCCAGCACCTGCGGACACACTAGTGGGGCGTCAACACTTTGGAAAAAGCACTGGTGGGGAACAAAAGCAACACCCTCTGAAACCATCACTAAGTAATCATGTGAGAAAACATTGCATTATTAGTGATATTGCTACTTTTACCTACGTTCATTTCATGTTATACAGGATCAGAGTCAATTTACATTTCTTTTGAAAATATCTCTGAAAAGCCACATTTCATATTCATTCAAGCATATAGTAGGAACAATTTCATTGCTTGATATTGATTTACTCTATCTTGAAGTGTGCAGCGTGTTTCGTGGACCAGATTTAGTTCTCTTAGGGACATATAACGACTTATCATAGCATTCTTTCTTCTTTTGAACAATAGTAATATCTAGGCATCTTAGTTCTTATTTATGCAGGACAGACATCTCATGTAAAACCAATAGATCTTAGGAGCAGTTCATGAAAGGAAATGTAACCACAACAGTTTATGTAGATATGGACTATTCTTAGGAGCAACATGTGATAGGAACATGATTAAAAGATCGTCACTTATTCAGTGATTTTTACCCACAGCCGAACGGTTATCCTTACAACGGACAAGTGTTAGAACGATTCATAAACACGTAAGTTCCCTGTCGGTCTCTGCATCAAGTGTTAGGTATGTAAGATGGCTATCCTAGCATACACCCTAACTAATTAATGCCCCATGGAAATCCATGATTAGCAACTGTGACTCACAGTTCAGCACTGTACTAGTATGCGCTCATACTAGCAACTGAGACGCTTGGTCCAGCTAACTATTAGACATAAACACGCCATGATCGGGAGGACTTCATTGCCTCAAGGTGTTCCTCTGATCCCCCCTAGGCCAAACGATCCCGGTGCCCCGGAACCAGTCGTGGGATTATACTTGTGCACAAGTTGTCTAGACCAATGCATGTTGCAACTCTATCAGATAAATCTTTACGATGCATCATCTACACAAGAATTGCATCTCTCTTTCTATTCTCTGTACGGACAAGCCGTCATCTCTATTCTCTGGTTCAAGCATTTCATACAGTTCTATCTTTATAGTACGATAAAGAAAATATATATCAATCTCTATTTAAGCATATATGGCAACAGTTCTTCTATCTCTTGTAACTAAGCATGTAGTTCTACTCTTTCTTTAGCATATGATGTAGGTACATGTTCAAGCATACTTTTACTTTTGTTTATTAGCATATAAGCGGTTCGTTTGATAGTAGTGACAGTGTAATTTAGCATGCAACATTCTTTTTCTTGACTTAGCATAGCAAGGGTTCTTTCATTCTATTATGCAAGAAATCATGTTTCTCTTATTTAAGCATAGCAAGGATCATTCTTTCAATTAAGCAAGCCGGCAAGTACTCTTAAAGCATACAGTGTCAGGTTCTGTCATTCTTCTTTATGAACATTAGTCTTCTCAGCAACAATCAATTATAAAATCAGATTCTTTATTAGGCATAAAAGAATCAAAGAATGAAGTTCTGCCATCAAGATCAATCTTCTTTTGTTTCAACAAGGGAGCTCTTCGTGAAGGCTTCCTCTCGAGCCAGTAAACCGATATATCTTGTACATAGTGCCATCGCGGAGTGGGGTACTACACTGTTAGTGTGATCAGTCTGTTTATGCAAAATCCAAAAGAGATTTATTTGCAAGCGGTCGATAGAATGCTACAACACCTAAAAGGAAGTCCTTGAAGGAAATTTTGTTTGAAGTGGGTGATGGGATGATACTTGAAACTTATACATATGCTGATTATGCGGGATCAATAATTGACAAAAGATCGACCTCAGGCTATTGCACCTTTCTTGGAGGAAAGCTTGTAACTTGGAGAAGTAAAACAAAATGTGATAGCAAGATCTAGTGCAGAAGCAGAATTTTGAGCAATGGTTCTAGAAATTGGTGAATTAATGTGGTTGAAGATTATCTTGGAAGATCTGAAGATTAAGTGGGATGGCCCGATGAGACTTTACTGCGACAAAAAAATTAGCTATTAGTACATCGCATAACCTGTTACAACATGATCGAACAAAGTATATTGAGGTCGACAAACACTTCATTAAGGAGAAATTGGAAAGTGGTTTGATTTGCACACCATATGTCTCAACTTATTGTCAGCTAGCGGATGTGCTAACCAAATGATTAAGGGGCACTGTGTTTTAAGCAATTATATCCAAGCTGGAAATGGAAAACGTCTATCCACCAGCTTGAGGGGGAGTGTCGAGAAATAAGGCAATTATATCCAAGCTGGAAATGGAAAACGTCTATCCACCAGCTTGAGGGGGAGTGTCGAGAAATAAGGAAGTTAGTTTTAGAAAGTCTATTAACGGCCCTAAATTCCTAGGATTAGGGAGATTAGGTGTTAGGGGAATATGTTTTTTTTATTCCTATTTTCTTGCAGTTAGGGTTGTCTATATTAACCTGTTGTTGTACATATCAAAGATCAATGAAGAATTTATTCTCACAGTAATTTTCGTCCCTTTTTCTACAGAACCATCTCATATTTTTCTCTTTGTCAAGAAAATAGTTTCCAAGTTTGTGGCTACCAAACAAAAGAAAGGAACAACTTTCCTTTTTCTATTTCTTAAATCCGTGAACCAAATATGGCCTTAGTTTTTTCAAGAAAAACCTTCCTTTATTCATTTTGCTGACACTTATGTTAGTTTTATGTTATTATTGTATATGTTCTTGTGTTGAACACACCTCGCATGTAATAATATGTTTATAATCTTAAAGTTATTTGCTTTTGCCTTTTTGTTTTTGTTTTTTTTTCTTTTTTTCTTTATCCCCCTCTCTTGGAGGAAATATTACCACCATGTGACAAATTGGTGACCATAGAAGTAAGAAAAATATGCATCCATGCGTCCAACAACCATGCGTTCCAAAGTAAAGCTCAGAAAAGATTGGGCCGCAGAACCACCCTACGGTCCAATAAGGCGACATCCATGCGTCCCAATCAGCCGAAGCAGCTTTGGCCGCAGATGGACCTGACATAGCATCCTAGCAATGGGATTGTCTCTGACACAGAATACTGACAAAGAGGATTTTCTGAATGCCTCAAAAGACGTGAACACTAAACGACAGAAGTCTCACGTCAGTACAGAACTTCACTCTCGATGGATGTACAGCGCCACGTGTACAGCACAGCTGGCCCCGGCACAGAACTTCACTTCTCGGACATTGGTTCACGTCCATATTACCTCTGAACTACTGTCCTAACATTTCTCTCCGGCTGAGTTTGCCATGTCCATATTACCTCTGAGCAAACCTCTCGGGTCTTGGCTATCGATAATTACGTCCATATTACCTCTGATATCGGTTGTCATCTCCATTTATCACCTGCACTTACCAAGGTACATCAGCGGTGTTAAGTCCACAAAATCTGTCACGTACATATCACCTCTAGTAGGATTTGTTCCAAATCTATTACTTGCACTCAGGTGCGCAAGAAGTAATGGGTCCACAAAACCTATCACGTCCACATTACCTTTGATAGGGATTATTTTTGGACTTATTATTTGCACTCAACGTGCGCAACAAATAATAGGTCCACATAAGTCCCCCAGTGGGACATCCTAGACCGGCTGTGATATTGTCCTACGTCAATATTATCTCTGGTACGGTATCCAAAGCTCACACAAACAATTACAAACGAATGGAATAACTTTTATTTCTTTCTACGAAGAAAAATTGAAAGCAAAACTACATTTGAGGGATTGTCAAGATCCCAAGCTCGAAGGCAAAATGGGGACACAAAAGAGCAAAAGAAGAACTACTGGTGTTATGAAGTCGGAGCATAACTCTGCTATCCACTCATGGAGGCGAGCAATATGGCCATCCAGGCACCTCTGGGCCCGACACTCAACTTCCTGGGCCATAACCTCGGGATCCTCGTAGCGGGCGTAGGACTCGTGTCTGTCCTCCAGCTGTTGCACCAGAATCTCAATGCCAGTCGTATTCTGCGCTACCTGGCTCGCTTCGGTTCGGATAGCCTCCTCTTGCTGGGCCTCTCGCAGCCTATTCCCCTGCATGTCAAGCTCGACCTGGAGCTTTTTGATTTTCTCAATCAGGTTCTTTTGCCGAGAGAGGCACTCTTCTCTCAGATCGCCCAGCCGGTCACGCCTCTCCTGCAAATTTCGGAGATCACGCTGCAAACACTCCATAGACGAAGCAAAGAAGGCCTTCTTTGTCGCCACCTTCTTCGAGAACTCGTTATATTCATGGGATATCAGCATTCCCATATCCGTCTGTTGGTACTACCGTAGCTCCGTTAGGCATTTTTCCACCACCAGTTTATGGCCCAGAAAGTCGGCTATCTGTTCGAAACCGGGGATACCCCTCAGATAGTTTATCTGGCCCTCAGCAAAGTGCCTTGCCCAGGCAAAAGATTTGTTGTGCTCCAACACGCCCTCGATCCTTTGCTTCAAGAACATGTGGAAGCTCCGAATGGAGAGCTTGACGCTCTCGTCAATCTCTTCCAACGTAGTCGGAGTTAGAGGCGGCGAGATTGAAGAAAAGGCTGCAGGTGCAGCAGGAGGCACAACGATGTTCGGAAACCTCGAAGGCGAAGCAGCAGTAGAGGAGAAACCAGCAGTCCTGTCGGCGATCCAATCTTTCATGAACGCACGAAGTGCCTGGATACCGGCAGTTGAACCACGGACGTCGGAGTAGTATCGAGACTGGGGACAGAAGTAACGAGGCACCTCGCCGCATCGGCTCCCACCGGTGTACTATCCCTAGATTGAGATTGAAGATTTAGAATTGAATCGTGGCTTGGTGGTCTAGACTTATAATGGACAGGTGGATCCTATTATGTGTTTGAGGAGATAGACTATACAAATTGCTAGGCTTGATATGTGACATGAATATATCATGGATTTGACTGAACGGACTCGGACCCTGTGCAAACGAACGTGTTAATGTGAGAAGGACGATCTGTGCTCGATGTTTAGAAATCTGAGTAAAACGAGCTTGGGTAGAATATCCCGTGCAAATGAACAATTGTTTGACCTTAAGAATTGGGGCGAGCATCGTACGACGAATTTGCACGATGAGTCATGAGCATGAACTGTACCTATGACCTTGTGAGCTGACCTAGTAATTAGACAGCCGATCCTATACCGAGTGAAAGAACTTGTGTGAGCGACTGTAGAGTATTGCTTGAGCAAGCCATAGAACTGGGGCAGCAAGACTTGGAGTTAGACTTGGAACGGTAAGTGTGTGCTATATTTGACACGAATGGAATGAACGATAGGACATGGACGCTAGTCGGTAGATCGGATATATCGTGCTTGGCGGTAGTGCAATGCTTGGTTGAGTGGGATTTGGAAATAACTTGGATTTTGGTTGACCCCATTGGAGGTATCATCGTGATTTGTAAGAAGAGAACCCTTAAGACTTTTCCGCGTAACTCGTCTGACTCCGCTATCTCTAAGCTTGGTTGAAATATGTGTTTCGGTACGCCTGGAATATACGTACGATCCAAACTCAGTGATGTATTGAAATCGAATATTGTTATAAGTGAATGTGCTAGATACGCTTGGACGAGTATATCGATTTGGATAAGTTTGCCTCAGCCTTAGATCGTTATTCAAGATGGATTATAGCGTACCTCGCGTTAAGCGATATATGCTCCGCGCTAAGGCGCATTAGAGACCGAGTCAGAGCTTGGATTGAATGATAGAGTCATTCAATGAGACAGACCCAACACACATGCGACACAGATTGTTATGCTTGAGATAGATTCGATAGTTTGCGATAAAACGGTTGCGCTCAGGAAGTCTCGAAGACGAGACTTTTTCTGAGTGGTGTATAATGTAACAACCCGTTCCGTTCAAGCTGATAGCCGATTCAAACGGCACAAGTGCAACGACCCGGCCCGCTTTGCTCAGCGAGAAGACTTGCTTGAGGCAAAGTATTTCAGACTTAGCCCTTCAGGAGTTCAGATTTAGATTTTCAACGACGCGCTCGGAGTATCGCTCGGCCGAGGTGAATCATCGCTAAGGTGGGTGGATACGATGAACTTGTCTTTGTTTAGCCTGCACACTTAAAATATGGGCGATACATGCTAGTCGCTAGGTGAATCACCCCTTGCATGCTAATAAAGAATACAACGCACCTAGCTAAGGGAATAATCCCATTTTGTATTACTTGTGTTAGAACATGGAAATGAAACTTGGCCTATAATTGGACCCTCGCATGCTACCTTAGCTTCGTGCTAGTAGACTCCGCTAATGCTTCGAGTAGCTCATATATTTACTTTTCGTAGTACACGGCTCCAATTGTTTATACTGCTCGTGGCATAGATTATGACGGCCGATAGGCTCCTGCACGGTTTCACTCCTCGCACGACCCCTTAGACTGTGCTAATGCAATGACTTATGTTCCAAGTAGACTATATCGCAAGCTACCTTATGCTTATGTTTCAATACTGCTTCAATGGTTGCCTGCTTACATGCTAACTTGTACTCGTTTTTCTCATTTTAATGCTTGTCACTTATATGCATGTTACAAATTATCGCACTTCACTATCTATGATTCGCTCTGTTGAGGCAGGAAGGCTATCAAGATAGTCGTTCCGAGCAAAATATAGAAACATTGAAAGTATTCGGGACCGTTAGGTCGCCAAGGCATTTCTCGAACTAAGGAACTGCACCATGGACATAAAAGCAAGATAACATCATGACATCTCTGAAAATCAACACTCGTTCTGTACTGAATCTGACAGGTCGGGAAGTCGATACTGTACCTGATAGATCCTGACTGAATCTGAATCTGTACATGTACCTGCGAGAATCTGGAATACTTGAGGATACGCGCGGTCACGGACAACTTGTGCACAAGGTGGATTTTCGAATCTACTTCCAGATGGTCCTCCGGGCACTAGGCCCGATCTGATCTAGACGGAACCAACTGGTAGTCGTTTGTTATTGACGTGATGGGTGCAATGCCAACCGTATTATATATTGCTTGCATACCATCTTTGCCTCGAGACTACACCGTCCACTATGGAAGTCATGCCAGCGACCTTCTGTCATATAGATTAAGTTGATTCGATTGCGGCAACCCGCGTGCGAGTTATTGCATTGTAGGCGATTGCTCTGAGTAACACATTTGTATCTATATCTGCATCTGAAACACCTGAACAGATATGAGTATTAGACATATGTGCACACTTGTACATATTTGAATACTTGAACATCTTCTGCAACACACCCGAGTATCCGTGTAACTCGTGCACCCGAGTCAGAATCTCGTTCATGACACTGTGTTTGCTTATACGATTTCCGTGAATTTTATTATATAGATACTCGTGCTTGGTTTACCTTGGACAGGGAATGACAGATGGTAAGTATCGCCGTGTTACTCATATATCGCACGACGCACCGCCACACGAGTTAGGCTTTACATCATTGCCATGAAACTGATCCTAAGGCAAGACTAGAAAGATAACTTAATAGATGGTGCACGGAACCTATATAACATGTTTGGATTTGTCGAGCGGGCGAGAAGCCTTCCCACCAGTGCATTTATGTACTGATAACCCACCAGATTGCTTGTAGGGTGCGGGAGAATCTCGTTCGGTGCGGAAATCCCTCCGTGCGAGCTAAGGCGTGGAGTTCGCTCTAGAGCCTTAGAGCGTCGCGTTCGGAGCTGAAGCACATATACGGGACATAATGTTGGAACATCGCCTATGTATTATTCCACAAATGTAGCCACTTGGCACGCTTTTATTGTTTAGAGAGAGGGGCATGAGCGACTTGTAATCTCGGCCTAGCGTCGCTTGTAATACTGATTCAATATCAATAAAGTACTTGTTTTACTTTCATACTTGTGTTATTCAATGCTTCCGCTATGACGACTCTGTGAACTTGTTACCAATCTCCTGTTCGTTTCTTATTCCGCTGCATTCGGACTATCTGTGCAACTCTGTGGTTTAGCTATTTTTCGCATGTTCTGATTCATGGCCTTGCACCGACGCAACCTATGCTCGTGCGACATCACGTCCAGATGGGAACGATCGTCCTGCGGAAGCGTTGGCGTGGTAATTCGCGCCTAGCGGGGACGGCCGATTCCGTGGGAGACCGGGGCTTGACAAGGGGGGTCGAGGAGGGGTGGTGGAGAGGGGGGTCGAGGAGAGGGGGGCCGTTGGGGGGGGGAGAGGGGGGAGGGGTGTCGAGGAGAGGGGGTCAGGGGTGAGAGAGGAGAAGCTGCCGCCGGAGGAGGAGTTGTCGTCGCTCGTCGTCGGGAAGCTGCCGCCGGAGGAGGAGGAGGAGGAGGGGTCGGGGGTCAGGGGTGAGAGAGGAGAGAGAGTGTGTTTGGGAAAAAATAAAAATAAAATTTTAACGTTTGGCAGCGACAGAATTTTCCGTCGCGGAGAAAAATTCGACACCACATCGACGGAATAGCGGCGAAAATTAATATATATTTCTTATATGAATAAATTAGTCGCTATGCTGTTGGTTTTCCGTCGCTAACACAGCGACGGAATTTGATCCGTCGCTGAGATCCGTCGCTATTTTACAGTATTTTTGTAGTGTGAGCCGACAGAAAAGAGTCAGCAGTAGCTGGCATGATAAACAAAAGGAACAGTAACTTGCATTCATTTTCTAAGCTCGAAGTATTAGATCTATAGACTCAACTTACATGTCAATTCTTTAGCTTTGAAAATCACTGAATGTTGTAGTTCATGTAAAGTTGGACATGATGGTTAGAAAAACCGGCATGAGAAGGAAGTTATATTTCTCAGAAACATACACAATTCTTTTGTTTTGGGTCTCTTTAGATATTTTATCACGTATTGATCTAGAATTTCTAGTGATTTTAGATTTATTAGTTACAACTTGCACCTTTTCATGTCAAGCAGCTCACTTAGATCTATCATGCTCCAGTTTCTTTCATCACTTCTACCATGCAATCGTTCTGATTTAGGAATCTATTAGCGAATGTATTGAAGTTTTGCTACGTGATTTAAAAAAAAAAGCTATATGTAGATTTACGCACGCAAAATGTGATTGGCATGTGCTTGGGTTATAGGTGGATGTTATGGGCGTGCGCTATCAGAGTATTGTTCCAATGTTCTAGCTTGATGACTTCTTCTACAATGGTGATTTGCGAGGTCTTGTCTACTACTACTCTTGAATATTATTCTTTGGTGAGTCTCTTCAGCTTATTTGTTTCTTATTTGGTGATTTGGCTCTTTTGGTCTTATGGCGACTACTCCGGGATCGTCGTCTTCTACTTCTCCAACTTCCTCATCTTTCGCATGGGGGGCATCTTCGTCTATTGTGCCACCTTGTCATGGGCCTCGAGATACTACCATCTCTTTGAGCGGGCACATGAATTATATGGAGTGGGCTCAATATTGTATTAGACGTGCTCTTGGAACTAAGGGCTTATCGCACCACTTGACTCGGGATCCTCCGGCAGAGCCTACTGAGACTTTGGCCACGTGATGATAATCGGGTTCGGTCTTGGATGTTGAACTCTATGGAGACGCCTTGTTACTGTCCTGTGATTTATAAGGAGAGTGTGAAGGCGATGTGGGATGAACTTAAGTCTATCGACTCTGCTCATGATAGCCTCCAGCGTCTTTATGATCTCTCTTCCGGGAGCTTCGTGCTTCGTCAAGGTCGTGGATGGCTTCATATGATAGCCTTCAACATCATGGATGGCGACATGGTTTCTTTTGTAGCCTGCTACAAGGCCCTATTCGAGGAAAGGCTTCGTCACCAGGCCCAGTACTGCTCGCTCTACTGCTCATGCGGTGTAGAGTTTAGGGGATGAGCTACAGAGTCTACATGACTTTATTACTCAAGTCTTAATTATAGCCCTATTTTCTCTGCTTCATCTTAAGGTATATCATACATTATTAATTGTTCTTCTTGGATTGAGGACTCTTCTGCCACAAATCATATTACTACTCACCCAGTTTGGTATACAAATGGTACTTTTTCTAAGTTTATTATGATTGCTAACGAGGAGACCACCACGGTCTGTGTGTGTTTGGTGTAGTGTCTCTGTGTCGTACACTTCAGGTTCGTTCTGTAGATAATGTTCATGGATCACATTTTAATTAATCTTGTTTATGTTAGTCTGTGTTACTCGAGATCTTAATTGCTCCATAACCTTTTCATCCTCTTCCTTTGTGATTTCACAATCTCCAGAAGCAAGCAATTATTGGTAGGGACGGGAAGGAAATGACATATACATTCTGGACATCCCACCACCTATCGTAGCGAATACTTCTTTTGTTGATTGACATCAATGTTTAGGGCATGCTCCATTGCCTATCCTAAAGAGGCACATATTTCTTTTTTGGACTTCTCGTGTGAATGTATTTTCGGAAGCAACATTGTTCTACCTTTTTTTTCTTCTCATTTCTTTAGAAGCGATGGTCTCCCTTTACTTTAGTGCATTCCAATGTTTGGAGACCTTACAAAACTACTAGTTTTATTTGGTTTTCGCTATTTTGCTACTTTTATTGATGATCATTGTGTAATTTATGATCTTTGTGGCTATTTCCTTACTTTTGTTATGATCGTTCATGCATGACTTGGTTATATTTGCTTCCTGATCGTTATGAGATATTGCGTATTTTTCGAATTTTTGTAGCTGAAACTCGTACTCGATTTTTACTACCATTAAGATTTTCGTACGAATAATGCTTGCGAGTATACGAGTAGTCAGTTTCATGATACTTATGCTTCCCATGGTATCATACATCAGATTTCCTATTCTTACACTCCACAACAAATTGACATTGTTGAACCTAAAAATCGTCATCTTCTTGAGGTTGTGCGTTCGCTCATGTTTCAAATAAATGTGTCCAAACTCTATTGCAACTGTGACGTTACTAGTGCTTGTTATCTCAATATCCGTATACCTTCCACAATTCTTTTTTCAACTACAAATTTCGTTGATTCCTTAAGTTTTTTGGTACACTTTGTTTTGTTCATCATCTTGGTCCGTCTGTCGACAAATTGGCTCCTCGTGCAACAAAAGTATATTGTTGAAATGAACCAACTTCTCAACATATAAATGCATGAAGCTGTCTCAAAACTAAAAGACATCTCACAAAGAAGGTTTTAACCTAGAGATTGAGCTAGTTGATTGATCCTAATCCAACTATCATATCCATGTAATGGTTTGATTGTATGATGACGGTAGAAGCTGTGACTACTGTCACCTAAATGAAAGTATAAACCTATGGCAGAACCAAGTTTAAGTTAGCACATTGTAATTAAAGAAATAAAACAATTATAACATTGTAGTTAAGTAGCAAAGGAATATAAAGAAAGAACAAGGACTTGATCGTCGTAGTTGGTTCAACGACACTCATTTCAAGTTGCAACATAATAACATATTCGGGGCTAAAATGTTGACCCATTTCATAAACTGATTGGAAGTTGAGCTCGTGATATTTATAACCCTTTGCATGATACACAATATTATTAGTAATCAATTTGCTTGATGATTATTATATGGTTAAATGGGATCCATATTTTGCTAATAAACATGTGATTCCTTCTCAAATTAAGTTAGATTAATATAAGCCAAGCAACAACTGGACAATACTTATTCCAACATGTACAATGTGCAAAAGTTTACAAGGCACATATTCCTTCTACTAAGGTCTAACCAATTCATACATTGTACCCAACAAAACATTTTAAGATAGTCAAACGTGTTAAATATAAACATCAGTATTTACAAATTACTGCTTAAAAGAAACTTGCGAAATAATATAACATACAAGGAAAAGGATCACAACAACTGCTAGAAAAAAGAGAGTCATACCATTTCTTTTGGCATGGTGAGTATTATGCATTTAACCGATCCCCAAAAATCTGGTTTGGAGGATTTGTTGTTGTTGTTGTGGTGGTGGTGAGTATGATAGTATGCATGTCTGACGTATTAGAATCCACATTTTGAATTCTAAAGGAACTTAGTAGCAAAGACATCAGTTAATGAGCTACTTGGCACCCACCTTCACTAAACTGACTGTCTCTTATGCTGCTGATGTCTTTTTTTTAATGAATGCACTGACAGTCTTGTACTACTCATGTTTCTTTTTTATATGTCGAAAAGCCCTGTGCTGTTTGGGTTGAATTGCTACATGTATTAATTATGCACAGTTAGTATAATTTGTTGAGTTTATGTGTATCTTACTAGGATGAATGCATAAATTTTGTGCATGACAGTGTCTCAAATTTTACCACTTTTATCAGTATAAATGAAGTGGACATAGCATGCTGCAGTTTCAAATGTTACCACCCCTTTGAGGATATGATATGGATTTTTTTGTGCACGCTGTGTTGCATATCTTTTGGACCCACAGCTCCCAACTCCCACCGTTTATAAATTGAAGGAATAATACGCTCTCACGGCTCGATTCATTGATCTTCCGCCACCCAGCCAGGGTCTTATGCCTCTCTCCGGCAACCACAAGAGTTACTCGAGTTCGGCGAATGATATGGACTTGGTCTCGGCAATATTCTTGCAAGTCACAGGTTTTGTTAATCAGTCCCTTCACTAGTCTGAACAAGGTTCTAAGGTCATTGCTTGTGGCAGTTAGGCCAACAAAGCAGAGGCAGCAGTTGCTGGTTGAAAATAAAAAAAAAAAAAAAAGGTAGCTTGCAATCCCTCCAGAGATTTAAGTATTTACATACATACGATCAGCAGATATGCGGATCAAAGTAGCAATTTAGAAGTCATTGAAGATTATAATTCTTGTGATGTTGGGCATGACGGTTGGGAAAACCTTGCACCAGAGGGAAGTTGTTTAGTCATATACATTTTTGCAGTAAACCATTTTGTTTTTAGTGCTTTGTCCTTTTCTCGAATTTTTAATGTTTACTTCAAATAAATAATTCATGGCACTTGGTCAAGAATCTCACTACACATGTATTTCTCTTTTGTGCCACAGGAGAACTAGTGATTTTCTATGCTTCTGATCTGTATAGCTGTTATAATTATTGTGATAATTGGTTTTGTTTTGTGTCTTCATATGTATGTATAATAATTGTTTGCCACCAAAACTTTTTATATGAAATATAATTGATAAGAGAATTCACATTGTTTTTCTTTGTTGATTCGTGACAGGATGACCTTTCCCTTCTCGTGATTCTTGTTGAAATGTTAGGAGTTGCCACATGAAATGTGTTCAAAAGCTAAGATTCATGTGACTAGGAATTCTGAAGTTTAATGTGCATGTAAGGTAATGTTGTGTCACTTCTATCGCTATTTTGAATATCCCAACTAACATGGTTGTCGTTATTACTGTGTAATGCTACATTGCCCGCGGATTGGTCCGTCCCATCATGTGTCATGCTTCCATTGGCAGGTCAACCGGTGGCGGATCCAAGCAAATAGGAGGGGCCAATAGGAGCGTGACACGTGGCCCGCCGCCACGGTTTGCGGACCAAAACTGCGAACCAAATATCATTTTCCTTAACGAATTATAACATAATTAATAATTGTCAAAGGAGGCAAATCAGGACAGTTGATATGACCTCTCTTGGTAATGGTAAAGCCAAAGTTTCTAAATTGGAAAATGATAAATGAACCGCGGAATCGCCCGCGGTTCTGGCCTGCAAGCCACGCGGTGCAACCCAATTGTCCCCTCCCCCCCCCATTTGCTCGGGCCCGCCACCGGCTGACCTGCCAATGGGGTTGTGCCATGTGGCGGGCGGTCCAAAACTGCGGGCCAATCCCGTGGATCACCTAGCATTGTCCTTCTAAATTTGATTGGGGGCTGTCCTTATTTCTCAAGAAAACATAATTAATACTTCTATTATTGTCATCCCATCATTGTACAAGTGAAAACTATCCTACTTATGATCATGATAGTTCTAAACTCAAGTCACAGCCACTGGGCTTACAGAGGCCCAACCCTTGGGAAGAAGTGTGTTGACTAACCTGTTATTTTTGTTGAAATGTAAAAGATTTGATGAAATTAGCATTAGATTTTCATGACCCCACACCAAATATAAAACTTGTGAACAGCTGTAGTATTCGAATAGCTATGGGAGTCGTTGGTTTTAATATAACAGCACAAATACGACTGAGTCACGTGTGTGGGATGTTACATGTACGCAGAGGCATCAAATATTCTTCTAGTCCAGTATTCTCATTTTTGTTTGTTTAATTATACATAGCCACCAGTGAAGACAAATAATTTCCATGATCAATGATCAAATTGAGTATATTACAATTTTATGGCTGCTTCTTTTCTTTATTAAGAATCTTTTCTAGTCTTAGCTCTTTGCTTTGAACCAAATTAAGTAATACAACTCTAAAGAGGAATATATACGAAGGGTAATGAGATAGATAATGCATTGTACATTTTTCTTCTAATTTTTCTGTTCCTTGAAATAAGCTTTTGTTACTTGGTTATGGAAGCATAATTATATGGCCCAACAAATTACAGTATATGATGCTTTTGGTGTAGAGAGACTCGGATATGAACCCAAAGTCTAATTAAGGATATCAGTTGTTAGGTTTAAGTTTATGGAAATATTACTTATTTCTATCATGACATAATTTAGATTGTTGACATAAGAGATCCAAATGAGTGATTCTTGACCAATATTTATATGTTTCATATATGAAGGTGGTCCATCTGACAAGAAACTTCTACGAGGAAGCAACTCCATCACAATTATCAGAAAAACTTACTTAATCCGGGCTTTTGGTAATGGTGCTGTAGATCAAAGGTCTCCTCTAACTCCGGGCTTCATCTGAACACGTAACTTGTTGCTCACACCAAATGACGCAAGTCCAGGGAGAAAAAGGAGAAAACAGATGAACAAAATAAAAAGAAAAAAACCCTATTTCCTTGGCTTGTACTCATGCTTTGACTCTATGTATGAAGTGATGCCATCACCCTTTCTAGGTTTATTTCTAATGATTAATTTTCCTTAAAAATGCTATTCATCTGAACCAACTTGAAAAGACAAGGATTCAATGTGGTGGTTTGTTCATCAAGCTAGATTTTTTTTGATGCCAGGGGATGAGAAAGTGGGGAAGAAGAGAAGAGGAGGGGGAAGTAAAATTTTGATACAGATGGCCGTGTCAAAAGTTTGATACAGACCATCTAATCTTTTGTCATGTTATATATATATATATATATATATATATTACTCGATTCCATGATTATAAGTTCATAACCCAGCCCATTCCCATTTTGGACGGAACAGATCCACTAATTCTTTTATTCCAGTTAAGTTAGTAAGAGGGATCTTGAACTAAGAAATAGGCCTAGAAGCTAAAAGAGGGTATCCTGAGCAATTGCAAGAATTGGGTTCATTGATATTCCTGGTATAGTAGATGCTATCACACATACAGTCATACTCAATTCGATGGAATTGTTTGATCTTAAAGGGGATCTTCTATAATTTCGCACGTGAGGGGTTATTTCTTGGTTTCGTCCAATCATTAATAATATATATATATATATATATATATATATATATATATATATATATATATATATCATTAGGAGGTGAACCAAGGACCTATAGAAGTCGGGGCTACCCCGTCCCCATGGCAACGCAACAGCCTTGATCCACTTGGCTACATCTGCCCCTTATCTAGCTAAAGGATTTTCTCTTTTTTTCATTCATCATTATTGTATTTATGCTTACCTTCATACTTCGATCGAGATATTCTATTGGACATAGAATGCCAATCTTTAAAATAGGAGGAATCAGCTGTGACACGTTCACTAAAAAAAAATCCTTTTGTAGCCAATCATTTATCGGAAAAAATTGAAAAACTCAACATGAGGGAGCTGAGGCGTCCTAACAGACCGAGAGATTTGAACCTTGTTCCTACACGACCTGATCAATTCGATCAGGCACTCGCCATCTATTTTCATTGTTCAACTGTTTGACAACATGAAAAACCAAAAGCTCTGCCCTCCCTCTCTATCTATCCAAGAGATGGAAGGACGGAGCTTTTGGTATATATATATATATATATATATATATATATATATATATATATATATATATATATATATATATATATATATATATATACTTGCACATTTTATGAAAATAGGTGGGGTCTATTTTTGGACACAAGGCAAAGGATTAGATAGGCTATATCAAACTTTTGATACAGCCATCTGTATCAAAGTTTTACTCAGGAGGGAGAAGAAGAAGGTGAAAATTTCTTGTGTTGGCTGCACCAACTTCATTGCTAACCTGGTCGCACTGTCAAAGTTTGGAGTGTCACATCTATGCCTTAAACCACTTTTGAATGCAACATCCATCACCTGGATAAAATTTCAACTTGTTTGCTTACTCTGCTAGGATCTTTACCTCACCGAAGAATTTTCTTTTTCTTTTTCTTTTCCTTTTTTCTTTCCTATGTTAAATCTTTTTCTGTGCCAAGCTTATGCTTTTTACTTTGCATTTGGTTAATCGTTTTGCACTAAAATCATGGAGAAAATAGGATCCAGAAAGATAATAACATAAGGAGGATACATATGGCAAGAGGAAGTGTGTCGTTTGTCACATTCATAAAAGTGAAATCAAGAATTAGGAAAAATTTAACAACATAAGATAGCATTGCAAATAACATCAGTATTCAGAATCTAAAATCACTTGTATTGACTGTGTAGACATTTGATGCAACACTTGTATTTTATTAGTCAACAATGCCTGGAATTATTCTTGGAATTTATGATTGTTTTTTGAGAATCAGCTACTGTATAGAGCAAGGTTCTCTGTATTGGTATCGGAATCGGACAATTCCTATGAATATTGGGATCGACGGGTATCGACAGTATCGACGATTTCGGATCGAAGTATCTGATTTTTTTGGTATTGGAAAACAAATAACTATTAATAAATTATTAACATTTTAGAAAATATATTTTGTATATTTAGACATAATTTTAAGTATTTTCAGTGTTTTTTCTTAGTAGTTTTGAAATTGACTGAAAAAGTAGTCATCCTTGTCGATTGGTTTACATGCGATAGATAAATTTTATTCTTTTATATGCTTTTACAATATTACTGTGTTTTTACACCCTTGCTGATTGGTCTTTTTCGTTCAATTTTCTTTGCTGAACTGACCGAAAAAGAGACCTCCAATGTTGATATTGGTCAGTGTCGGATAGCGGTCGGTATCGGATCGGTATCGGCAGATACTGTAAATCAGGGCCCGTCCTGAATAATTGAAGGTCCTGTACGAATTTCAAAATGAGGTCCTAAATTTATTTATTCATATTTTTAAAGATATTATTCTCTGTCTTTATCAAAAAATTTGGAGATGTTCTTGATTGTATATTATAACTGAATCTATAGATAGTTACTGAACAAAATAACCAGAGTTCAAATTATCTATATTCAAGCACATTACATAGTATAATAAAGATGTTTTAGATAGAATACGTATTGACCGTTAAATTTTATAAATAAAAACTAGGTCTGCATATCAATGTTTCTTAAATAAAGTCTAGGCCTGCACATCCAAATTCCTAAATTATATAAATAAAAAAAATCTAATCATTATTGTAGAAAATAAAATCCACGTCAGATCTTTATTGTAGAAAATAAATTCATCTAACAATTGATGGATCTTTAGAAGCAAAATAGTAATTGAACCGCTTAAAGATAATAGACGGCACACCGGTCAGAGCAAGATTTTGATAAACCCTAAAAAATTTGTATGAATATAAATTTGAGTCTTAGAGTCGATAGGGAATAGGGATTGAAGAATTGGAGGTTTTGTGTGGATCGTAGAGTCTAGGAACTGAGGAAGAAATGAGATGACTTAAATTACAAAACTGAATATATATATATATATATATATATATATATATATATTTTTTTTTTTTTTTTTTTTTTTTTTTTTTTTGAGGTTCCTAAAAATTGGAGGTCCTGTACGGCCGCACTTTTTGCACGGTCCTAGGGCCGGCCCTGCTGCAAACTATGGTACAGAGGAGACCACCTCCCAGGACTCGAGACCCATGGATGTGCCTGTATGGAGAGAGAGTACTCTTTCTTATAGCTGTGTGTTTGGTTTCCTAATGATACTAATTTTATTGTTTGATATTATCATTTCTATTATTTATAAAAGCAGAACTCTGCTATCTTTTTCTCATCCACTGTGAAACTTTGAATACATTTTAATCCAACTGCTCTCCTCTATGACAGTGATATTGGTTGTCCTCCTCTTCCTTTTCATGTTTCCCGTAAAGTTGTTTGGAAGTTGGAACTTCACCTTTGACACAAACATTGTAAAATTTAGTTCATGAGTAGCTAGGATTTTGGCCATTTGGATACATAATGTTCCACACATCAACCATTAATTTTATTAAACTCTTATTAATAGAAATCACAAAGTTAACCCCCCCCCCCCCCCCACCCCACCCCACCCCCCCCCCCCCCCCCCCCCCCCCTCCCCCCACCCCAAAGTAGTTCGATCAAGTATTTAGGATGATTCTGGATACACTGACCAACCTTGTGATTTTGAAAGTACTTGTTTTACAGTCTTGATATCAGTAGATAGACTGCTATGAATAATAATAGCAGTCAATCATACAGCCATGCAAAATATATATATTGGAAGAAACTTCCAGCTGCTTTCCAAGTGGTTAAAAATCTAAATTATGCTCTGAACCTTTCTAATCGATCATATATGATATATTATTCTTATGTTTGGTAATAGTGTGTAGATCTCAAATACTGCAATGACCGTCTAAATTGTCACTTTTGAGCTAGCAATGTGTGATGTTATTTCCACATCGCATGATGTCCTCAGGGACCAGTTAAAACTATGGTAATGGAGTAATATTTATATGGCAGTTCAACATGTGACATTTAAATTAAATTAATTGGTATTGCTTTGTGTAGCTAGCGAAAATCCTATGCGCCCCCCTCCCCCTTGGCAATCAAGTAGTGAATATTTATACAAATGTATGGCCTATGGCAGAAGGGTTTGGTTAGAGTGGGAAAACTGTCGCGGTCCACGTGGAACAATGGACATCCGTCGCTCAGCCATTGGATTGAAATTCCTGCGTTTAGGCCAACCGCAGATCGCCATATGTAAGCAGCATGTCTTACTCTTGAATATCTCTACTAGCTCTTTGTTTATCTGGAACTTTTAATTCCTCTTTTATCTTTGTTTCCCCCAGAACACTAGTAGTACTCATTTCCTCTTTTGTCATCCAGATTGTCTCATCTATTGAATTTTTGTGATGGAATATTAGTTGGATCGATGGTGCTGAAACTGATGTTCATTTGTTATAAAGCAAAATACAAACAAGGTTCAGCAGTACCTGGAGTAAGTTGGAGGTGAGCAGTACTAGGGGAATCTTGCTTTGATATAATTATACATATGCTTTAGCTGCAGAGTCGCTATATATATATATATATATAATGGCAGTAGGTTCGGGCCGGCCTTGGGTAAGCCGGACAAGCCATAGGGCTTGGGCAAACCAACCCCCCTCCCTCTCTCTCTGCGAATAGTGTCTCTGCGGTCCACCTCCAACTTCTCTCTGTCTGTTGGACTAAGCAATCCACCATGTCCATATTTTGAGTTCCAATTGGAAATGTCTCTGGTAGCTCAAAGAAAGGAACTCGGAATCAGAGCTCCACGACGTCGTCAGAAACGGAGACCTTCAACGCCGCTGCCAACCCCACTCGCCATCAAGCCATCAATTTTTTGAAATATTCTTTTTTAGTCAAGGGCAAAAGGCAACCAAATTTAGCTTCGGCTAGGACAATCCAACCATCTGGACCGGCCATGAGTAGGTTCATACTAATTCATATGTATTGTATAATGTGATTGATCAAATGCAAATAATTTGGAAAGCATATATATATATATATATAATGTGATTAGAGTTGTTATATAGTTGGCCTACTAGTAGTTTATACATGTATATTCCTGCTTGAATAAATTATGCAAACGTAATATCCGGTTTAGATTCACTTTGCTGAATAAAAGAATTTCCCATTTGTCTCCTTATCCAATATTTACCCATTATTAGTTGTGTTCCCCTTAAACTAGCCCTCACATTAGGCAGCTGACTTGAGCTGATTCCTAGGCCAACTTCAACTATAGTCAATGTACAGAGATTTTGGCATGCTATATCATACCATTTTGAAGGGGAAGTAAAGGTTGAACTCAGAGACAGGATTATTAAGAGATCAATGCTGATTGTATATGAACATAAGTAGTAATCGATTAATTATACTCCACGGAGGTGTTGACTAAGTTTATAATCGATTATCAACTTGATGTTAACTCTCATCAGTGTAGAGATCTTCTTGATCAAGGAACTAACTTGGATAAGGAGATGTTCACTCGACCATATGGATTTCTTGTACAACTAGCATTAATTGTTGATATCCTTAGTTTCAGCTACTTATATTGAGATTCAACACTTTTTTTACTGTGTTTCTGGTCCATCTATTGTTTTCCCAATGATAAGTCTGGTTCTGTTCACCTTCGATATAAATTGGTATACAAACTAAGAACAAAGCTTACGATTCAAGTAACTAGAAAAAAAAGATATAAGAGGAAAGATTTTGTTAAAATATATAAGTAATAAAATTATGAAGACAAAGCTTACTTGAAAGATTTTGTTACAATAAATAATTAATAAAAATAAAGGGAGAGAAAAGATTCCAACACTTTTAGGGTTTAGGAAAATGGGAGGTACGTCAGCGTTGGTACCCCATGCAAAACCTAACGTGAAGGTGTCAAAGAGCTTGTATTTGTCGTACATGGGGAGGTGACGAGACCTCACCCCGCCCTTTTGGTTAAATATAAGAGGAAGAATTATTTATCTACTATTTCTCTCTCTACTTCCTATATTGCGTGCATGGGGAGGTTTTGGTGACCTCACGCTCCATTGTACTGTGTTCATTGGGGCACGTGGACTTCCATGGCCATAACGTACTCCTCCTTGAATATCTCTTTATGTTCACACAAGATTAAAGTTGATTAAATATGGTTTCCTTTTGGCTGCTTCTGTGTGTGCACTCACTGCAGGGTGCTCATTATTTATGTTTATTAAACCCTAAAAATTAACGAAGACATTTATATATTTTTCGGCTCAATAATTGGTATCAGAGCTCTCAGATTTTTGAAAGAAAAAATACAGACCATGGTCTCCGGAGCAGAGTCAGACACACGTATGGTTGCTCTCACAGGGGGAGCTGGACGATCTGTAAATCAAGGATGGAGGATCTACTATGTGAAAAGATTTGCCTGGTCCTTAGAGGGCGACAGTGCCAAGCCATCGGACGAATCTGCTGATGACTAGAAAAGTTGGATCGAAAGGCTGAAGGATTCATCCGCCAATATCTTGACAATTCGGTATTACATCACGTCCATGGAGAATTCGACAAAAATATTATGGGAGAAGCTGCATTCGCTGTACGAATAGAAGACGACTGATAACAACATGTTTCTTATTCGTCAACTATCAACTCGAATAAAAGCAAACAATAATGTCGCAAGTCTCATTCTCGATTGGTTATGACAAACTAAATAATCAAATTAGTCACACAATCTCTACCATGCAAAACTAAATAACCCAAGTTACATAAACCTTACATATTTTTTGTTTAGTTTTTAAGGTC
>JAYESA010000012.1:173139141-173246199 GCA_036927795.1 Iris macrosiphon | reverse complement strand
ATAGAGCAAGGTTCTCTGTATTGGTATCGGAATCGGACAATTCCTATGAATATTGGGATCGACGGGTATCGACAGTATCGACGATTTCGGATCGAAGTATCTGATTTTTTTGGTATTGGAAAACAAATAACTATTAATAAATTATTAACATTTTAGAAAATATATTTTGTATATTTAGACATAATTTTAAGTATTTTCAGTGTTTTTTCTTAGTAGTTTTGAAATTGACTGAAAAAGTAGTCATCCTTGTCGATTGGTTTACATGCGATAGATAAATTTTATTCTTTTATATGCTTTTACAATATTACTGTGTTTTTACACCCTTGCTGATTGGTCTTTTTCGTTCAATTTTCTTTGCTGAACTGACCGAAAAAGAGACCTCCAATGTTGATATTGGTCAGTGTCGGATAGCGGTCGGTATCGGATCGGTATCGGCAGATACTGTAAATCAGGGCCCGTCCTGAATAATTGAAGGTCCTGTACGAATTTCAAAATGAGGTCCTAAATTTATTTATTCATATTTTTAAAGATATTATTCTCTGTCTTTATCAAAAAATTTGGAGATGTTCTTGATTGTATATTATAACTGAATCTATAGATAGTTACTGAACAAAATAACCAGAGTTCAAATTATCTATATTCAAGCACATTACATAGTATAATAAAGATGTTTTAGATAGAATACGTATTGACCGTTAAATTTTATAAATAAAAACTAGGTCTGCATATCAATGTTTCTTAAATAAAGTCTAGGCCTGCACATCCAAATTCCTAAATTATATAAATAAAAAAAATCTAATCATTATTGTAGAAAATAAAATCCACGTCAGATCTTTATTGTAGAAAATAAATTCATCTAACAATTGATGGATCTTTAGAAGCAAAATAGTAATTGAACCGCTTAAAGATAATAGACGGCACACCGGTCAGAGCAAGATTTTGATAAACCCTAAAAAATTTGTATGAATATAAATTTGAGTCTTAGAGTCGATAGGGAATAGGGATTGAAGAATTGGAGGTTTTGTGTGGATCGTAGAGTCTAGGAACTGAGGAAGAAATGAGATGACTTAAATTACAAAACTGAATATATATATATATATATATATATATATATATATATATTTTTTTTTTTTTTTTTTTTTTTTTTTTTTGAGGTTCCTAAAAATTGGAGGTCCTGTACGGCCGCACTTTTTGCACGGTCCTAGGGCCGGCCCTGCTGCAAACTATGGTACAGAGGAGACCACCTCCCAGGACTCGAGACCCATGGATGTGCCTGTATGGAGAGAGAGTACTCTTTCTTATAGCTGTGTGTTTGGTTTCCTAATGATACTAATTTTATTGTTTGATATTATCATTTCTATTATTTATAAAAGCAGAACTCTGCTATCTTTTTCTCATCCACTGTGAAACTTTGAATACATTTTAATCCAACTGCTCTCCTCTATGACAGTGATATTGGTTGTCCTCCTCTTCCTTTTCATGTTTCCCGTAAAGTTGTTTGGAAGTTGGAACTTCACCTTTGACACAAACATTGTAAAATTTAGTTCATGAGTAGCTAGGATTTTGGCCATTTGGATACATAATGTTCCACACATCAACCATTAATTTTATTAAACTCTTATTAATAGAAATCACAAAGTTAACCCCCCCCCCCCCCCCCCCCACCCCACCCCCACCCCCCCCCCCCCCCCCCCCCCCCCCCCTCCCCCCCCACCCCAAAGTAGTTCGATCAAGTATTTAGGATGATTCTGGATACACTGACCAACCTTGTGATTTTGAAAGTACTTGTTTTACAGTCTTGATATCAGTAGATAGACTGCTATGAATAATAATAGCAGTCAATCATACAGCCATGCAAAATATATATATTGGAAGAAACTTCCAGCTGCTTTCCAAGTGGTTAAAAATCTAAATTATGCTCTGAACCTTTCTAATCGATCATATATGATATATTATTCTTATGTTTGGTAATAGTGTGTAGATCTCAAATACTGCAATGACCCGTCTAAATTGTCACTTTTGAGCTAGCAATGTGTGATGTTATTTCCACATCGCATGATGTCCTCAGGGACCAGTTAAAACTATGGTAATGGAGTAATATTTATATGGCAGTTCAACATGTGACATTTAAATTAAATTAATTGGTATTGCTTTGTGTAGCTAGCGAAAATCCTATGCGCCCCCCTCCCCCTTGGCAATCAAGTAGTGAATATTTATACAAATGTATGGCCTATGGCAGAAGGGTTTGGTTAGAGTGGGAAAACTGTCGCGGTCCACGTGGAACAATGGACATCCGTCGCTCAGCCATTGGATTGAAATTCCTGCGTTTAGGCCAACCGCAGATCGCCATATGTAAGCAGCATGTCTTACTCTTGAATATCTCTACTAGCTCTTTGTTTATCTGGAACTTTTAATTCCTCTTTTATCTTTGTTTCCCCCAGAACACTAGTAGTACTCATTTCCTCTTTTGTCATCCAGATTGTCTCATCTATTGAATTTTTGTGATGGAATATTAGTTGGATCGATGGTGCTGAAACTGATGTTCATTTGTTATAAAGCAAAATACAAACAAGGTTCAGCAGTACCTGGAGTAAGTTGGAGGTGAGCAGTACTAGGGGAATCTTGCTTTGATATAATTATACATATGCTTTAGCTGCAGAGTCGCTATATATATATATATATATAATGGCAGTAGGTTCGGGCCGGCCTTGGGTAAGCCGGACAAGCCATAGGGCTTGGGCAAACCAACCCCCCTCCCTCTCTCTCTGCGAATAGTGTCTCTGCGGTCCACCTCCAACTTCTCTCTGTCTGTTGGACTAAGCAATCCACCATGTCCATATTTTGAGTTCCAATTGGAAATGTCTCTGGTAGCTCAAAGAAAGGAACTCGGAATCAGAGCTCCACGACGTCGTCAGAAACGGAGACCTTCAACGCCGCTGCCAACCCCACTCGCCATCAAGCCATCAATTTTTTGAAATATTCTTTTTTAGTCAAGGGCAAAAGGCAACCAAATTTAGCTTCGGCTAGGACAATCCAACCATCTGGACCGGCCATGAGTAGGTTCATACTAATTCATATGTATTGTATAATGTGATTGATCAAATGCAAATAATTTGGAAAGCATATATATATATATATATAATGTGATTAGAGTTGTTATATAGTTGGCCTACTAGTAGTTTATACATGTATATTCCTGCTTGAATAAATTATGCAAACGTAATATCCGGTTTAGATTCACTTTGCTGAATAAAAGAATTTCCCATTTGTCTCCTTATCCAATATTTACCCATTATTAGTTGTGTTCCCCTTAAACTAGCCCTCACATTAGGCAGCTGACTTGAGCTGATTCCTAGGCCAACTTCAACTATAGTCAATGTACAGAGATTTTGGCATGCTATATCATACCATTTTGAAGGGGAAGTAAAGGTTGAACTCAGAGACAGGATTATTAAGAGATCAATGCTGATTGTATATGAACATAAGTAGTAATCGATTAATTATACTCCACGGAGGTGTTGACTAAGTTTATAATCGATTATCAACTTGATGTTAACTCTCATCAGTGTAGAGATCTTCTTGATCAAGGAACTAACTTGGATAAGGAGATGTTCACTCGACCATATGGATTTCTTGTACAACTAGCATTAATTGTTGATATCCTTAGTTTCAGCTACTTATATTGAGATTCAACACTTTTTTTACTGTGTTTCTGGTCCATCTATTGTTTTCCCAATGATAAGTCTGGTTCTGTTCACCTTCGATATAAATTGGTATACAAACTAAGAACAAAGCTTACGATTCAAGTAACTAGAAAAAAAAGATATAAGAGGAAAGATTTTGTTAAAATATATAAGTAATAAAATTATGAAGACAAAGCTTACTTGAAAGATTTTGTTACAATAAATAATTAATAAAAATAAAGGGAGAGAAAAGATTCCAACACTTTTAGGGTTTAGGAAAATGGGAGGTACGTCAGCGTTGGTACCCCATGCAAAACCTAACGTGAAGGTGTCAAAGAGCTTGTATTTGTCGTACATGGGGAGGTGACGAGACCTCACCCCGCCCTTTTGGTTAAATATAAGAGGAAGAATTATTTATCTACTATTTCTCTCTCTACTTCCTATATTGCGTGCATGGGGAGGTTTTGGTGACCTCACGCTCCATTGTACTGTGTTCATTGGGGCACGTGGACTTCCATGGCCATAACGTACTCCTCCTTGAATATCTCTTTATGTTCACACAAGATTAAAGTTGATTAAATATGGTTTCCTTTTGGCTGCTTCTGTGTGTGCACTCACTGCAGGGTGCTCATTATTTATGTTTATTAAACCCTAAAAATTAACGAAGACATTTATATATTTTTTTGTCACAGTGCTACTACGTCCCACCATATGTGCTTTAGATGCTTATACCAATTGGTGTGGTTGCTATGATATTTACGTAGACTACAGTTGGGCTAGCTAGCTACCGAGCTGAGTCAAGGTCTAATTCACAAGTGATCAGCTAAGCTGGTCTCTCTTCAAACTATTCAAAGTAATATATAGTCAAATTTAAAAGAATACGATTTTATATATATATATATATATATATATATATATATATATATATATTAAAATTTTAAGTTTATGTCTCCATGGTTAACTTGGGCCGACTGTCCAAAACGACAAACGGAACGAACAGAGATAGAATCAGATCGATTCCCGAAATATTTTAGATCTTCCTCAATGTCCCAGCTATTCTCGAATATATATATATATATATATATATATATATATATATATATATATATATATATATATATATTAAAAATTTAAGTTTATGTCTCCATGGTTAACTTGGGCCTACTGTCCAAAACGAAGACATAAACATAATTTATGAATATTAAGAGACCTTAAAACTAAACAAAAATATGTAAGGTTTATGTAACTTGGGTTATTTAGTTTTGCATGGTAGAGATTGTGTGACTAATTTGATTATTTAGTTTGTCATAACCAATCGAGAATGAGACTTGCGACATTATTGTTTGCTTTTATTCGAGTTGATAGTTGACGAATAAGAAACATGTTGTTATCAGTCGTCTTCTATTCGTACAGCGAATGCAGCTTCTCCCATAATATTTTTGTCGAATTCTCCATGGACGTGATGTAATACCGAATTGTCAAGATATTGGCGGATGAATCCTTCAGCCTTTCGATCCAACTTTTCTAGTCATCAGCAGATTCGTCCGATGGCTTGGCACTGTCGCCCTCTAACGGACCAGGCAAATCTTTTCACCATAGTAGATCCTCCATCCTTGATTTACAGATCGTCCAGCTCCCCCTGTGAGAGCAACCATACGTGTGTTGATCTGCTCCGGAGACATGGTTGTATTTTTTCTTTCAAAAATCTGAGAGCTCTGATACCAATTATTGGCCGAAAAATGTGCCGCAAAAACAACACCAACCCATCGAAGAAAACGAACATTCGTCTCACGCAAGCACCAAGACAGATAAAACACAGTATATGTTTGGTGACTGTGTCACCTAGACAAATTTTTAATCTATATATCTCAATAACACAAGATTAATTATACAAATATTTTGAACCATATTTGCTCAAAACTTCAACCTCTCACTAATTTCAAGAAAGAAATAGAAGATCAAAATTCAAATCACACAACCAACGTACCCTATGATGATTTTTCTGAACGAAGTAGACGACTCCTCAAACACATTTTTCCTTTAGTATGCCTCGAAAGGCAAGCCCTAAGAGAAAAGTCCAGACTTTTTTTAGATTCTTGTGGACTTGCTCCCTTGAATCTCTTCCGTGAGCTTCTCATTAGTAACCCTCTCTCCTAATCACTTTATATAGGTTAAGAAATCATAATTTAGAGTTAGAAAATTCCTAAATTAGTCCAGCAATAATTCATATCGTCCATACACAGTCATAAATATGCTGACTTGGACCCACATATGAACCGATTAATTTGGACAGGCGGTATATCATGAGATGTACCGCTTGAACTTCAGAATAGGTTATGTGACAAAACACCCAAAATCCGGTATATCGTCGGTATATCGTAGTATACCGTTGCTACTAATTTGGCTCTGTTTGAGTCTCGATTCAGCCACCGATCCTCGTGTTGCCTTCGTTGCAACTCCCGTTGTCGTTTCACGACGTTCAAAACTGTTCTTCTTCACACTCTGAATCGAGCCTGGAACCCAACATAATTTGTATCTGTCTTTACAATTCAAACTAAACCACGTAAAACTGAGGTCCTTTTATATTTACTTGATAGATACGTATGCAGAGTCCTGTATTCTGAAAAAATTTCATACTGCATGCAAAACCTGTCACCATTTGTGGAATCATTCCCTCACTTTAGGTTAGTTTGTTATAAGCAGCAGCTGCATTTCCCCTCATTTATGGTCAGATGATCTCAATACAGAAGGCAACTCTGATACGACCATACTTTTTCCATGAGGAGTTGACATATATAATAATTAAACTTGAAGTCATATGTTTTAGGTGATTATTATGTTTGTACATTATGTGTTGATATATATATTGCGATGAAGAAGGGTTGAGATCGTAATTTCAACTCACTAGAGTTCTGATTGGTGGTTTCCCGACTGGAGAATAGAATTAATAACCAGCAAGATGCAAGGGCAACTGGTGTATAAATAAGCAGCAGCAGTTTCTGGTGACCAAGACAAGACCCACCATAGAGGAGGCAGTTAAGCCTACCATCAATCAAGCTCGAGCTCCTCTCTTTTCTTCCTCTTCTTCTTCCAATGGGAAGGTCTCCATGCTGTGATGAGAATGGCCTCAAGAAAGGCCCCTGGACCACTGAGGAGGACCAGATGCTTGTGGACTACATCAAGAAGCATGGCCATGGCAGCTGGAGAGCCCTCCCTAAACTTGCCGGTTGGTTACGTATATTTATTTCAACGTCTCCTCGTTTATCATTTTTTGTTATAATCCGAACTATATATGTGTGTATATAGGGCTCAATAGATGTGGCAAGAGCTGCAGATTGAGATGGACAAACTACCTTAGGCCTGACATCAAGAGAGGCAAGTTCTCCCCTGAGGAGGAGCAAACCATCCTCAACCTTCACTCCATCCTTGGAAACAAGTAATTAATTGATTTTATACTCAATCTATATACATTAAGTTCCTCTAGCTAGCTAGCTAGCTAGAACTATATATGTAGCCAATTACCAAATCCATTATTCGTTAGGTGGTCGGCGATTGCCACTCACTTGCCGGGACGCACCGACAACGAGATCAAGAACTTCTGGAACACCCACCTGAAGAAGAAGCTGATCCAGATGGGGATCGACCCGATGACCCACCGCCCCAGGACCGACTTCTTCGCGGCCCTCCCCGGCCTCCTGGCCCTCGCCAACCTCCGCGAGCTCGTCGACGCCCGCCCCTGGGACGACCATTCCGTCCGCCTCCAGGCCGAGGCGGTCCAGGCCGCCAAGCTCCAGTACCTCCAGTACCTGCTCCAGTCGGCAACCGCGGGCGACAATCTAGGGTTTAATGGTGTAGCTCACCATCATGATATGGATTCTTTCGGAATATCTATCCCTGACTCGACTGGTCTACTTCCTCCTCCTCCTCCTCCTCCTCCTGGCGTCCGCGCCAGCGCCAGCGCCAGCTTGCCGGCTGAGCTCCAGTTCCCTAGCTGCTATGATCATCACCAGCCTTTGAGTAATGAGACCAACCAGGACTCATCATGCTTTACTTTGCTGAGCCAAGGTGGAGGAGGAGATGATCATAGCCCAAGAACACCATTCGAATGCGACATGACCCTTCCTCCTCTTGCCGATGTCGGCAACCCATCTGGGGATGCTAGCAGCACCTCTAGCAGTGGTGGGAGTGGTGGGATATCTTCCTTCTGGCCTGACCTATTGCTTGATGATCCATTCATGGCTGAGTTTGCTTGAATTCTCACCTCTTCTACTCTAATCTCTTCATCTTTTTTTTTTTTTCCTGCATGTGTTAGAGGAGGGGTTTGGGATTGGGTGCATGGAGTTGCACCAACTTTTCTTCTTCTTCTTCTTCTTCTTCTTCTTCTTCTTTCTTCTTCCATTGCTTGAAGTGTTATTAGTGTTGCCATATGCATTGCTTCTCACTGACACTAAAGCAAAGCATGCATCTATTATATAGACATTAAAAACACCTGTAATATATATACACAGAGAGTTGCACTCGCCATATGATATATACTTGGTTTGGATTGAACTATACATTTCTCCTCCTGTTTTTTTTCTCTTCATTCTCGTTCTTGTTTCTAATTTTTATGTTGAGATTCTTTTCTCGCTTTATTCATTTGAGATGATTGCTATATGTGACGACTTTATAATGTATGTATAAGACTAGCTAGCTACTATATAATATTAGTGTCTAATTAATTGAGTAGTTATATTAATTTTGTGACTTAAATAATTGCCGCTAATGTCAGCTTGGAAAGAAATTAATGATCATATGATTGCCCATAGGTTCAGGCCACATCAATAATAGTCATGGAAAAGCAAACCGCGGAAGACAGTTGGCCCAAATGGCATGCAATGCAGCGTGTACAAAATTTCCTACGAATTATCGGACATCTCAAAAAAAAAAAACACAAAATAATATTCATGGAAATGCAACTTGTTGGGCTTTATAATGCATGGGTAAGCAACCATCCAACTATATATACATATAATCACAGGTACATGATATTTAACTCCATAGATACAAATTGGAGAAGGATCTTATAATTTGATCATTTGTTAATTTAGTTTCAGTCTAGCCACCATATATTTCGAAGTTTTGTTATAATCAGTAATATGGAAGGACATATTGGCTTCTCATGACCATTCTAGCAGGGAAGAAGTAGCATTCCTTTTCTCCTTGGATGTTCCACATGATGTTAGATTTAACCACCTTTACAATTGATTGGGTCATTTCCATATTCATTTTCTTGTTTTTAGATCCATATATACATACTCATATTATTTCGTATGTCTTGGATTCAAGGACGGAGTCAGAATTTTAGTTTACGCAACATGAATTTTTTTTTAACAAAATAAATGTTGTGTCAGTATCGTCGTGTACCATGTCTGGCAATGTAGAATCGAGTCCAACATAATAAATAAAAATAGAAATCTTGCAAAAAAAATTTAGTTTACTAGATAAACTCTTTTAGTCATATATTTCAACACTAAGAGACATATGGTATCATCTTTCACCATCAACATATAATCTTTTAGGCATAAATATTTAGTTTATCAGGTAAACTCTTTTACGCAAGTTGCATTGCACTAAAGTAAATATGTTTTGCAAAGAAAGTCCAAATTTTCAAGCCTTAATAAGTTTTTGGAATAGGAAGCTTATTATTCAACAGTCTCCAAAAATAAACAAGATGGCAGTGCTAAATAGCAGGCAAAGGAGAAACTTGCCTATCTCAAGTAGTTAGGGAGTTGACCTGGGCTGTTATGTCAAAGGATGTCGACAAAGAAACATACAGCAATGGCAATGATAGAAAACCCTCAATACTTAAAACACCACATAGCCTGTCAATTAGCTATATCTTCACAACAACATCAATCATAAACCCCATGCAAACGCTGTCCTTCGCCAATAGACCACTAATTCAAAAAGAACATACGTCTCATTTTCCTTAGCGAGCAGGTGAACTTGATAAATTTTCCTTGTAAGAAATGGACTGCGGAGACTGGCTTGACGGACCCAATTCATCCCCCAACCAATCGAGGTTGACGTTTGTCCGTCGATGCGCTTAGTTGGGTCATTACCAAGGTTCTTCTTGTGCTAAAGACATGATTTAAAGAGGAGTTGGTTATGGGTTGTCAAAGAAATGTTGAAATTTTATGAGTGTGGCAATGAAAGGGAGCTTTACTACCTAACCATGCCCATTTGTTGGATACCACATGAAGCTTCTTATGTCACTGCATGGAAACTTCTCTAATTGAAGATTTTATATGATGTCCCCTATGATATGCTGTCAACATTATAGAGAAGAAAATGATTGCTAGAAGTAGGACCAGAGATTTTTCCTTATTTTCGTTCGGGCGTATATATATATATTCGTCCATCACCAAGTTTCTAGTAGCTAGGACTATATGGTCCATTTTGGTTATATATTCCTCTGCAGTACTAGTAAACTAGGTTCCAAGTTGCATCACGAACATTATATACTGGATACACCATTATTATCCGGGATCTAGGTGGTTGTTAGGATGCTTGGATAATGGTATTATACGATAGAATGAGGTGTTTGGTGATATCTGCTTCATAAATTTATGACCACTAATTAGAACTATATATATATGATATGTTATTCATGCTGGGGACATGTAATTTGTTAATTGGCCATTGATAAATTGATTTGGTTTGTGAAGATCTAACTATATATTCTGTCGCTCTTTACTGTGACTATTAATTCCTAGTTTCCTATTAGAATGTTAGACTGGCAAATTAATTTCTGCTTAATATGGGATTTAGAAGTCGATCGAAATTGATGATTGAGCAAGTATTCAAGTTGTTGCTTGAAATTCTGCACACATTTGCTCCTTGTTTTTTGGTGTTAATCGGCAAGAAACAAAGAAGAAATTAGTATCATTCAGTTGTATTAATTAGGAGTCGATTAATTGTTCTATATATAATACAATATTTTGATCCTTATAAATCTCTCTACCAAAAGCTGCCACATTTGCCTTGACCACAGTAAAGGAAACTTATGTGTGTCTGATACATCATTAGATTCTTATAGACTTTAGCGACATTAGAAATTAATTCCCATGGAACGATCGTAATGATGTTTCTGTCATCTCCTTAATCTGTTGAGCCAAACTTGTGTTTGCATATTGAATATTCATCTTCAACTACCTTCATCTTGTATCTAGTTAGTATCCTACCTCTATGATAGATGCAATTAATCCATATTTTCACTCTTTTTCATTGAGAATACTTTTTTTTTCCCTCTTTCGAGCTTGTGAAGAAATATGATTTGTGCTCATATATTGCAATGATTAGCATCATGACAGACTGCTCCATTAATGGGGATGACCTCTTATAAAAACATTATCAGTTCCTATCCCCTTTAAGTGATCCATGCATGTTCATGATCAGCTTTAACACCTTGCACCTTTTGACAATGAATCCTCTCAATATGTCTTTTGTGTTCGATTATTTCTCTTTTCTTATGTCTTCATCTGGACTTCATAGGCATATTCTGTTGATTCTCTGCAGAATGCTGAGACTGCCATTAGTAGACTATACTTACACTACAAAAATATAGCAAAATAGCAACAAAAATTTCCGTCGCTATATAGCCATTTTTTTATTGTTAAGCATTAATAGCGACGAAACAGCGATCGTAAATTTCCGTCGCTAATGTAGGGTTTGAAGCTCCTTTGTTCTTCATGCATAAACAAAGGCTGTATGTACTTCGTCCTTCTTCGTGATATAAATATTTCCTTCCCAATACTGATCAGATATATATTACAAATTAATGAGCTCTTCTTCGCAAGTTTGATCTGATAGTATAGAATTTATAGACCAAAATTGCCAAAGTTCAAATTCTAGGCATCGATCTCTTTAATACATGTATACTGAGTAAATCAAGTATCTGATCTCTTGCTCCGGACATGAACGTATATTAAATATTTGACTACAAGTGGTGTGCAAGCTACATAAAAGTTGGTTAACAAACGCACTATTATCACTAATTTACACTGCTAGCTAAGATCATTATTCAGCCCTAAGGTGTAGCATGACTCAAAGTTGTAAATAATATGGGTGTAAATAACTGCATTTTGAATATTGATCATCTTTCATTACCTTAATTTTGTATCTAATAAATATCTTCTACTGATAGATGCAATCCTTATTGTTTCTTTTTTCGCGGAGAGTACTTTACTTAAGCTTGTGATTAATAAATAAAATTTATAGTGCTTGTTGCAGTGATTAGCATCATATGACAGCCAGTTCCAGTACTTGCTTCGCAAAGAAATCTCAAATAGCATATAACCTCTTATATAAACACAATAATTATCGATTTCTATCCCATCTAACTGGCACCCACATGTTCATGATCCAGCTTTAACACCTTGCACTTTTTGACAGTGAAATCCCCGAATGTCTTTTGTGGTCGATTATTCTCTTTCCTTCAACCATGTCTTCATCTGGATCTTGATCGAGATTTTAGCACCTGTTTGGAATTTTTGTTTCTTTGCACAATGTTGAGACTGCCATTAGCAGCCATATATTGATGTACTCACAGAATAGATCAGTTATTCTTTGACCACTTTGAAGCTACTTTGTTCTTCGTAAACAAAAACTCTTAGACCTTTATGTCTTTAATTCTTCGTGATATAAATCTTTCCTTCCTAGCACTCCGCATTACCAACAAATGTCACCAGGGCGGACCTACACAAGGGCGAGTGGGGCCAGTCGGCGTTACTGAATTTTTGCTTCCGAGTTAAATATTTATGTTCTTTTTAAACAATTTTTATCAATTTTATATTTTGCGCCTCCAAAATTTGTAATTTTTAATTTCTATACACATATTTACATCATGTACTTTTACTTTTTCCTTCATAATTTTCAATTTTTGATGATTCGATACAGGGAGAAGCCATGGTGGAGGAACAACAAAATTTTGATGTAATGAACTCTATTTAACAAAAAATTAAATTTTTTTTACATTTGAGGTTGATCTTCCTCTTTTAAATTTTTGCGTCCATCCCTGAGTGTCACTGTGCTTTTCTTTGCAAGTTTGTGATTGTCTGCAAAACTATAGACCAAGAATGACAGAATTAAAATGTTGGGCATCTTCTGAGTACTGAAATATACAGGGATATCTGCCGGGTAGAGTTAGATGTATAGTGTAAATTTTGTATCCAATATCTTGCTCTGGACATGGACATATATAATTCGACTATTACAGGATCTTTATCCAAGTGAAGTGGTTTGTAAGCTAGGTAAAAGTTGGTTAACAAACTCATATTGTCAACAATTTTTCACAGCCAGGATTATTATTCAACCTAAGCTACAAGAAAATTAGGGAATACCTGAACCATTGGTCATTGGGTACTATCTGTTGGAGTTTTTACTTGGCTACTAGAGAAGTTTAGTCCCACATAAAAAATAAAAAAAATCCAACCATGTGAGTATCTCAATATATAATTGTGCTTTGTATTGAGATATGCACATGGAGTGTGGTGGCCCATGTGATTGCCATGGTGGAGTGTTTTTCTAGAGTGGTTAAGTTTAAAATCCTCAAAGAAAACATTTATGTTTTTGTCACTCTCTTTGCTTTGATAGGCACACTTTGCAGTACTTCACACGTACTCATCGGGTGCTACATGACGCACATACTCTTACACTGGTCTGTTGTTGTGCGGATCTCTTCAGTTGCTCCGGAGAAGCAACTGCTCCATTAGTGGGGGAGGGTTACAGCAGTAACCGTCCACTTAATGGACAGTTAATTAACTCCAAATTTACTGTCCATTATGGAGTTGTGGGCTGCCAAATGATGACTCTCTCATATATATTCTTCAGTTTCTTCTCCATAGAAGGACACGAGATAGAACAGAGAGTACAAGGAGAGAGGCCTTAGCAGCAACAAGAAGCAACAAAGTGTTGTACGTCCAAGTCTGGAGTTAAAGATCCATCCAGAGTGACTTAGGAGCGGTCCAAAAGTTCCAAATTTTGGACTTGCATTTTCCTGAGAGCAGATCGACAGAAAGAATGTGGAATCTTGCTTTTGAGCAAAGGTGGTTTTGATCACCCCAGCGAGTTGTTGTTTTCAATATTCTTTTTTTTTCTTTCATTTTGTTTGTGTGTTGTAACCGGATTGTAATAGTTTTACTTTTCAATATTTCTTGTTATAAGTTAATTTGTATTTTTTTTTTCTCTTCTGTCAATTTTTATTTTATTTTAGATGTCCGACGTAACGATCGAGACTTTATGCACGCTGCATTGCATGCCTTTTAGGCCACTGTACCCCAGCTCCCACCATTTATAAATGGAAGGAATAATACATCTCCGTGGCTCGATCGATCAACTAATCTTCCGCCACCCAGCCGGAATCTTATACCTCTCATATGTAACCACAAGGGTCACTCGATTTCAGTCAAGTTGTTGTAATTTTGGTTTTCCACATTCGTTTGTACGACTATCGTAATCGTGGGAATAACACTATCTTTTAGCTTTATTGAAGTTAAAACTTACGCAAGGAAATCATGAATTGTAACAGAAATATGCAAACAAATGATGTTGAATCGAATAGTCGGAAACTGAAAGCATTACTGTATTATGTTACAGTTACTGCTGCAAGGAGTCCTTATTTTGCAAGATTTTACTTACCTGAAAAAATTATCACAGTACCCCCATTTTATATAATAAGTTACAAGATCGTCAAAGAATGTTACATGAATTATAGTAACCTCATCAGGTTGTAATCAGAGTGTAAACTGATGACTACGTAGCGATATCAAACTAACTTTTTCTAAACTGGAGGATGTTCTTCGACTTCATGCTTTAATCCCAGTTACATTACAATGGATCGAAGTTCTTCTAAAGAGTACTTTAAATCTAAATCAAGGACTTTTTGTTATCTTTTATTTTTTGGGAAATAAGTACGGGAAAAAAAATTGTCCGTCTTAAATTTATTAAGGTAAAAATAAACATTAGAAATTTTACAAGTGATCAGAACAAAAAAACAAAAAAAAAAATTATTGATGAATCTCAAAATCTTGCATGATACATTAGTTGGCTCATTTATGAATTCCTCCTGGAATGCTGTTGCCATGTCCGTCTTTTCCCTTGACTAATGTATCAAATACTTAAACATATGGATTTGATGCTTGCTGGTAACAAATTTATACCAGTATCTATGCATATCAGTCATGTGACAACCTGTTGTGTATTTATTATGCTAAAATCCAGAGCATATCTGTACTTTCAACTTGGAAACAATTGGCAACAGGCAAAAAGAAGAAAAGGAGGGGATACAGATTAGACCAATATACCTGATCTCTCCTATGTTGGACCATTCACACACTGCACATGCATTGCATGTTGAAGCATATGATATCCACAAATACAACATTTGACTATAGCTAAATGTACTTTTGACTACGATCTTTGCTCAGAATCTCTGATGAAACTGAGATGGTGTTGATATGTATGCAGAGCTTGGCCACGGTCGGCCCAGGGGTAAGTCAAACAAGACTTCTGACTTCTCCTTCTACTTAAGGCAACCCTCAGGTCCAACATGACCTGCAAAAGGTCGAGGTCGTGGATGACCCCCCCGGACATAAATAAGCGCCTCCTCACAAAAGGCCGAGTCAAAAGACAACTAAAATCAGCTCCGACTAGGACAACCTAACCAGGGCCGGCCCTGGCCCAGGGCGGACAGGGCGACCGCCCAGGGCCCCATGGGCCAGAAGGGCCCAATTTTTTTTTTTTTTAAATATATAAATAATTTTATACAGAAAATAGAACTAGTATTTACTATTGACCATTCTTATCACAAAGCAATTGTTGTGTAGTGGTTATTACATTAGACTTGCACACAAGAGGTTCTGAGTTCAAATTTTGGTAGAGGCATATTTTTTATTTTACTTTTGTTTTATTTTTTTTACATTATGTATGGGGCCTCATTTTGAAAGTTCGCCCCGGGCCCTGTGAGCTCAGGGCCGGCCCTGAACCTAACCCCAGACCGGCCTTGGACCTGATGGGAATATATAGTTAGTTTCTCTTCTAGTTCTTGTTCTTCCTTCTTTGTTCTTTTTTTTCCAGGGGATTAGGGCCGGCTGTGCCTTGGGATGGGGTTGGCATTGGGAAAAGGGGTGATGAGGGATTATATATATAATAGTGAGGGTGTGTGTGGTGAGGATGTTGCTCCAATGAAATGGAGGGCCATGATTAGACATGAAGGAAATACAAAAAAAAAGAGGAGAGAGGGAGAAAGAGTTAAACGGTCAAGGGAGGAGAGGGTTGATTTCTTTATGTACTTGACAAATAGGATGGTGACACATTATTGTATTTTTGCATAAAAGTCCTCAACAATTGGAAAATTGCACAGAAAGTGGGTTTTTGAATTAAATGAGAAAAAATACCATGTTTGGTTGATGTAGTGGCTAGAAAAAGTGTGTGGTATTTAGTATGAGTCTTGAGGGTGTGAATGGGAATTTGATTTGGTGTTGGGTCTCGTTGAGTTCTCATTATGCTTGACCCGTCCCATGCATTTTGCTCTCTAAATTGACACTATGAATAACTTAAAAGTGCAGATATTGTGAATATAGTTAGTTCTATATTTATTTTTTTCTCCTTCACGTGATGTTGAGATGCTTAGTTTACTATTATTTTTAGATGAATATATAAATAGGTTCGTTCAAATACCTCTGGAATTTTGATCAGCTTATAATGACTAATGTGGGCTCTGACAGGCCTCATAGAATAACTTGGTCCTACAAAGATCGTCTCCAAAAAAAAAAAAAAAACTTCGTCCTACAAAGTTCTGCTATATTGTGCTTTAGTGGGTTTGGGTTGAACTGAATGAAACAGCATCATCTTCTTCTTCTTTCTAGGGAAAATTGTACAACAATTTCTCCTAAATCTTGAATAATTTGTTATGCCACGTATTAACTCGAAATCACCAGGACTTTTGACAAGATGCTTGGCTTCTAGATTTTATTTTATTTTATTTCCTACTTGTACCTCATAGTGGGTTTACGAGAATATATTCAACCAATGCGTTCGCAAGACAAAGCTTTAAACGCTATACATGAGGGCCGGTCCGGAGGATTGGATCGTCCTAACCGGAACTAATTTTTGTTATCTTTTGACATTGGAGATATAAATACAGATTTAAGTTGGGTTTTTGCTAAGCCGATGCTAAGAAAAACAGATAGCCTAGAGGTTGTCCTATGGAGAAGGGGTTGTCTAAATCCGAAATCTTGTCTAACTTATCCCTGACCAGCCTTGCCCCACAAAAACCATGTCACGTCCCAGTCCCAAAAATGCCGAGGGACGGGACACGTGGCAATGGCCAGCAGCACGCACCGATGGACAACCCAATTTAATGGATCCATCAGGGCATGCTTAAGCTGTAGTCTAGCAATTTATAGAGCAAATAATAAAGGTCACAGACTAATCTATCTCATCCACAACAGATAACCACAGAATAGATACCAGAAATGATGCAATGGAAATAAATATGCAATATCAAATAAGGTTATCTCGGGAAACAAATCCAAGAATTATTCTGTTACATTTAATGCAAATAGACAGGAAATAAATGAACTGGAAATAGAAACAGAAACAGAAATAACTTACTATATACAGCCAATGCTCAGGAGAAGTCCTCTGGTGCTGGCTCGCCCTCAGGTCCTGGTACAGCTCCTGGAAGTGCTCCTGTTCGGTGTATCTCTGGATGGATCTCTTCGGCTATACCTGGGGACATAGTCCATTCCAGGTCCTCAGGGGACATAACAAGGTACAGAAAATACAAGCCAAAACATAAGCAGTGCAAAAATAAAGGAGACAGCAGGGTGAACTATGTAACCAGCTAAGTGATAAATGCAAGTTGAGAGCATCACTAGAACTCAGGCTGAGACCGCTACAAGCTCTGTGTCGGGGAGCCGGTAGCAGTAATAACACGTAAAGGGTCTAGCTCTGCTGGAGAGTCTACGACCTCACACTAATAATATATATATATGAAAACAGCCTGTAGCCTGTGTGTCTCTCCCCACCCAATGTAATCCACGTCTCATGTCCATGACACGCGAGATCATAACTAATGCAGCAGTCATATAATGTCTAGGAATAAACTGTCCATGTCATACCTGTATCCTATGCAGAATCATCGTGAATATCTCAAGAAGATTCTGTCCATGATAGTGTCAAGTGTCCTGGGTTTTGTTATACTTGATAGGACAAGTACCAAGAGTAAGGGTATCGAATATCCATCTCTAAATGACGTACCCAACACCGCGTACGGTGTTGGCACCCGACTATGATCGGACACTAAGCACGTCACACGTTTCCTAGGTTAAGCAGTTTTGGAACAAGTTACATTTAATTCCACAAGAAATCAAGTAAAACACTACAACAGGAATTACTGAGAATTTGACAAGTTCTTTGTTCCTACTGATGCAAAATTAACCAAGAAAAATATTTAGCAAGCTGCAGAGTTTGGCAAGGTACACTTGCCTGTGGTCCCGGCTATGTTTGCAGTTCTGACTTCGGCGGAAATTGCAGACGGTACTCCGGTTGCTGAAACAAACATCACCATCAGATCCAGAAAATATCAATCAGCTAGAAACGCCTGTCCTTGGGTCCAATTTGGAGACAAGGGCAGAAACGACAGTTTCGGGCCAAAACGGGGTCCACCGGTGGGCCCATTTTGCACCGAAAAATGCGTCAGGATCAAAGGTCTCCAAATTCACCAAACTTAGTGTCAACAGGTCAGAAACGCTGATACGAACCCAACGAAACTTTCAGATTTGAATTCCGATGAGCCGGTCACGAAATCGCCCGTCGCGCGGGACCTGTGGGGCCCACGACACGCGATTTCGTCAACGTTCTCAGAATCGAACCAAACTTGACCCACAGGACCAGCGTATCGCTATGAGTCCGATGGCGCAAGTTTTGTCTCGATCCGACGTGTGTGCACGAAGTTAGGGCGAATTACAGAAAAGACGGATACGGGGCGATGTCTGCGGATACGCGTTGATTCCGGTGTGCACGCACACCCGAATCAGCTTCCGTGAAATCTCACACGTCCGTATCGACGAGGCGCACTTATCTGTGAAGACCGCGCACGACCAAGTTGTCCCGTTTGGCGGGGCGAACTCAGTTCCGGGGTAAAACAGGGTCTGGGTTTTTTTCTGTTTTTGGATCGCGGTGTGCGATCATCACAGGACGCGATGCACCGAACAGTTTGTCCGGACACCGAGAGGGTCATACAGGCTTCGCAACGCAATTTGCGGAATCGAAAACGGAGCTACGAATAAAAAGTTACACGCACCTGAAGGGGACCCGGAAACCGGGGTTCGAGCTGTGTCCGACACGTGTCGGACACGGGAACCAAATTAGGGTTAGGGTTTGGGTCTGGGACACTGCCAGCGGCGGGGACGGCGGAGACGGCGACTGGGCGGCCGGGGGCGGCGCTCTGCGGCCAGGCGGAGGCGGCGCGGCGGGCTTGGGGGCACGCGGCGGCCGGAGGGCGGCTCTGCGGCTGCCCGTGCTGCTGCTGCTGCCGCTGCTGTGGCCGAGCCGGAGGCCAACGGAGGAGGAGGAGAAGAGGAGGGGCGGTGGTCGGCTGCGGAGCAGGGTGGCGGCGCCGGTGGCGGCGAGGCGGGGCGGCGCGGGCAGGGGCTGAGCTGCGTGGAGCGGTGGCCGAAGAGGTGAACGGGGAGTGGCGAGGGCGGCCAGCCTAGGGCTTTATAGGCGAAGGAGCTAGGGGGTAGGCCGGGGAAGGCGGGGCTGAGGCCGACGTGGGCGGCGACGTGGCGGGCAGCGCGGCGCTGGCGGAGGCGTGGCCGCGGGCGGGGCGGCGGAGGAAGCGGGCAGCCGCGGGGGAGAGGGATCGTGGGTGCAGCGGGTTGGCGGGTGCGGGTCGGGCGGCGGCGGATCCGACCCGACCCGCTGGGGCGGGTACTGGGCCGGGTTGGGCTGGGCCGGGCCGGCCCAACTGGCCGCGTGCCGGGCTGGGTATTATATTTATTTTAAAAAATATAATAATTATAATTATAATAATAATAAAATCAGTAAATTATTTAATAATTAATTAATTAATAGGTAAATACTTTTTAGGCATTTTAAAAATAGGTCCGGGGTCCGATAAATTCCAGAAAAATTGCCCTAAGTCCAGTTTTTTATTTTACACCCAAAAATATTATTTTCATAATATTTTAATATTGTTTAATATCAATTAAAAATCATTTAAAAATTAAAACCCTGTTTTTAAATTACAGAAAATTCCCAGAAAATTCCAGAAAATTGTGAAAAATCTAGTTTTTTAAAATTTTAAAAAATCAGGGGGTTTACAATCTACCCCCCCTTAAGAGGATTGCGTCCTCGCAATCAAAGAATAACCGGTCAGCAGAGATGACACGGTCGCAAACATCGTTTGAAAATAAATCACAAGATACTTAGGGAAGTACCATTTCCCTAACAATTGAAAGTTTGCACTTTCCAGAAAAATCTAGTTAAAACTATAACTTTTATGAAAACTAGGTTGTTATTACAAGTTGCAATTTACTAGGTTGGGGCTGAGGTCACGAACCAACGGGCACGAACTACAACAAGACTAGAAACGGAAAGCTACGAATCACTTACTCGCATCGACTTCCTGCACAGTCATCGCGTAAGCTTGCCCTCGTCCTTGTGGTAGATTCCTCTGCTGCTGCTGGGCTTGCTGGAAGAGTGCTGCTTGAGGTGCCAGAGGTGGCCTCGGTGCTGGTAGAGCTGGTTGGTTTGCCCTTCGTGCTCCATCTCGATGCTGAGGACAGTCCTTGGCTATGTGTTGATTGGTCCCGCAAATCAAGCATAACCCTAACTTGCGTCTGCAGTCCCTCTCGACATGGCCTATCTTGCCGCAGTAGTGACAGGTAGGAAGGGTCTGCGAAGCTGTCCTGGGTGGCTGGTGCGTGTGAGATCTCTTTGCAGATTCTTCTGGCGATGTTCTGTCTGGTGCTGAGGTGATTGGCCGCTTAAGGCGAGACTCTCTCCTGGTGACGCGTTCCATGCGTCGGGCTGCAGCGAGAACATCCGAGTAGGAGGTAGGAGCGACGGATCCGATGAGTTTCTGCAGCTCAATGTTCAGTCCGTCGAAGAATTTTTCGGCCTTCTCTTCCTCCGTCGGGATCAGGGTTGGGGCGAAGCGGCTCAGACGAATAAATTTCGCGTTGTACTCTTCCACTGTTATAGAGTCCTGAGTGAGGCGGTTGAATCTGTCCCGAAGTTCTGATCGTGCGATAGCCGGAATGTACATCTCCTGGAAGAGCCTGGAAAACTCTTCCCAAGTGACTCGGTCTGGTCCGAGTCGTGTCTCCTCGGATAGCCACCAGTGATGAGCATTATCCGTCAATTGCATTCGGACGACAGTCATCCAACGTTCCCGTGGTAGCTCAGCTGCTTCAAGTTGATGCCGAATGTTGGTGAGCCATTCATGAACTTCTGTGGGCTCTTCCTTGCCTGAGAAGGTACGGGGCTTCAGTTGGCGGAAGTCAGTGATAGAGCCTGTAGATGGCCGTCGGGCTGGTAGGTTTGCCTGCTCCAGTACAGTTACGATGCTGTCCCTCCGGAAGTTAGCTTCGCGACGCTGAGCCTCGTGTTGGACTTGTTGCTGGGCTTGCATCATCGCGTAGATCATTTGGAATATCTGCTGCCCGTCAATTGGCTGTCCTTGTGGGAGTACGGGGGTTGGTGGGACGAACTGCGGCGGAGGTGGAATGTCATCGCGTCGGAATCGGGAGGTAGGTTGACCTGCCTGCTGGCTCTGTTGAGTTGGTGGAACTCCTTCGACTGGTGTCACTTCGTCGTCATAGGTGACACCTGTAGCTCCTCGGAATCGGGAGCGGGGCCTGTGGTGGCCCATGCAGGTCTACGACTAAATTGTTCGATTCCAACTCAGGGACCGAACAGGCCTGCAATAAGATATGATAAGTTTTTAGGATCTCATCCACTTGCTTGAATCGTTCTTGTTATCTATTCGAATTAAATTATTGACTTGCATCCTGCCTTGATTCCTGTGCACCTCTTATCGTTTATTCTGAACGCAGGGAAATGGACCCACCAGCCAGCAACGAGGCCCATGCAGAAACACCACAAACCGTTGTGGTTACCCAAGAAGACGATGTGATACCAGTCGGTGAAGGCCAATCATCACAAGGCAGTCAAGCAAGTCAGCCTGCCTCAATAATTCATCAAGATGACGTACCACCCTCGACGCAGCCTACTCCACCGATGCCTTCCTTCTCACTGGGACCACCTATGGACGAACAACAGATGTTCCGCATGTTCTACATAATGATGCAAGCCTATCAGAGGGTGCAACAAGAAGCTCAACAAAACCAATCGGAGAACTCCATCGATAGAACTAGCTCGGAGTCACGGAGGCCAAACAGTTCAAATGCAACTGCCTTCGACGAGGACGTCCTTACTGCGGCAAGACCCGTGGAGTGCACCACAAGGATCGAGTCCAGCCAAAAGCGGTCGTATGCGTCAGCACCGGACCAATCACAACAAGAAAGAGCTGCAAAGCGGCCACAGATACATCCACTACCAAGAACAGCATCAGGAGTCTCATTCCTTCCTACTTGTCACTACTGTGGCAAGGTAGGCCACATCGCTAAAGAATGCCGACGCAGACTGGGACAATGTCTATCTTGTGGATCCCAGAAGCATTTGGTAAGGGATTGCCCAGAACGTCGAGAGAAACCCGTGGTGATTCACCAACCAGCCACATCAACACCAGCCGGAACACCACAGGAAGGAACTCCAAAGAAGTCTCAGCTGCACCAGCCACCCGAAGCATCTCCGCAAGTACTGTCTACCTGTCAACATTGTCACAAACAAGGCCACATTGAGAGCTGGTGCAGAAGTAAGTTGGGATTATGCCTGATTTGCGGAACCAATGAACACTTGGCCAAGGATTGTCCTCAGCATCGGGAGAAAGCAGTGACGAATCTTCAACCCGCCTCATCAGCCCCAGCTGTAGTACCACAGGCAGAAATCGCAAGGAAGTCTCACCTACACCAGCCACCAGAAGCATCTCCATCGGCAATACCTGTCTGTCCATATTGTCGCAAGCGAGGCCACACCGAGGACGAATGCAGAAGAAAGAAGAGATTATGCATAGCTTACGGATCCAGTCAGCATTCATTCAAAGAATGCCCTGAGCGTCGAGACAGAGTACCAACAGGTAACCAGCAAGTGTTACCAGCACCACGGTCAGCCTCTCCAGCATTGCAAGCTTCACCAATACCGAGGCCACCCTTGGTAACCCAGGCAACACTCTTCCGGCAGACTCAACAGCAGCAGAGGAAGCAACTGCAAGGACCCGGACAAGCTCCAGCGAAGGTCGTGGAGAACGCTCCGATTCGTGGAATAGCTGATGCGAGTAAGTGATTCGTAGTTTTTCGTTTCTAGTCTTGTTGTAGTTCGTGCCCGTTGGTTCGTGACCTCAGCCCCAACCTAGTAAATTGCAACTTGTTAATAATAACCTGGTTTTTATAAAAGTTGTAGACTTTTGCTTTAACTAGATTTCGTGGAAAGTGTAAACTTTCAATTTTTAGGGAAACGGTATTTCCCTGAAGTCTCTTGTGATGTGTTTTCAAACGATGCTTGCGACCGCGTCATCTCCGTTGACCGGTTATTCTTTGATTGCGAGGACGCAATCCTCTTAAGGGGGGTAGATTGTAAACCCCCTAATTTTTCAAAATTTTAAAAAAAAAAACTGGATTTTTCACAATTTTCTGGAATTTTCTGGGATTTTTCTGTAATTTAAAAACAGGGTTTTAATTTTTAAATGATTTTTAATTGATATTAAACAATATTAAAATATTATAAAAATAATATTTTTGGGTGTAAAATGAAAAACTGGACTTAGGGCAATTTTTCTGGAATTTATCGGACCCCGGACCTATTTTTAAAATGCCTAAAAAGTATTTACCTATTAATTAATTAATTATTAAATAATTTACTGATTTTATTATTATTATAATTATTATTATTATATTTTTTAAAATAAATATAATACCCAGCCCGGCCCGCGGCCCGTTGGGCCAGCCCGGCCCAGCCCAACCCGGCCCAGTACCCGCCCCAGCGGGTCGGGTCGGATCCGCCGCCGCCCGACCCGCACCCGCCAACCCGCTGCACCCACGATCCCTCTCCCCCGCGGCTGCCCGCTTCCTCCGCCGCCCCGCCCGCAGCTCAGCCCCTGCCCACGCCGCCCCGCCTCGCCGCCACCGGCGCCGCCACCCTGCTCCGCAGCCGACCACCGCCCCTCCTCTTCTCCTCCTCCTCCGTTGGCCTCCGGCTCGGCCACAGCAGCGGCAGCAGCAGCAGCACGGGCAGCCGCAGAGCCGCCCTCCGGCCGCCGCGTGCCCCCAAGCCCGCCGCGCCGCCTCCGCCTGGCCGCAGAGCGCCGCCCCCGGCCGCCCAGTCGCCGTCTCCGCCGTCCCCGCCGCCGGCAGTGTCCCAGACCCAAACCCTAACCCTAATTTGGTTCCCGTGTCCGACACGTGTCGGACACAGCTCGAACCCCGGTTTCCGGGTCCCCTTCAGGTGCGTGTAACTTTTTATTCGTAGCTCCATTTTCGATTCCGCAAATTGCGTTGCGAAGCCTGTATGACCCTCTCGGTGTCCGGACAAACTGTTCGGTGCATCGCGTCCTGTGGTGATCGCACACCGCGATCCAAAAATAGGAAAAAACCCAGACCCTGTTTCACCCCGGAACTAAGTACGCCCCGCCAAACGGGACGACTCGGTCGCGTGCGGTCTTCACAGATACGTGCGCCTCGTCGATACGGACGTGTGGGATTTCGCAGAAGCTGATTCGGGTGTGCGTGCACACCGGAATCAACGCGTATCCGCGGACATCGCCCCGTATCCGTCTTTTCTGTAATTTGACCTAACTTTGTGTACACATGTCAGATTGAAACAAAACTTACGCCATCGGACTCGTAGCGATACGCTGGTCCTGTGGGTCAAGTTTGGTTCGATTCTGAGAACGTTGACGAAATCGCGTGTCGTGGGCCCGACAGGCCCCGCTCGACGGGCGATTTTGTGAACGGCTCATCGGAATTCAATTCTGAAAGTTCCGTTGGGTTCGTATCAGCGTTTCTGACCTGTTGACACTAAGTTTGGTGAATTTGGAGACCGTTGACCCTGACGCGTTTTTTGGTGCAAAACGGGCCCACCGGTGGACCCCGTTTTGGCCCGAAACTGTCGTTTCTGCCCTTGTCTCCAAATTGGACCCAAGGACAGACGTTTCTAGCTGATTGATATTTTCTGGATCTGATGGTGATGTTTGTTTCAGCAACCGGAGTACCGCCTGCAATTCCCGCCGAAGTCAGAACTGCAAACATAGCCGGGACCACAGGCAAGTGTACCTTGCCAAACTCTGCAGCTTGCTAAATATTTTTCTTGGTTAATTTTGCATCAGTAGGAACAAAGAACTTGTCAAATTCTCAGTAATTCCTGTTGTAGTGTTTTACTTAATTTTTTGTGGAATTAAATGTAACTTGTTCCAAAACTGCTTAACCTAGGAAACGTGTGACGTGCTTAGTGTCCGATCATAGTCGGGTGCCAACACCGTACGCGGTGTTGGGTACGTCATTTAGAGATGGATATTCGATACCCTTACTCTTGGTACTTGTCCTATCAAGTATAACAAAACCCAGGACACTTGACACTATCATGGACAGAATCTTCTTGAGATATTTACGATGATTCTGCATAGGATACAGGTATGACATGAACAGTTTATTCCTAGACATTATATGACTGCTGCATTAGTTATGATCTCGCGTGTCATGGACATGAGACGTGGATTACATTGGGTGGGGAGAGACACACAGGCTACAGGCTGTTTTCATATATATATATTATTAGTGTGAGGTCGTAGACTCTCCAGCAGAGCTAGACCCTTTACGTGTTATTACTACTACCGGCTCCCCGACACAGAGCTTGTAGCGGTCTCAGCCTGAGTTCTAGTGATGCTCTCAACTTGCATTTATCACTTAGCTGGTTACATAGTTCACCCTGCTGTCTCCTTTATTTTTGCACTGCTTATGTTTTGGCTTGTATTTTCTGTACCTTGTTATGTCCCCTGAGGACCTGGAATGGACTATGTCCCCAGGTATAGCCGAAGAGATCCATCCAGAGATACACCGAACAGGAGCACTTCCAGGAGCTGTACCAGGACCTGAGGGCGAGCCAGCACCAGAGGACTTCTCCTGAGCATTGGCTGTATATAGTCAGTTATTTCTGTTTCTGTTTCTATTTCCAGTTCATTTATTTCCTGTCTATTTGCATTAAATGTAACAGAATAATTCTCGGATTTGTTTCCCGAGATAACCTTATTTGATATTGCATATTTATTTCCATTGCATCATTTCTGGTATCTATTCTGTGGTTATCTGTTGTGGATGAGATAGATTAGTCTGTGACCTTTATTATTTGCTCTATAAATTGCTAGACTACAGCTTAAGCATGCCCTGATGGATCCATTAAATTGGGTTGTCCATCGGAGCGTGCTGCTGGCCATTGCCACGTGTCCCGTCCCTCGGCATTTTTGGGACTGGGGCGTGACATGGTTTTTGTGGTATTGTAAACCCCCTAATTTTTCAAAATTTAAAAAAAAAAAACTGGATTTTTCACAATTTTCTGGAATTTTCTGGGATTTTTCTGTAATTTAAAAACAGGATTTTAATTTTTAAATGATTTTTAATTGATATTAAACAATATTAAAATATTATGAAAATAATATTTTTGGGTGTAAAATGAAAAACTGGACTTAGGGTAATTTTGCTGGAATTTATCGGACCCCGGACCTATTTTTAAAATGCCTAAAAAGTATTTACCTATTAATTAATTAATTATTAAATAATTTACTGATTTTATTATTATTATAATTATTATTATTATATTTTTTAAAATAAATATAATACCCAGCCCGGCCCGCGGCCCGTTGGGCCGGCCCGGCCCAGCCCAACCCGGCCCAGTACCCGCCCCAGCGGGTCGGGTCGGATCCGCCGCCGCCCGACCCGCACCCGCCAACCCGCTGCACCCACGATCCCTCTCCCCCGCGGCTGCCCGCTTCCTCCGCCGCCCCGCCCGCGGCCACGCCTCCGCCAGCGCCGCGCTGCCCGCCACGTCGCCGCCCACGTCGGCCTCAGCCCCGCCTTCCCCGGCCTACCCCCTAGCTCCTCCGCCTATAAAGCCCTAGGCCGGCCGCCCTCGCCACTCCCCGTTCACCTCTCCGGCCACCGCCCCACGCAGCTCAGCCCCTGCCCGCGCCGCCCCGCCTCGCCGCCACCGGCGCCGCCACCCTGCTCCGCAGCCGACCACCGCCCCTCCTCTTCTCCTCCTCCTCCGTTGGCCTCCGGCTCGGCCACAGCAGCGGCAGCAGCAGCAGCACGGGCAGCCGCAGAGCCGCCCTCCGGCCGCCGCGTGCCCCCAAGCCCGCCGCGCCGCCTCCGCCTGGCCGCAGATCGCCGCCCCCGGCCGCCCAGTCGCCGTCTCCGCCGTCCCCGCCGCCGGCAGTGTCCCAGACCCAAACCCTAACCCTAATTTGGTTCCCGTGTCCGACACGTGTCGGACACAGCTCGAACCCCGGTTTCCGGGTCCCCTTCAGGTGCGTGTAACTTTTTATTCGTAGCTCCGTTTTCGATTCCGCAAATTGCGTTGCGAAGCCTGTATGACCCTCTCGGTGTCCGGACAAACTGTTCGGTGCATCGCGTCCTGTGGTGATCGCACACCGCGATCCAAAAACAGGAAAAAACCCAGACCCTGTTTCACCCCGGAACTAAGTACGCCCCGCCAAACACCCCGGAACTAAGTACGACCCTGATTCGGGTGTGCGTGCACACCGGAATCAACGCGTATCCGCGGACATCGCCCCATATCCGTCTTTTCTGCAATTCGACCTAACTTTGTGTACACATGTCGGATTGAAACGAAACTTGCGCCATCGGACTCGTAGCGATACGCTGGTCCTGTGGGTCAAGTTTGGTTCGATTCTGAGAACGTTGACGAAATCGCGTGTCGTGGGCCCCACAGGCCCCGCTCGACGGGCGATTTTGTGAACGGCTCATCGGATTTCAATTTTGAAAGTTCCGTTGGGTTCGTATCAGCGTTTCTGACCTGTTGACACTAAGTTTGGTGAATTTGGAGACCGTTGACCCTGACGCATTTTTCGGTGCAAAGCGGGCCCACCGGTGGACCCCGTTTTGGCCCGAAACTGCCGTTTCTGCCCTTGTCTCCAAATTGGACCCAAGGACAGGCGTTTCTAGCTGATTGATATTTTTTGGATCTGATGGTGATGTTTGTTTCAGCAACCGGAGTACCGCCTGCAATTCCCGCCGAAGTCAGAACTGCAAACATAGCCGGGACCACAGGCAAGTGTACCTTGCCAAACTCTGCAGCTTGCTAAATATTTTTCTTGGTTAATTTTGCATCAGTAGGAACAAAGAACTTGTCAAATTCTCAGTAATTCCTGTTGTAGTGTTTTACTTGATTTCTTGTGGAATTAAATGTAACTTGTTCCAAAACTGCTTAACCTAGGAAACGTGTGACGTGCTTAGTGTCCGATCATAGTCGGGTGCCAACACCGTACGCGGTGTTGGGTACGTCATTTAGAGATGGATATTCGATACCCTTACTCTTGGTACTTGTCCTATCAAGTATAACAAAACCCAGGACACTTGACACTATCATGGACAGAATCTTCTTGAGATATTCACGATGATTCTGCATAGGATACAGGTATGACATGGACAGTTTATTCCTAGACATTATATGACTGCTGCATTAGTTATGATCTCGCGTGTCATGGACATGAGACGTGGATTACATTGGGTGGGGAGAGACACACAGGCTACAGGCTATTTTCATATATATATATTATTAGTGTGAGGTCGTAGACTCTCCAGCAGAGCTAGACCCTTTACGTGTTATTACTGCTACCGGCTCCCCGACACAGAGCTTGTAGCGGTCTCAGCCTGAGTTCTAGTGATGCTCTCAACTTGCATTTATCACTTAGCTGGTTACATAGTTCACCCTGCTGTCTCCTTTATTTTTGCACTGCTTATGTTTTGGCTTGTATTTTCTGTACCTTGTTATGTCCCCTGAGGACCTGGAATGGACTATGTCCCCAGGTATAGCCGAAGAGATCCATCCAGAGATACACCGAACAGGAGCACTTCCAGGAGCTGTACCAGGACCTGAGGGCGAGCCAACACCAGAGGACTTCTCCTGAGCATTGGTTGTATATAGTAAGTTATTTCTGTTTCTGTTTCTATTTCCAGTTCATTTATTTCCTGTCTATTTGCATTAAATGTAACAGAATAATTCTCGGATTTGTTTCCCGAGATAACCTTATTTGATATTGCATATTTATTTCCATTGCATCATTTCTGGTATCTATTCTGTGGTTATCTGTTGTGGATGAGATAGATTAGTCTGTGACCTTTATTATTTGCTCTATAAATTGCTAGACTACAGCTTAAGCATGCCCTGATGGATCCATTAAATTGGGTTGTCCATCGGTGCGTGCTGCTGGCCATTGTCACGTGTCCCGTCCCTCGGCATTTTTGGGACTGGGGCGTGACATGGTTTTTGTGGTATTGTAAACCCCCTAATTTTTCAAAATTTAAAAAAAAAAACTGGATTTTTCACAATTTTCTGGAATTTTCTGGGATTTTTCTGTAATTTAAAAACAGGGTTTTAATTTTTAAATGATTTTTAATTGATATTAAACAATATTAAAATATTATGAAAATAATATTTTTTGGTGTAAAATGAAAAACTGGACTTAGGGCAATTTTGCTGAAATTTATCGGACCCCGGACCTATTTTTAAAATACCTAAAAAGTATTTACCTATTAATTAATTAATTATTAAATAATTTACTGATTTTATTATTATTATAATTATTATTATTATATTTTTTAAAATAAATATAATACCCAGCCCGGCCCGCGGCCCGTTGGGCCGGCCCGGCCCAGCCCAACCCGGACCAGTACCCGCCCCAGCGGGTCGGGTCGGATCCGCCGCCGCCCGACCCGCACCCGCCAACCCGCTGCACCCACGATCCCTCTCCCCCGCGGCTGCCCGCTTCCTCCGCCGCCCCGCCCGCGGCCACGCCTCCGCCAGCGCCGCGCTGCCCGCCACGTCGCCGCCCACGTCGGCCTCAGCCCCGCCTTCCCCGGCCTACCCCCTAGCTCCTCCGCCTATAAAGCCCTAGGCCGGCCGCCCTCGCCACTCCCCGTTCACCTCTCCGGCCACCGCCCCACGCAGCTCAGCCCCTGCCCGCGCCGCCCCGCCTCGCCGCCACCGGCGCCGCCACCCTGCTCCGCAGCCGACCACCGCCCCTCCTCTTCTCCTCCTCCTCCGTTGGCCTCCGGCTCGGCCACAGCAGCGGCAGCAGCAGCAGCACGGGCAGCCGCAGAGCCGCCCTCCGGCCGCCGCGTGCCCCCAAGCCCGCCGCGCCGCCTCCGCCTGGCCGCAGAGCGCCGCCCCCGGTCGCCCAGTCGCCGTCTCCGCCGTCCCCGCCGCCGGCAGTGTCCCAGACCCAAACCCTAACCCTAATTTGGTTCCCGTGTCCGACACGTGTCGGACACAGCTCGAACCCCGGTTTCCGGGTCCCCTTCAGGTGCGTGTAACTTTTTATTCGTAGCTCCGTTTTCGATTCCGCAAATTGCGTTACGAAGCCTGTATGACCCTCTCGGTGTCCGGACAAACTGTTCGGTGCATCGCGTCCTGTGGTGATCGCACACCGCGATCCAAAAACAGGAAAAAACCCAGACCCTGTTTCACCCCGGAACTAAGTACGCCCCGCCAAACGGGACGACTCGGTCGCGTGCGGTCTTCACAGATACATGCGCCTCGTCGATACGGACGTGTGGGATTTCGCAGAAGCTGATTCGGGTGTGCGTGCACACCGGAATCAACGCGTATCCGCGGACATCGCCCCGTATCCGTCTTTTCTGCAATTCGACCTAACTTTGTGTACACATGTCGGATTGAAACAAAACTTGCGCCATCGGACTCGTAGAGATACGCTGGTCCTGTGGGTCAAGTTTGGTTCGATTCTGAGAACGTTGACGAAATCGCGTGTCGTGGGCCCCATAGGCCCCGCTCGACGGGCGATTTTGTGAACGGCTCATCGGAATTCAATTCTGAAAGTTCCGTTGGGTTCGTATCAGCGTTTCTGACCTGTTGACACTAAGTTTGGTGAATTTAGAGACCGTTGACCCTGACGCATTTTTCGGTGCAAAGCGGGCCCACCGGTGGACCCCGTTTTGGCCCGAAACTGTCGTTTCTGCCCTTGTCTCCAAATTGGACCCAAGGATAGGCGTTTCTAGCTGATTGATATTTTCTGGATCTGATGGTGATGTTTGTTTCAGCAACCGGAGTACCGCCTGCAATTCCCGCCGAAGTCAGAACTGCAAACATAGCCGGGACCACAGGCAAGTGTACCTTGCCAAACTCTGCAGCTTGCTAAATATTTTTCTTGGTTAATTTTGCATCAGTAGGAACAAAGAACTTGTCAAATTCTCAGTAATTCCTGTTGTAGTGTTTTACTTGATTTTTTGTGGAATTAAATGTAACTTGTTCCAAAACTGCTTAACCTAGGAAACGTGTGACGTGCTTAGTGTCCGATCATAGTCGGGTGCCAACACCGTACGCGGTGTTGGGTACGTCATTTAGAGATGGATATTCGATACCCTTACTCTTGGTACTTGTCCTATCAAGTATAACAAAATCCAGGACACTTGACACTATCATGGACAGAATCTTCTTGAGATATTCACGATGATTCTGCATAGGATACAGGTATGACATGGACAGTTTATTCCTAGACATTATATGACTGCTGCATTAGTTATGATCTCGCGTGTCATGGACATGAGACGTGGATTACATTGGGTGGGGAGAGACACACAGGCTACAGGCTGTTTTCATATATATATATTATTAGTGTGAGGTCGTAGACTCTCCAGCAGAGCTAGACCCTTTACGTGTTATTACTGCTACCGGCTCCCCGACACAGAGCTTGTAGCGGTCTCAGCCTGAGTTCTAATGATGCTCTCAACTTGCATTTATCACTTAGCTGGTTACATAGTTCACCCTGCTGTCTCCTTTATTTTTGCACTGCTTATGTTTTGGCTTGTATTTTCTGTACCTTGTTATGTCCCCTGAGGACCTGGAATGGACTATGTCCCCAGGTATAGCCGAAGAGATCCATCCAGAGATACACCGAACAGGAGCACTTCCAGGAGCTGTACCAGGACCTGAGGGCGAGCCAGCACCAGAGGACTTCTCCTGAGCATTGGCTGTATATAGTAAGTTATTTCTGTTTCTGTTTCTATTTCCAGTTCATTTATTTCCTGTCTATTTGCATTAAATGTAACAGAATAATTCTCGGATTTGTTTCCCGAGATAACCTTATTTGATATTGCATATTTATTTCCATTGCATCATTTCTGGTATCTATTCTGTGGTTATCTGTTGTGGATGAGATAGATTAGTCTGTGACCTTTATTATTTGCTCTATAAATTGCTAGACTACAGCTTAAGCATGTCCTGATGGATCCATTAAATTGGGTTGTCCATCGGTGCGTGCTGCTGGCCATTGCCACGTGTCCCGTCCCTCGGCATTTTTGGGACTGGGGCATGCACGAGCACTAGAAATCTGATTATGACCCCCCTGGACCAAGCATAACTATATTCCCACTTTCTTCATCTCCTCTATATATCTTGAGCATTCTTCTGATGACTTGGAACTTTGTGGTTGGTTATCACCAATTTTGGGCAAACTATGATTATAATGGACAAACACTCTCTTTCGGATAAGTCCTATAACTTGAGGCTCATAGTTATTTGACTAATTTTGATACAAATATCTTTCCGTTTATAGATTTAGTCCCCTATCTGGACTAGGAATCAGTCCAATAAATTCCTAAGTAGGGTCATGCCGACCCTATGCTCATGGGATCCGAGACAAACTCCGAAATGAAACTCCATACATAATCTAGAAAAAAAATGTCGCCGTCCCACCACCGGTTGACCTGTCAATGGAGTGACGATACGTGACGGGACGGGCTAGTCCGCCTGCAGTCAAAATAGCAGTTTTCATAAAATAATTTCATATATAAAACATGTTATATATAGAAAAAAATAACAAGTTTTTTTTAGGATCGCTAAAAATGGCCAAAAGTCGAGAACTCTAGATGGCCGCCTACTCTGCCTCTCAGTAGGGCCTTGAGACCTTGACCAACTAATATAACTGGGCATTCACTTATTATTCCGCTATAGAATCTAAATCATTTGAAATACCTACCAAAAAAAAAAAAAAAAAGAAGTTAATTGTGAGCTTGTTTACTTGATAATTAAGTAGCCCAAAATGGACACTTTTTTCAGTAACAAATCCCAATGCATCATTTTAACAAGCCCTGATTCTAAGAAGATATTGTAATTTTGTTACACATCGACGACCAATTAATAGAAGGGCTGCAATTGTAAGAATCCATGTTGATTCTGATGTTGTTGCTGTGGTTGTCAAATAGGACCATTTCAAATTTTGAGTGGCATGAGAGAGAGAGAGAGAGAGAGAGAGAGAGAGGGACATCAGTGCTGGTAATGTAGTGTTTGTTTATGTGCTGTAGAGTATCCCAATCAAACTATTATCAAGGCTTTATATAAACTACTAATCTTCTATTTCAACTTCATGATTCAAACTTCTTCTTCTCCTCCTCCTTTTTTTTTTAATGTTTGTTATGATTTATAAGACCATAGAGTACTCGAAAATTGATTGGATCTCTCATTTTCTTGGGCTCCAGTGCTCAAATGAACCCGCACTTCGAGTTGGACCCACTGATTTGGACCCCACAACTGCATGGTGGCAACTAGGGGTGAGCAACGGTTCGATTCGATTCAAACCGAACCGAATATCCAAAAACCGAAAAAACCGAAAACCATTTTTTGCAAAACCGAAAACCGAACCGAATTTGTAAAGACCGAAAAAAACCGAACCGAATTAAATCGGTTCGGTTCTCGGTCGGTTCGGTTTTTTAGGTCCAAGTGGTGAGTGTATTTCAAATTCATAAAAACCGAAAAAAAAAAAATCAAACCTAACTGAGAAAAACCAAAATTGTGTACCAAAAATAACAATAAACTAATTTTATACCAAGTGGTGAGTGTATACCAAATTCATAAAAACCGATTTTTTTTCTTTTATAATGTAGTGATTCGGTTTTCGATTCGGTTCAGATTTTGGAATCCAAAACCGAAAACCGAACCGATAACCGAAATTAATCAAATGATAAAACCGAAATCCGAACCGGTTGATTAAAAACCAAACCGAATTTTATTTTGGGTCCGGTTCGGTTCGATTTTCGGTTAAAAATCGAGAATTGCTCACCCCTAGTGGCAACTGGTTAGGAGGTCACTTTCCGGATGTCTTCCCATGTAAGTCGCGTCGAACTTGGTTCTTTTGGATTTGATGGATTAGGTTCTAAATGTGGGTTACCCCATCTAAAAGTAATGTGGGGAGAGCCGGTGTGAGTGCGGGACAGGACCATAAACTATTAGAGCCTAAAATGTAAATCATTAAGTATTTAGGGGTTAAATTGAAAAATTGTTAGAACTTTATAATGTTTTTGAGCCACATGTGTTGCGTGTGTGCGAATCATCCTTTTAGTTTGTTATATGGCATCCAATAAAAGTAAAAAAGAAAAAAAAAATCTACTATTAAGTCATGTCACGTCCCGATCTCCCGCAGGCTAAATCGGCCGTTTCCGCTAGGCGAGAATTACCGCACGAGCGCTCCCGCGGAACGATCGCTTGATCCATTCGGACGTGATACCGCACGAGCGTGAGCCACGTCCGTGCAAGGCCGTGGTTCATTGGCTGGCGGTAAAAGTTCTAAGCCACAGAGTCGCACAGATTGTCCGAGTGCAGCGGAGTTTATGAACGCATAGGCGATAGGTAACAAGTTCACTGAGTCGACAATAGCGGAAGCATTTAATAACACAAGTTGAAGTAAAGCAACTCTTTTATTGATATAAACAAGTGTTACAGGCGGAGATTACAAGTCACTCAAGCCTCTCTCTCTGAAACAATAAAAGCGTGCCAAGTGACTACATTTGTGGAATGATTGTACAGGCGATGATAGCCAACTATCAACTTAAACGATTGGCCTTGTGCGGACGCAACCCCAGGCTCGCACGGCATCACGTCCCCGATACACTCGTGCGGGCCACAGAAAATTCCTTCCTCGCACCCGCGGGACGGGCGCGGTGATTCGCGTCCGGCGCGCCGGGGCGCGGTGATTCGTGCCCGATTCGATAATCCGGCTTATACGGGGGCGAGGCAAGGCGGAGCGGCGGCCCGGACGGGTCCGGGACGTGACAAGTCATACTTTGCGTATCTAGATTCAAAAACATGTAAACAAAATTAATTTAGCATAACATAAAATTGCATAACAAGCATTAAAAAGTACAAATTATATCCATGTCCAATTAAATTAGTACTCAAATCAAATCATAATCTAAAGAATACCTAGTTCAAAATTTTCCTCTTTAACAAATATTTGATATATCTTCCTCCAAAAACAATATGGTAACGCTCAATATCTAAATTTGTATTCAAATTTTAGATACTATGTAAATTAACTCGATCATTAATTAAGCTACTAATTAATTACTTTATATATTATTTATACCAGTTTAGGTGGTAGTGGTTATCGGATTGTTATATATCTCATACTTGTTAAAACAGACCTTTTATTGAACCAAAACTCTACAACTATGACTATGACAAGGGTTAACTATATATATGTATGATATGTCACCAAATTACAATAATACGAATTTAAATCTCTTGCAACCATTTTCTTCTTATATGCATATATGAGGGTTGTACAAGATTTTATATACTGTCTAGTGCATGATTTCATGTACGATCTTTTGATTCTGCTATATGTTATGGTAGTCTACTATTTCGTGTTGTTCAGTACAATAATATAAATAAGGACTGCAAATTATTTGAATGAAGTCCTTGAGGTCCTTTGTTTTAGCATAACATAGAATTATTCTTATAATACAAAAAATAATTGTGCAGAGTCGTCTCAAGACATTTGGGATCCTAAAAAAATTATTTGAATCAAGTCCTTGAGATCCTTTGTTTTTAAAAGAAAAATAAATAAATAAATTATATAGAATTAAAATTTTGAGATACAAACATACCAATTAAGTTTTTATATTCGTGTTATATATATATATATATATATATACATATAAAAAAGCCTAAGTTGGTTTAGCAACAAGACACGAATGCCTTTTCCGATCATCATCTCAATTTTGGATTTCAATATGTGTTTCTTTGCGTGAAGTCATTTTAAGTAGGCTTCCATATCTAAGTGACTTTTTTTATATATATGGTTGGTCTTGATATTTATTTCTATATTAGACAAAAAATGACTTTTCACTATAATATGCTAAGTACATATTTATGTGGGATCCTGTTTCATATAACATAGAAAAACTCTTTCAAGTGATCTACATATAGAGCTCCTCGTATAGTCCCTTTAATTTTAATATTTTTAAAGAAACCTCCATTGGAGACTTTTTTTTTTTTTTTTTCTAGGAAAAGGCTATATAAAGCTTTTTAACGGGAGAGCCCCCATCGAAGAAGGGCTAATTTTATCACCATAATACACAAGGCTGATTAACGAATATTTTCAAGAGTTATGGTTATATATTATAAATAGATTAACATTATAGGAGTGTTTATTTTCTTGCTCTATATATTGTTGAGCAATTTAAAGTGCTCTAATAAGTATGGAACCCACCAACTTAAGTTGTTATTTTTTGCACTTTAAAGTGCTCACCACTATATAGTGATGCCATTTAGAAGTGGTAAATTATAAATTTAAATCTTGAGCTTACAAATTATCACTTATCTTAAAAAAGAATATTGTAGCCTTCAATAAATTGAAATATTACAAAATGTCCAAGCAATCATAATCCTTCATAAATGAAAAATTCTTCATCCAAATAAATTTTTATTCTGCATTTTTTGCTGCAACGAACCACATGTCAGTTCAACCCTAATTTTTTTAATTAAAATTTCATGTTTTTTCTTGGAAAACAAGATTACTTTTTCTCATAGAAGTTACAAAATATGAAGATTAAGATTTTAGGTTTGTGAAAATTGAAGTTTTTATCGATGTCATCGTGTTGATAAAAATATTTGAGGGAAGACATTTTTTTCATTTGTACTAGTAAATTTATGTTAAAATAATATCATAGTATTTTAGGGTAAAATAGTCAATTCATATATTTATAGTGCGCTTTAAATGATGAAGAAACAAATAACGAAACTTTTAAGTGCACTATACAGTTATAAAAGACAAATAATATTTATACTTTAAAGTGCTAACATTATATAGTGCTAGTAACGTGCACGTGTTGTAGTGCCCCGCTTCTAGCGGTTCACTAAAGTAATGCCTACGACTTTGACTCGGTTGAAAACTGAGTATCGGAGAAACCTTACCACACAATCGATCACGGACGAAATGCAATGAACCCGTCCAACTGATGGAACGACTTCTATTGAAATGAGTCCAAGTACTTTCCTTGGTTGTTTTCGCTGCTTGGTTTTGTGTTGATTGCGTTTTTGTGTTGCTTTCGATGATTTGATTTTCATAGTTCGCTTTCCTCGCTTGCACGTTCATTTCGAATCATAAGAGAAAGAGATCGAAGGATGCTAACCAAGTGTTGTTGTAATTTTAGGACGCATAACCAATGAGTGATCATTGCGTGAGGCTTTTCCATTCTTCGTGTTGATTCATTTGGTGAGTGGCTTCGGCCCTTCGATGAATCCTTTAGTTTGCATACCTTAATAAAAGAATCTCTAGTCTACCCTACTTCATGTCCCTTAGTTGCATAATAATTCACTTAACAAGATAAGCTAAAAGAAATAAACTATACGCTTGCATTATCAAATTTGTTGCCTTGCTTTCGAGTAAATGTTGCAAGTCCTTTGTTCATATGCTGCACACCACGATGTATGGAAAATCTCTTATTGGTTGCCAGTGTTCCGTGTGAAAAGAACGAGAGATGAAAACGTGTGCTTGTTGTTCAGATCTGTGCTTAATAGTATTTTTATTCTGATAGATGTTGCGTGTCATGCATTGGTCTTGGACAACTTGTGCACAAAAGGTGATAGTCTCTCGATCAGTTCTTGGGGCACTGGGAGCCAATCGGCCCGGAAGAGATTGTGAGAGCACCCTGAGGATCGGTCCTTGCGATCTAATGGGGTGTTGTGTCTATTAGTGCAGAGCTGAACCTTGAATCACAGCTGCTAATCACGGGTTTTCCTATGGACGATTATGTAGTTAGGTCGCATGCTAGGTTAACCCTCTTGCTAGCCTAACCGTTTGATTCAAGGATAGATGCATGAGTTTTATAGATATATGCAAATTGTTGCTAACTTGTGTGTCTGCTGCAGGGATAACCGCTCAGCGGTGGGTAAAATTTATCATATGCATGGTTTAATCTATTGTTTATATTTTTTTGCATGAATTGTTAAAAAAGAACCTAGACAACTAAAAAGATCACATAATAATTATTCTAGTTTCACATGTTTACTTAGTATTAATTTCTATGTGAGTTTGGTCACGGTGGCTCACCAGTACATGCTGAGTACTGACCCACATTTGTGGGCATATTTAGGTTCTGATAATGAGCGTTTGGTGAGCATTTTTAAGCTTTAGGAGTGCCCACATCTAGTGGAACCGTGCTCGTTGCTTCCTTAGCTTCCTTCTCAGTTGGCAAACTCTTTTGTTAGGTATTTTATTTTTTGTTCTACTGAAAGGATATGATGTATGGGAATTGTGGCTAGTTTTGAGTTTGTACAAAGAGATGTAAGCCATATATGGCATATTTTATAATCAGCCAAGCAACTACATTATAATCCAATTTTAAGTATTCAATAAAGATAATATTTTGTGTTCCTATCAAATGTGTTCAACTTTGGTTCTCTACATCTTTATATTTTGTGCTTGTATATATATATATATATATATATATATATATATATATATATATATATATATATATATATATATATATATATATATATATTTTCTATTTTGTGTTTCGTGCAGGTACTATGTCTTGTGCAAGCACAACTTAGACTTGCACGACATCACGCCCATGCGAGGACGATCGGTTCCGCAAGGCCCAAAGCGAGGACGATCGGCCCTTGCGGGATCGAGACATGACATGTGCATTGCATGTAAAAAAATTATCAAAAAAAATAAAATTTGTTATATATATCACTACACCAAGAAATCGAACTCATCTAGCCAAGAAAATTGCCTTTCACCTTAACCACATGAGTTAGATGTCTTTGACTAAAATTAGATAATATTAGGTAGTTAAACAATTAGTTAGATTTAAAAAATTTTTAATTACGTGAGGATATACATATGGGTTAGATGACTCATTTTGAGCCATTTTTCAAGCCACTTTATAAAGAGTAGAGATGTTTATAGAAATTTGGATATACGTTTAGGTAATAATATTTTTTTAAAAATTTTAATATACATACGGTTGTTGTTAGAAGAATTAATTTTTATTTATTAATTAATAGAGAATATAATAACAACTTAAATGACTTATTTTTTAGCCGTTTCGAAGGTATAGTATAATATTAGAATAGTAATGATTTAGGTTGGGCCTATACACGAACGAGTCTAAAGAGCGTTAAGTTGGGCCATCAGCTAGCTACTTAGGATTGAGAAGATAATTTTTATCAAAAAACTTCCTATAGAGCATCAAAATTTTAGCAAAGTACGAAAAAATAGTATATTTACGAGGAGAGAACAGAAACGCCCTTACTAAGTAAAGGCGTTTTAGTTCTCTTCAGATTTAAAAATTATATAAAATCAAAAATACTCTTACTAAGGACGTTTTCAATTTTTTTTATTTTTTATTTTGTTTGTTTGAAAGAAAAATTATTCTATCCAAAACGTTTTCCGTTCAAGCGGACTGCCGATTCAAACGGCAAAAGTGCAATGTCCTGACCCGCTTTGCTCAGGCAAAATTGTCACGCCCCAGTCCCAAAATACGTAGGACTAGAAATACGTAACACGCCCAGCCGTATGTATACAAACTCCAATATGTGGAAATCATATACACACGTACGCTGTATATGAATATGCAAATCCATCAGTGGTAATATACTGTCATAACAAGTCACACAAAATCTATGTCTCATCCACAGCACAAATAATCAGTAGAAATAAACGCTGAATAATAACTGGGTATCCAAAATGAGTATCAAGTCTGATAGTCGGGTGAAAATAAATCCACTACAAAACGACTATCCTGAAGTAGCAAAATAACTAAACACCATCAATAGATCACAGATACTCTGAGGGTAGGATCTCCTCAGTCAGGTACGTAGAGTCAGGTCCCGGTCCGTACTCCTGTGGGTACTCCTGCTCGTCCATATCTGGAAAGGGACCAGGTCCTCAGAGGGACGTAACAAGATACATAAAAATATGCCACTAAGTACTAAAATAATAACATCCAATGGGTCACCTAACCATATAAGTGAATGCAGTTTGAGAACAATTTTCCACCAAGTGGGCTATCTGGCTAAAATATGGGATTGGCGTGACCCTCTTGGAGAATCAGGAGCCTCAAAGCATGTTGTCTTTTGAACGACAGAGGCCGCCAGTAATATATAGTGGTCATCATCACCCGTTTCTCCGGTGGAGAATCCGGGCGTACAGAAAAAAGTACAAAGGAGCCCAAATGTTTTACTTATTGTTCTCCCCACCCTATGCTCTAAGCATGCCATATCCATGACATGATAAATCCTCTAAATAACTGCCAGGTCTTCTAGCATACAAAGTTTCTATCAGCAGTCATCCCTAATGCACGGCTTTATACATACAGGCGGCCAACCCAATATGTAGTCCGAGAGCTATATGAGACTCACAACTCGTGTAGCAACTATGTCACAGCCAATGAACCAATTAATGCTCCATAATACTGGGGTGGTCTCATAAACAAGGTCCAATGCAAATACATAAATAAAATAGAATCATGCATTATTTGGAATGTAAATAAGAGTACTGTGGCAAGGTATACTTGCCGAGCAAAAAGTCCTGAATAGTGCAAGCGTTCCAACAGTGTTAAGCTTTGGTGTAAGAAGTGGAATTAGATTTTTAGGAGAGTTGTGATATATATATAGGAATAAGGAGGCGGTGGAATTTACTTAATGGGTAAGAAACTGTTGCTACTGCTGTTTTCCTTTTATTGGCTTAGGTATGCGGTTGAGGATATTTTTCAGGAGTGGTGGAATGAGAGACTTACACGTGTGGGAAAGCAAAACAAAGAAAAGTTGAGTTTTGCTTCTGCTGCTGATATTTTCTTCTCCTAATGGTTTTTACGCGTAGTAAAAAGGAAAGTTTACGCAGAGGTTGGTTTGATACTATTGTTGCTGGGTTTATGCGTGGTGGTTTTTGCTATTGCTGTTGATACTTACGCGCGGAGAAGTATACGCAGTATGGTGATCGGTTTACTGTTGACTGCTTTACGCGGAAAGGCTGCTAGTGCTATTTCCTTATTTTATGCGCGGTGAAATTTACGCGATGTAGTGAACTGCTTTTGATTAACTCTTTACTTTACGCGGGAAGGGTGGTTTAATGGTTTTGCGGGTTTTGGGTTGGATCCAATAGGAAATTCTATTTTCTCTATTTAGCTCATCATTACTAATAATTACATAATTATAGAATACGATTTTCAGAATTAGGGTTCTTACATTCTACCCAACTTATAAAAATTTCGTCCTCGAAATTAAAACTAAGCCACGGTAGAAAGTCAAAATTTGTAAGAGATATATTTTAACAAGTAAATTTATACCTTGATCAGTGAATAGGTTCAAAAATTGTTGGCGCATGTCATCCTCGCACTCCCAAGTAGATTCTCCTGGCGAGCCATGTTTCCATGCTACACGGACCAAGGGAATAGACTGATTTCTCAATACTTTCTCTCGACGATCGAGAATTCCTACGGGTTGCTCTTGATATGATAAGCTTGGCCCAAGGGTGATCTCCTAATGATCTAGAACATGACTGTTGTCTGCCACATATCGCCTGAGTTGTGATACATGGAATACATCATGTACTCCTTCAAGTGAAGGTGGTAGCGCAACTCGATACGCTACTTCTCCCACTCTCTCTAGCACGTCAAATGGTCCAATATACCTTGGACTCAACTTACCGTGCCCTCCGAATCGGATGATGCCTCTGGTAGGTGATATTCTTAAGAAGACACGATGAAGGTCTGTCCATTGTTTTTGCCTGTCTTACGCTGCTCGCAAGTGTCCTTGTATCTTCTTAACTGTCTCTACGGTATTGACCACTAACTCTGGTCCCAGAATCTGACGTTCTCCCACGTCACTCTAACATACAGGAGACCTACACTTTATTCCATATAATGCTTCAAATAGAGCCACCTGGATGCTTGCCTGATAGCTATTGTTGTAAGAAAATTCCACAAGGTGTAGATGGTCCTCCCATGATCCTCTAAAGTCTAACATACAAGCCCTCAACATATCCTCTAATATTTGAATAGTACGTTCTGACTGCCCATCTGTTTACGGGTGATAAGATGTACTGAATTTCAGACGAGTTCCAAGGCTTTCTTGCATGCTCCTCCAAAAATGTGATGTAAAACGTGAATCCTTGTCTGATACAGTGCTGACTGGTACGCCGTGTAATCTCACGATCTGCCTCATGTATAAGTCAGCCAAAGCTTCTGTAGATTGGCCAACTCTAAAAGGCAAGAAATGGGCTGACTTGGTGAGTCGGACCAATATTACCCATACTGCATCTCTTCCACTTGGACTCTTGGGAAAACCTGTGACGAAGTCCATAGCGATGTGCTCCCACTTCCACTCTGGAATCGGGAGTGGTTGTAATAACCCTGCTGTTCTCTGGTGCTCCGTATTTACTTGCTGACATATTAAACATTTAGCTACAAAGCGAGCTATCTCTCTTTTCATTCCATGCCACCAAAAATGATTTCTTAAGTCACAATACATTTTGGTGCCTCCAGGATGAATAGAATATATTGAACTATGAGCTTCTGTCATCAGTTCCTGTCGAATTTCTCCATTAGGAACATATAGACGATTACCATCGTAATGTCCCGTCATCATGGATGTGCAATCCTGTTTGTTCTCCGGCCTCTGTCTTTTCTTTTAATCTTCTGAATCTAGCATCTGTAGGCAATGCCGCCTTGATTCTCTCTATTAGTGCTGATTGTACTTGTAAGTTGGCTAATGTCCCGTCTGCTCCAGAAAATATTACTTCAATGCCAAGACATTGCAAGTCCTTCAATAATTCTCTCTGTGTCATCAAGAAGTAAGCCGTTGGCTTCCGGCTTAATGCGTCTGCTACAATGTTAGCCTTGCCTGGATGATAATGTAGATCTATCTCAAAATCTTTTATCAACTCGAGACATCGACGTTGCCTCATATTTAACTCCTTTTGTGTGAAGACATACTTGAGACTTTTGTGGTCTGTATATATTTCCACTCGTTCCCCATATAAGTAATATCTCCATAACTTTAGAGAAAATACAAGGACTGTAAGTTCCAAGTCATGAGTTGGATAATTCTTCTCATGTACTCGTAATTGCCTAGATGCATATGCAATTATCTTGCCATGCTGCATCAATACGCATCCCAAGCCTTTCCCTGATGCGTCACTGTAGATCACATAGCCTCCTGATCCTGATGGAATAGTCAATATTGGTGCTGAAGTCAGTCGCTTCTTTAATTCCTCAAAAGCGGCTTGACACTCGTCGGTCCAGATAAACTCTTGATCTTTGCAAGTCAACCGATTCATAGGTGTTGCTATCCTTGAGAAGTTCTCCACGAACCGTCGGTAATATCCCGCAAGTCCAAGAAAACTTCTTACTTCCGCTGCTGATTTAGGAACATGCCATGTCTCAACTGCTGAGATCTTTTCTGGATCAACAGAAATACCATCTCATGTAATAATATGTCTAAGAAATGAAACATTGTCCAAGAAGAACTCACATTTACTGATCTTTGCATATAGCTGCTCTCTCCTCAATGTTTCTAGGACAATTTGTAGGTGCTCCTCGTGGCTCTTTGAATAGACAAGTATATCATCTATGAAGACAACCACTAACTGGTCTAAATACTGGTGGAAGACTCGATTCATTAAGTCCATAAGGATAGTTGGAGCATTGGTCAATCCAAATGGCATAACCAGAAACTCGTAGTGCCCATATCTTGTCCGGAATGCAGTTTTCGGAATGTCCTCCTTCCGTACTTTTACCTGGTGATATCCCGATCTTAAATCTATCTTTGAGAATATCTTGGCTCCACTAAGCTGATCAAATAAGTCATCAATGTGTGACAATGGATATTTATTCTTCACAGTTACTGCATTTAATGCTCTATAGTCAATGCACATACGTACTGACCCATCCTTCTTTGGTACAAACAATACTGGTGCTCCCCAGGGTGATGCACTTGGTCGGATAAAACCTTTTTCTTCCAGTTCTTTCAACTGTGTCTTTAGTTCATCCATCTCCTTCTTCGCCAGTCTATAAACATGTGATGTTATGGGTGCTGCTCCCGGTGTTAATTCAATCGAAAATTCTACGTCTCTATCTGGGGGTAGTCCTGGTAATTCTTCTGGAAAGACGTCTGAAAATTCTGAAATAATAGGATGATAAACAACGTCGTCCATTGTGAGCTGCATACCATCAAGGATTTCTGTGGATCCTCTGGCAAACTCAAGTTTAGGCTGGCCTGGTACCTTGAAAAGAATGCTTCCTCCAAAGCAATCGAAGAAAGCGTGGTACTTGCTTAACCAGTCCATTCCGAGCACAATATCAAAAGTCGACATAGGAAGGACTAAGAGTCGGGCATTCATTTCTCTGCCACGTATCACTATAGGACATGATCTACAAATTCTACTAATAGGTACAACTCCTCCCCCGGTAAGAATTCTAATGAAACTAGGTAAAGGTGTAGAGGCAATGTTGTGTTTGGCAATAAAACTAGATGATATGAATGAGTGGGTGGCTCCAGTATCAAACAATGTCATAGCAGAAAAAGTAAAAACAAGAGTGATACCTGCTATGACATCAATCTCCTGATTCATGTCATCCACTTCCATTGCGAAAGCTTGTCCGTTCCTCTGGGGTTGTCCCTGTCTAACCCTCGTGAATTGATCCTCCTGTGTAGGTAGTGGCAGTCCTCGCTGGAATCCTCCTGCTACTGGAGGTCGAGGTGCTCCAGGTCTCATCATTTGTTGAGCTGGCTTGGGTGCTGGAAGGGCTAGCCTCTGTGCTGGCGGTGGAAGTGTCGATGCTTGTTGCATAGGACAATCTTTCAATACATGCTATCCGGAACCACATCTCATACATTATCCCAAACGGACCCGACAGTCTCTTGAGGTGTGCCTGCGTCTCCCACAATAATTGCATTGAGGCTTCTCTGGGATCTGGTATGGTCCTGCTCTGTGTTGGTACTGCTGTTGCTGAGATAAAGGACGTCTGATAGGTCATCCTTGTTGTATCCTTGCCGGTCCTTGTTGCATCCTCAGTTGGCCTCCTTTTCCTCGGCTAATAGTTTCTTGCAATCTAGCTTCTGTCAGTAACTCGGCATAAGAGATTCGGGACTGGGAGCTAGTATAGTGTTGGAGCTCTTTAGTCAGTCCATGATGAAACCTCTTAACCTTGGCCAAGTCATCTGGTATCAAAGCAGTGTCATATTTTCTAAGGCGACTAAACTCAGCATCATACTCGTCCACTGTTCGATTCCCCTGCTCCAGGTGGAGAAACTGATCGTCTAATGCATCTCTGATGGTGTCCGGAAAGTACTTCCTTTCAAAGCACTCCAAGAATTGTTCCAATGTCTGGTATATACCCAGCTGGCGCTCCATGGATTCCCACCAGTGATGAGTATTACCATCTATAAGCGTTCTCACACCTGTCATCCACAGCTCTGTAGGTAGCTGTGATACTTCTAATAACTTCCGAGTGTGGGTGATCCAGTTGGTAGTTTCTTCTGGGCTCTCAATGCCTTTGTACGGCCTTGGACCCATCTGTACAAAGTCTTTTACTGAACCAACTCTAGCTCGTGTTTCTAGAGCTAGTGTTTGAGCTGGTACAGTAGTCCTTGCAGCCATCCTTTCAAGTGCTGCTAGGAACTCTTGTCTCTGCTCTGCTGCTTGCTGTCTTTGTTCTGCAGCTAGTGTGGCGGCCTGTTGTTGCTGTTCCTTCATTATCATCTGGAAGAATTAGAACAGTTGAGCCTGACCATCCTGCTGTGTTGATGAGGCTGGGAGGTTCCAATTTGGTGGAACAGGAAAATCAGATGGAACTAGATTATGAATCTGTCCCTCTGGTCCTGAAAGTCTAGGATTCGTTGAGGTTCCTTCTTGAGTCTGACCATTGACTCCAGGAGTTGAGTCACCATCGGTGACAGTACATCCCTTCTGCATATCCATTTCTCTGTAGGTGATGTACACAACGTTTAGAAAGAGTACAGGAATCAAACAGAGAGGTAAAAATTTATCGGCGTAAAACATGGTCTCAGAAATATCTGCGTAAAGCAGAGAAGCGTAAGGTAAGATTTTAGAGTTGTCTGCGTAAAACAGAGACTCAAAGAAGTCAGCAAGATAGAGGTTCAAAATTGTTCGCGTAAAATAGGACTTCAGAACTGTCTGGAAAAATTTGCGTAAAAGTTTCCATGCGTAAAGTCTGATGCATAAACTCTGCGCGTAAAAATCTAACATACGTTGTAGCGTAAAGTTGGTTTCGAGGAACTTTTTATTTTTCCTTGGACGAATTTGTCAGTCAAATAAGTGATCTTGACATCTGACAAAAGTACTACACGATGATCGAGAGGACGACTGTGATGATGATTTTGCACAGGGACCCAGGTTGTCGTCTTGTGGTATATCTGATACAAGTTATTTTTACGCATCCTAAATAGAAAAGTTTAAGGCTTCTAAATACGCTATATATAGGAATGAGTTTTACGGTCAAGATAAGACAAAATCAGACGCTAAGTTAAAAGCTATTTCTGCACAGGGCTCAAGGCATATCTCTGCATTTAATGCACGAGATTTGGTTCTTAATTGGTCATATCTGAGAAATCTAAAGCTAAGACTGTGATAATACGCTCACTACGCCTAATCAAGCTATTTACGCTGGTTTCAGGTATCAATTGATTTACGCTGGATATTTTACCTATGTGGCTTACATATCGTGTCCTACGCAGGACTAAGAACACTATTGGAACGTGGTTTAACAGTTATTATAACTACAGCGTAAAAAAGGTAGTCTTCTACATAGTTTGGCCTTTACGCCAACAAGATAGTCATTTGGCTCTTACGCCAACTTAGGGTAAATGGTTTTTGGCGTAAACTTTGATTTTATCCAAATAGGGAATGGTTGATAGGAAGAATAAAGTTTAATCAAGTGTGGATGAGATCCTTATACTTTATTCCTATACACAGGCTTGTTTGGTACAGTTACGTAACCAAGACAATATATTCAGGACCTGCATGGGCCACCACCAAAATAATGTCACGTCCCAGTCCCAAAATACGTAGGACTAGGAATACGTAACACGTCCAGCCGTATATATACGAACTCCAATATGTGGAAATCATATACACACGTACGCTGTATATGAATATGCAAATCCACCAGTGGTAATATACTGTCATAACAAGTCACACAAAATCTATGTCTCATCTACAGCACAAATAATCAGTAGAAATAAACGCTGAATAATAACTGGGTATCCAAAATGAGTATCAAGTCTGATAGTCGGGTGAAAACAAATCCACTACAAAACGACTATCGTGAAGTAGCAAAATAACTAAACACCGTCAATAGATCACAGATACTCTGAGGGTAGGATCTCCTCAGTCAGGTACGTAGAGTCAGGTCCCGGTCCGTACTCCTGTGGGTACTCCTGCTCGTCCATATCTGAAAAGGGACCAGGTCCACAGAGGGACGTAACAAGATACATAAAAATATGCCACTAAGTACTAAAATAATAACATCCAATGGGTCACCTAACCATATAAGTGAATGCAGTTTGAGAACAACTTTCCACCAAGTGGGCTATCTGGCTAAAATATGGGATTGGCGTGACCCTCTTGGAGAATCAGGAGCCTCAAAGCATGTCGTCTTTTGAACGGCAGAGGCCGCCAGTAATATATAGTGGTCATCATCATCCGTTTCTCCGGTAGAGAATTCGGGCGTACAGAAAAAAGTGCAAAGGAGCCCAAATATTTTACTTATTGTTCTCCCTACCCCATGCTCTAAGCATGCCATATCCATGACATGATAAATCCTCTAAATAACTGCTAGGTCTTCTAGCATACAAAGTTTCTATCAGCAGTCATCCCTAACGCACGGCTTTATACATACAGGCGGTCAACCCAATATGTAGTCCGAGAGCTATATGAGACTCACAACTCGTGTAGCAACTGTGTCACGGCCAATGAACCAATTAATGCTCCATAATACTGGGGTGGTCTCATAAACAAGGTCCAATGCAAATACATAAATAAAATAGAATCATGCATTATTTGGAATGTAAATAAGAGTATTGTGGCAAGGTATACTTGCCGAGCAAAAAGTCCTGAATAGTGCAAGCGTTCCAACAGTGTTAAGCTTTGGTGTAAGAAGTGGAATTAGATTTTTAGGAGAGTTGTGATATATATATATATATAGGAATAAGGAGACGGTAGAATTTACTTAATGGGTAAGAAACTGTTGCTACTGCTGTTTTCCTTTTATTGGCTTAGGTGTGCGGTTGAGGATATTTTTAAGGAGTGGTGGAATGAGAGACTTACACGTGTGGGAAAGCAAAACAATGAAAAGTTGAGTTTTGCTTCTGCTGCTGATATTTTCTTCTCCTAATGGTTTTTACGCGTAGTAAAAAGGAAAGTTTACGCAGAGGTTGGTTTGATACTACTGCTACTAGGTTTATGCGTGGTGGATTTTGCTATTGCTGTTGATATTTATGCGCGGAGAAGTATACGTAGTATGATGATCGGTTTGCTGTTGACTGCTTTACGCGGAAAGGTTGCTACTGCTATTTCCTTATTTTACGCGCGGTAAAATTTACGCGATGTGGTGAACTGCTTTTGATTAACTCTTTACTTTACGCGGAAAGGGTGGTTTAATGGTTTTGCGGGTTTTGGGTTGGATCCAATAGGAAATTCTATTTTCTCTATTTAGCTCATCATTACTAATAATTACATAATTATAGAATACGATTTTCAGAATTATGGTTCTTACAAAAATACTCGTTTGAGGCAAAGGATATCCAGACTTGTCCCTATAGGAATTCAGCTTAGGCTTTCAGAGGCTCGCTTGGCGTATCGCTCAACCGAGGCGAATCATCGCTAAGGTGGATGGCTACGGTGAACTTTATGTCACGCCCCGATCTCCCGCAGGCTAAATCGGTCGTTCCCGCTAGCGAGAATCACCGCGCCAGCGCTCCCGCGGAACAATCGCTTGACCCATCCGGGCGTGATGCTGCACGAGCGTGAGCCACGCCCGTGCAAGGCCGTGGTTCAATGGCTGACGGTAAGAGTTCTAAGCCACAGAGTCGCACAGATTGTCCGAGTGCAGCGGAGTCATAAACGCATAGGCAATTTGGTAACAAGTTCACTGAGTCGACAATATAGCGGAAGCATTGAATAACACAAGTTGAAGTAAACCAACTCTTTTATTGATATAAACAAGTGTTACAGACGGCGTATAGCCGAGATTACAAGTCGTTCAAGCCTCCCTCTCTGAAACAGTAAAGCGTGCCAAGTGGCTACAATTATGGAATGGTTGTACAGGCAATATTCAGGCAATGTTCACAATATTATGTCTTGTATATGTGTTTCAGTTCCAGACGCAGCGCTCCAAGGCTTCAGAGGGAACTCCTGGCCTTAGCACGCACGAAGGAGGCATCCGCACTGAACGAGGTTCTCCCGCACCCTGCATACAATCTGGTGGATTATCAGTACATTGAATGCACTAATGGAAAAGCTACTCGCCCGCTCGACAAATCCAAACACGTAATATAGGTTCCGTGCACCAACTATTAAGTTGTCTTTTGTAACACCCCGTTCCGCTCAAGCGGACTGCCGTTTCAAACGGCAATAGTGCAGCTGTCCCGACCCGCTTTGCCTCAACGAGAAGCAAAGGATATCCAGACTTGCCCCTACAGGAATCCGGCTTAGGCTTTCAGAGGCTCGCTCAGACGTATCGCTCTACCGAGGCGAATCATCGCTAAGGTGGGTGGCTACGGTGAACTTGTCTTTGCTTAGCCAGCACACATAAAATCTGGAATATTCATGCTAGTCGCTAGGTGAATCACCCCCTGCATGCTAATAAATCCAACGCACCTAGCTAAGGGAATAATCCTAACTCATATTGCTTGCTAGAACATGGAAATAAAATACTGCTTATATATGATCAGACTCTCGCATGCTAAGACCCTTAACGGTTTTATCTCTCGGCTTACCTTCGGGTCCGAGCAACGTGTTTACTTATGCCCCTTAGAAACACATGCTTGTCTGCTTGAATGTTACCATATTTTCATCCAAACCCCGGAAGACTACTACGTAGTCGTTCTGTGCCTGAATGTTCCTGCAAGTATCCGGGACCGCTAGGTCACCCAAGGCATCCCCGAACCAGGGGAATGCATCAAGACAAGTAATCACTGTACAGAATCATGATTCAAACATCTCCTGTAATACTGTACCACTGTACTACTGTTCTACTGTACCACTGTACTCTTGTTCTACAGTACTCGAGTATCACGTAAAATTGGAAAAGACCCTGACCTGCATGTCGCGGACAACTCGGAAACGAGGCATAGTTCCATGGACGGTCTCCGGGGCACTGGGGCCGCTCCGATCCGGATGGAACTCCACTGTTTCAGCCAACTGTACTGGACGAGATAGTGTGCAGCACCTACCGTTCTTTCACTGTATACCATCTGTCACGCCCCGATCTCCCGCAGGCAATCGGCCGTTCCCGCTAGGCGGGAATCACCCTCGCCAGCGCTCCCGCGGAACGATCGCTTAACCCATCCGGGCGTGATGCCGCACGAGCGTGAGCCACGCCCGTGCAAGGCCATGGTTCATTGGCTGGCGACAAGAGTTCTAAGCCACAGAGTCGCACAGATTGTCCGAGTGCAGCGGAGTCATGAACGCATAGGCGATCGGTAACAGGTTCACTGAGTCGACAAATATAGCGGAAGCATTGAAACAAGTAAAGTAATCTCTTTATTGATATGAACAAGTGTTACAGGCGGCATATAGCCGAGATTACAAGTCGCTCAAGCCTCTCTCTCTGAAATAGTAAAAGCGTGCCAAGTGGCTACAACTGTGGAATGATTTGTACAGGCGATGGTCAGGCGATGTTCACAACTTATGTCTTGTATAAGCGCTTCAGTCCCGGACGCACCGTTGCAAGGCTTCAGAGGGAACTCCTGGCCTTAGCACGTACGAAGGAGGCGTCCGCACCGCACGAGGTTCTCCCGCACCCTGCATATCAAACTGGTGGATTATCAGTACATTGAATGCACTGGTGGGGAAGCTACTCGCCCGCTCGACAAATCCAAACACGTAATACAGGTTCCGTGCACAACTATTAAGTTGTCTTTCTAGTTGCCTTAGGATCAGTTTCATGCAGATATTAAATAACCTATCGTGTCGGGCAGTGCGTCGTGCGATGTTTGAGGAAACACGGCGAGACTTACCAACTTACCATTTCTCCTTCCCTGTCCAAGGCAAACATGATTAATTCAAGCAGGAACATGTATAAGCATTCAGGAGGCAAGCATATGCAAACAGGAGGGTCGTTTTAACATGATCGTTCAGGTATTTAGTTGTTCTTGATGCGATGCAGTGACTCGCACGCGGATAGCCGCTAAGCGAGGATGACTTATCTATATGAACACGGTCGCTGGCAAAGCCATTATGGACACTAGTCTTAAGCGAGAGTAGTTTGCAACGAAAGTACAGTGGTGCTACAAGCCATCTCGTTTAGTACAGTAGACTATACAGTAAGTTCAGCCATAGAGCGGATGGTATGCAGCGAAAGAACGGTAGGTGCTGCACACTATCTCGTCCAGTACAGTTGGCTGAAACAGTGGAGTTCCATCCGGATCGGAGCGGCCCCAGTGCCCCGGAGACCGTCCGTGGAACTATGCCTCGTTTTCGAGTTGTCCGCGACATGCAGGTCAGGGTCAGGGTCAGTTTCCCCTTCACTAGATACTCGAGTACTGTAGAACAGGAGTACAGTGGTACAGTGGTACAGTGGTACACTAGAACAGTATAACAGTAGTACAGTAGTGCATGATTACAGGAGGTGCTTGAATCATGATTCTGTACAGTGATTAACTTGTCTTGATGCATTCCCCTGGTTCGGGGCTGCCTGGTGACCTAACGGTCCCGGATACTTGCAGGAACATTCAGGTACGGAACGACTACGTAGTAGTCTCCCGGGGTTTGGATGAAAACACGGTAACAATCAAGCAGACAAGCATGCGTTTCTAGGAACATAAGCAGGCACGTTGCTCGGACTCGAAGGTAAGCCGAGAGATGAAACCGTTAAGGGACTTAGCATGCGAGGGTCTGAGTATAAGCAGTATTTCATTTCCATGTTCTAGCAAGCAATATGAGTTGGGATTATTCCCTTAGCTAGGTGCATTGAATTTATTAGCATGCAGGGGGTGATTCACCTAGCGACTAGCATAAAAATTCCAAATTTTATGTGTGCTGGCTAAGCAAAGACAAGTTCACCGTAGCCACCCACCTTAGCGATGATTCGCCTCGGTAGAGCGATACGTCTGAGCGAGCCTCTGAAAGTCCAAGCCGGATTCCTGTAGGGACAAGTCTGGATATCCTTTGCTCCTTGATCGAGGCAAAGCAGGTCGGGACAGTTGCACTATTGCCGATTGAGTCGGCAGTCCGCTTGAGCGGAACGGGGTGTTACATCCTACCCAACTTAGAAAAAGTCTCGTCCTCGAGACTTACTAAGGACAAGCAGTAATCTAGGGTTGAGGCAATCCTAGACAAGTCGTTTGTACTTGTTCATTTGGATCTTCACTTGCACAAGCTTCGAAATCAGCATATCGCTTAGACTGGATCGTGCGCACTTTTGAAGGTACCCTCTAGCGTGAACACGTCAACCAGCTCAGTGATAGCGAAGTCTTAGCACTCGAGATTTACCTTTTCTTAAGTCTTGGATGGTGCACTAGTTCAAGGCGTCCCTCGAATAGATGCATTCAACCAAACTTAGGGTTAGTGAAAATCGGACAAGCTACTAGCGATACTCTCAAGGGTTCGCACAGGTTGGCACAAAGGCCACTCGCAGCATACAACCGGACAAGCAAGCATATCATTCAAAACGTATTTTGAAAGTATTTAGACTTATTGTTGGAACATCCCATCGAGGCATTGAGAGAGAGCGTGCACATAACCCACGAACGAGCTTTCGAAACAGAGATATCGAATTGAAGTCCAAAGGCGTAGAAGCCAGGCTCTGATACCAACCTGTCACGCCCCGATCTCCCGCAGGCAATCGGCCGTTCCCGCTAGGCGGGAATCACCCTCGCCAGCGCTCCCGCGGAACGATCGCTTAACCCATCCGGGCGTGATGCCGCACGAGCGTGAGCCACGCCCGTGCAAGGCCATGGTTCATTGGCTGGCGGCAAGAGTTCTAAGCCACAGAGTCGCACAGATTGTCCGAGTGCAGCGGAGTCATGAACGCATAGGCGATCGGTAACAGGTTCACTGAGTCGACAAATATAGCGGAAGCATTGAAACAAGTAAAGTAATCTCTTTATTGATATGAACAAGTGTTACAGGCGGCATATAGCCGAGATTACAAGTCGCTCAAGCCTCTCTCTCTGAAATAGTAAAAGCGTGCCAAGTGGCTACAACTGTGGAATGATTTGTACAGGCGATGGTCAGGCGATGTTCACAACTTATGTCTTGTATAAGCGCTTCAGTCCCGGACGCACCGTTGCAAGGCTTCAGAGGGAACTCATGGCCTTAGCACGTACGAAGGAGGCGTCCGCACCGCACGAGGTTCTCCCGCACCCTGCATATCAAACTGGTGGATTATCAGTACATTGAATGCACTGGTGGGGAAGCTACTCGCCCGCTCGACAAATCCAAACACGTAATACAGGTTCCGTGCACAACTATTAAGTTGTCTTTCTAGTTGCCTTAGGATCAGTTTCATGCAGATATTGAATAACCTATCGTGTCGGGCAGTGCACCGTGTGATGTTTGAGGAAACACGGCGAGACTTACCAACTTACCATTTCTCCTTCCCTGTCCAAGGCAAACATGATTAATTCAAGCAGGAACATGTATAAGCATTCAGAAGGCAAGCATATGCAAACAGGAGGATCGTTTTAACATGATCGTTCAGGTGTTTAGTTATTCTTGATGCGATGCAGTGACTCGCACGCGGATAGCCGCTAAGCGAGGATGACTTATCTATATGAACACGGTCGCTGGCAAAGCCATTATGGACACTAGTCTTAAGCGAGAGTAGTTTGCAACGAAAGTACAGTGGTGCTACAAGCCATCTCGTTTAGTACAGTAGACTATACAGTAAGTTCAGCCATGGAGCGGATGGTATGCAGCGAAAGAACGATAGGTGCTGCACACTATCTCGTCCAGTACAGTTGGCTGAAACAGTGGAGTTCCATCCGGATCGGAGCGGCCCCAGTGCCCCGGAGACCGTCCGTGGAACTATGCCTCGTTTCCGAGTTGTCCGCGACATGCAGGTCAGGGTCAGGGTCAGTTTTCCCTTCACTAGATACTCGAGTACTGTAGAACAGGAGTACAGTGGTACAGTGGTACAGTGGTACAGTAGAACAGTATAACAGTAGTACAGTAGTGCACGATTACAGGAGGTGCTTGAATCATGATTCTGTACAGTGATTAACTTGTCTTGATGCATTCCCCTGGTTCGGGGCTGCCTGGTGACCTAACGGTCCCGGATACTTGCAGGAACATTCAGGCACGGAACGACTACGTAGTAGTCTCCCGGGGTTTGGATGAAAACACGGTAACAATCAAGCAGACAAGCATGCGTTTCTAGGAACATAAGCAGGCACGTTGCTCGGACCCGAAGGTAAGCCGAGAGATAAAATCGTTAAGGGACTTAGCATGCGAGGGTCTGAGTATAAGCAGTATTTCAATTCCATGTTCTAGCAAGCAATATGAGTTGGGATTATTCCCTTAGCTAGGTGCGTTGGATTTATTAGCATGCAGGGGGTGATTCACCTAGCGACTAGCATGAAAATTCCAGATTTTATGTGTGCTGGCTAAGCAAAGACAAGTTCACCGTAGCCACCCACCTTAGCGATGATTCGCCTCGGTAGAGCGATACGTCTGAGCGAGCCTCTGAAAGTCCAAGATGGATTCCTGTAGGGACAAGTCTGGATATCCTTTGCTCCTTGATCGAGGCAAAGCAGGTCGGGACAGTTGCACTATTGCCGATTGAGTCGGCAGTCTGCTTGAGCGGAACGGGGTGTTACACCATCCGCTCCATGGCTGAACTTACTGTATAATCTACTGTACTAAACGAGATGGCTTGTAGCACCTACTGTACTTTCGTTGCAAACTATTCTCGTTTAAGACTAGTGTCCTTTATGGCTATGCCAGCGACTCATGTTCATATAGATAAGTCATCCTCGCTTAGCGGCTATCCGTGTGCGAGTCACTGTATCGCATCAAATGAACAACTGAACACCTGAACGATCATGTTAAAACGACCCTCGTGTTTGCATATGCTTTGCCTCCTGAATGTTTATACATGCCCCTGCTTAAATTAACAATGTTTGCCTTGGACAGGGAAGGAGATGGTAAGTTGGTAAGTCTCGCCGTGTTTCCTCTAACATCGCACGGCGCACTGCCCGACATGATAGGCTATTCAATGTTTGCATGAAACTGATCCTAAGGCAACTAGAAAGATAACTTAATAGTTGTGCACGGAACCTGTATTACGTGTTTGGATTTGTCGAGCGGGCGAGTAGCTTCCCCACCAGTGCATTCAATGTACTGATAATCCACCAGTTTGTATGCAGGGTGCGGGAGAACCTCGTTCGGTGCGGATGCCTCCAACGTGCGTGCTAAGGCCAGGAGTTCCCTCTGAAGCCTTGCAACGGTGCGTCCGGGACTGAAGCACATATACAAGACATAATGTTGGAGCGTCGCCTGACCATCGTCTGTACAATCATTCCACAATTGTAGCCACTTGGCACGCTTTATGTTTCAGAGAGAGAGGCTTGAGCGACTTGTAATCTCGGCTATACGCCGCCTGTAACACATGTTTCATATAAATAAAAAAAGCTTGCTTTACTTCAACTTGTGGTTCAATGCTTCCGCTATATTGTCGACTCAGTGAACCTGTTACCGATCGCCTATGCGTTCATGACTCCGCTGCACTCGGATAATCTGTGCGACTCTGTGGCTTAGAACTCTTGCCGCCAGCCAATGAACCATGGCCTTGCACGAGCGTGGATCACGCTCGTGCGGCATCACGTCCGGATGGGTCAAAGCGATCGTTCCGCGGGAGCGCTGGCGAGGGTGATTCCCGCCTAGCAGGAACGGCCGATTTGCCTGTGGGAGATCGGGGCGTGACATCTTTCTAGTTGCCTTAGGATCAGTTTCATGCAAGATTTGAATAGCCTAACTCGTGTGGCAGTGCGCCGTGCAACATGAGAGGAAACACGGCGAGACTTACCAACTTACCATTTGACCTTCCCTGTCCAAGGCAAACATTGTAAATTCAAGCACGAGCAAGTATAAACATTCAGGGGCATTATCATATGCAAATACAAGTATTTGGATGCGAGATTTCTATCGTTTAGCTATTCAGATTATTGTTTCATGCGATACAATATCTCGCACGCGGATAGCCGCTAAGCGAGGATAACTTGTTTATCTTTCATTTTACAAGCAAGCATACAACAGGTTAAATACACACGAGGATCACTGGCTTGATTGCCATAATGGACTAGTCAAGGACAAGGATAGCATGCAACGAGAACACACGATGACCACACGATAAACACACGATGCGTTACAAGCTATCCAGTCCGCACACGATTGACTACACACGAAGTTTCGTTCGGATCGGATCGGTGCCAGTGCCCCAGCGACCGTTCGCAGAACTTATACCCTTGTGCACAAGTTGTCCATGATCGAACACGATTATTAAGTTCATAATTCATGCAGTTGAGGCAACACGAGCACACGACAAGCAGTATTGCATGATTTATTTTGTTCAGTGAATGACTTTTGCCTTGATGCATTTCTCTTGGGGCGGAGATTGCCTTGGCGACCTAACGGTCCCGGATACTTGCAGGTTCATTCAGGCACGGAACGACTACTTAGTAGTCTCCCGGGGTTTGGATGAAAACAAGGCAACATACAAGCAGACAAGCACGCATTTATATAAACACAAATATTCACGTTAGCTCGGGCCCGAAGGTAAGCCGAGGAGTGAGATCGTAAGGGACTTCCCGAGCGACACGTTCTAGGGTAGCATGCGAGGGTCTGAACATATATATAAGCAATGTTTCATTTCCATGTTCTAGCATAAGCAATACAAGTTGGGAATATTCCCTTAGCTAGGTGTATTATATTCTTATTAGCATGCAGGGGGTGAATCACCTAGTGACTAGCATGTATCATTTCATATTTTATGTGTGCTGACTAAGCAAAGACAAGTTTACCGTAGCCACCCACCTTAGCGATGATTCGCCTCGGTTGAGCGATACATCAAGCGAGCCTCTGAAAGCCTAAGCTGAATTCCTATAGGGACAAGTCTGGATATCCTTTGCCTCAAACGAGTATTTTCGCCTGAGCAAAGCGGGTCGGGACATTAAATTTTTGCCGTTTGAATCGGCAGTCCGCTTGAACAGAACGAGGTGTTACATCTTATCCAACTCAAAAAAAGTCTCGTCCTCGAGACTTACTGAGGACAAGCAGTACGTTTCAATCAATTTTGATTTAACGACACAAGGCTGAGGCAAACCTATACAAGTCGTTGTACTTGTTTATTTGGATATTCACTTGCACAAGCATTCAAGATCAGCATATTACGAGTGTGGATCGTACACATACTCGAAGTGCCCCTCTAATACATGCATTTCACTAACTCGGCGATAGCGAAGTCTTAGCACTCGAGTTTTACATCTTCTTGAGTCTTGGATCGTGCACAAGTTCAAGGCGTCCCTCAAACATATGCATTCAACCAAACTTAGAGATAGTGAAATCGGACAAGCTACTTGCGATAATCTCAAGGGTTCTCACTCAGCTTGGCACAAAGGCCACTCGCAGCACAATATCATACAAGCAATCATACCATTCAAAACGTATTTTGAAAGTATTTAGACTTATTGTTGGAACATTCTGTTTGGGACAATGAGAGAGAGCATGCACATAACCCACGAACGAGCTTTCAAAACTGAGATTGAAACGAAGTCCAAAGGCGTAGAAGCCAGACTCTAATACCATTATGTCACGCCCCGATCTCCCGCAGGCTAAATCGGTCGTTCCCGCTAGCGAGAATCACCGTGCCAGCGCTCCCGCGGAATAATCGCTTGACCCATCCGGGCGTGATACCGCACGAGCGTGAACCACGGCCTTGCACGGGCGTGGCTCACGCTCGTACGGCATCACGTCCGGATGGGTCAAGCGATCGTTCCGCGGGAGCGCTGGCACGGTGATTCTCGCTAGCGGGAACGGCCGATTTAGCCTGCGGGAGATCGGGGCGTGACATAACGTAGTCTCCCGGGGTTTGGATGAAAACAAGGCAACATACAAGCAGACAAGCATGCATTTATATAAACACAAATATTCACGTTAGCTCGGGCCCGAAGGTAAGCCGAGGAGTGAGATCATAAGGGACTTCCCGAGCGACACGTTCTAGGGTAGCATGCGAGGGTCTGAACATATATATAAGCAATGTTTTATTTCCATGTTCTAGCATAAGCAATACAAGTTAGAATTATTTCTTTAGCTAGATGCGTTGTATTCTTATTAGCATGCAGGGGGTGAATCACCTAGCGATTAGCATGTATCATTCCACATTTTATGTGTGCTGGCTAAGCAAAGACAAGTTCACCGTAGCCACCCACCTTAGCGATGATTCGCCTCGGTAGAGCGATACGTCAAGTGAGCCTCTGAAAGCCTAAGCTGAATTCCTATAGAGACAAGTCTGGATATCCTTCGGCAGTCCGCTTGAACGGAACGGGGTGTTACATTATTGATAAGGGCATTTTCAACTTTTGCCTTAATTTTTATTTTTTAAGATTACTAAAAAAATAAAAATAAAAAAGCCACTATTAGGCGTTTTGAAGTTTTTTTATTTTTATTAACAATAATGGAACACATCAAAGTTTGGAGGGACCTATATGCAAAAAGGCAAAAGAAAACTCTATAAAATGCAAAAAAAGACGTTTGGAGGGACCTATAAGCAAAAAAAGCATTGAAGGAAATGATAACAAATAACAAAAAAAAAATTAATAGTAGAATTTGTGAGGAACCTATATACAAAAATCATGTTTGAAGGGACTTATATGCAAAAACAAAAAAGGAAGATGATCTTCATTATTTTTTTTTAATTTTTTACATTCAACCCCCCAAAAAATTTAAAACGTTCTTAACAAGACATTTTTTACATTCAGCACCATGCCCCATGTGCATACCTCAGTACAAAGCATAACTATATATTGAAATACTCACTTGGAGAATTTTCTAATATGGGACTATCTTTTTATAGCTGTCAAGCAAAAACTCCAACATATTTATGAATACTAGTAACATGTACGTGCATAAAAAAAAATTTAATTATTATAAAAAAATTATTTCTAGGAATCGAACTCAAACAACTAAGAAAAACACTCACACCTTAACCACTTGAGTTAGAATTATTTGGTTGTAAATAAATAATATTAAATAGTTAAATAATTAGTTATTATTTAAAAAATAATTAGTGAAATATTTACAGAGGATTTAGACGACTCAACAAACAACTAAGAAAAATACTCCCACCTTAACTACTTGAGTTAGAATTATTTAATTATAAATAAATAATATTAAATAATTAAATAATTAGTTATTGTTTAAAAAATAATTAGTAAAATATTTACGGAGGATTTAGACGATTCAATTTTAAGTTATTTTTAAATTCCATTATAAAAGTAATATATTTTAAGAAATATTAATACGTGGGATGAGTATTTACGTTCAGAAAATAATTTGTATTCCATATAGGTTATGACAGAGCTGAAAAAAATCCGGCAGTAACAATAGCAGACTACCACGTGTAGCACATGTAGAGTCACGTGTCCCTGATCGTGAAAGGAGTTGAGTGTAAACACACAACTTTCTTTTCAATAAATTTGTACTAATAAGTGGATGTCGGTAAATTAGTCCAAGCAAAACAAAACAGAGCAAAGCAAAGCAAGCTCCGATCGTGAGAAGTATGGAGTGTTAATTAAATCCAAAGAATTAAACCACTAATATATATCATCCCTCTCCATCCCCACCCGGATGAGTACTTCTGGCAGCGGCAGCGGCAGCGGCAGCGGCAGCGGCAGCAGCAGCAGCAGCAGCAAGAGGAAGAGGAGCGTAGTATGGTTCAGGAGGGATCTGAGGGTGGAGGACAACCCTGCGCTGTCGGCAGGGGTGAGGTCAGGGGAGGTGTTCGCGGTGTTCACGTGGGCCCCGGAGGAGGAAGGCCACTACTACCCGGGCCGGGTGTCGAGGTGGTGGCTCGGCCAGAGCCTCCGCCACCTCGACTCCTCCCTAAGGAGCCTCGGCGCCTCCGGCCTCATCACCAAGAGGTCGGTCGACACCGCCTCCACCCTCCTCGAAATCCTCCGATCCACCGGAGCATCCAACCTCTTCTTCAACCACCTCTATGGTAGGTACTCCATTTGATTTCTTAATTCCCACCCCTATTTATATATAATTTCTTACTGTGTTCTTCTATTTTGGGTAAGGAATTGTATTCTTCTTACTTAATTGGTGCTTGCATGGCTTTCCCTTTTTGGTGCGTTGATATCGCCCGCGTGCGTGCTTGTTAGATATATAAACAATTGGGTCGATCAAGCAGACCACAGCTAGCCCAATTTTGTTATATGTATATAAAAAATAAGAAGAAGAAGAAGAAGAAGAAGATAATATAGAACAAGAGGTTCCCTCTGAATCTGAGGGTCTGCTTGGATCGAGGGTGAGGAGAGTTAAGTGAGTGGGGAAAAAAAATTCATGCTTGGTTTGAGGGTGGAGGCAAGGTTCAAAAACTCGGTATCGGTATCGGACAGTTTGTATGAGTATCGGCACTATCAGCAGTATCGGCGGTATCTGATCGGAGTATCGGATTTTTTGGTATCGGACGTATCGGCAATATTTAAATAATTATTAAAAATTAGTATAAAAAAATAAACAAAATAATTTTTGGTATCGACTGTATCGGCAATATCGGCTGTATCAGCAATATTTTTTTGTATCGGCTGTATCGGCAAATCTCTCCGTATCGGTCCGTCTCGATCCGTATCGGTCCGTATCGGCCGATACAGACCAATACCAAAAATTTCCGTCACGAATCGGCCGATGCCGATTATTTTGGGTTGTATCGGATCGGCAGTGGCCAAACCCGATCCGATACGGCCGATACTTATCGGTATCGGCCGATACTTTAAACCTTGGGTGGAGGTTTAAGCTATGGAGGGTTAAGTGAGGGTTTGTTTAGCCTTGTCCATGTTTTCAATCCCAAATTGGGGGGTGAGTAACGAGGGAAAGTGAGGGATTTTGTATAAAAAGTCATAAATACTCCTTATATGTCAATGATTCAATGGTTTGCAAACACTTTTGGTGATTGTGTGCCTATTGTTCGACAGCTTATTGATGATCCACTTTCTTAGCTTTAGTGTATTCCTTGGATGATTTTTTTTTTTATAATCTTTTTATTTTATTCTTTGTTCTATGTTTCATTTTTTGGGAATTTCGATTCACTGTTGAATAGTGTGAGTTCTTTCAGTATAATAGTTAGAATTTTTAAGATTTGGATTTTTTTTTTATGTGCACAGAATTATAGACAATTTTTTTTTCCTACTCAACTATCAATCATCAAGTTGAAGGTTCTTATTATACTCCCTTATTCTTCATGCTCCATCTATATTATTCAACTAGGATTGCTTCGATTTGGTTTCACTATTGAAATGTACTACATTCCCACCCCCCCCCCCCCCCCCCCCACCCCCCGGCTCCATCTATATTATTCAAAGTTGGACGATTTGCTTCGATTTGGTAGGATATATCAGTCCTATAGTTTTCAAATGTGCTACTTTGGAGTTTGGAGTAAAGTTGAAATTGTTCATGATAGCACATGCACTAGAATGTATAAATAATGTTTTTTTTCTTCTTCTAAAGACTAACTAGTGTTAGCTTTCCTTTACAGATCCTCTGTCTCTTGTTCGAGACCATCGTCTTAAGGAACTCTTGACGGCTCAAGGCATAAATGTTCAATCCTTCAATGCTGATTTGCTATATGAAGTGTGGGAAGTTAATGATGAAAATGGTTCTCCATTTACAACTTTTGCACCTTTCTGGAATAAATGCCTTAGCATGCCTTATGATCCTGCATCACCTCTGTTCCCACCTAAACGAATAATATCAGGTTAGTCGTTTATAAGATTGCACCTTTTAACTCTAGATATTTGTTTATTCAGTACTATCAGCGAAGTAATGCATTAAATTTGACCTAGCGTGGTCGGATATATGCTATTTCTCTGAAGCTATTGTCTATTTTCGTTGATACTCCTTTCTTGAAGATACCAAGTATCTATAAACAGCCGGCAGCATATAACAATAAAGTTAGCATGCAAACTATTGAGGAAACTTAAAAGGAGAAACATATCACTGTGGAGCCCATGATCTATTTCATATAGCTACTTCTTTGTAAATTTCATTTCAAATAATAAAAAGCACCCATGTCAGGAAGATTCAACTGGTTCCATGAATTTCCTTATCCCAGTTTCTGCTGAGAATTGAACAGACCCTAGCACGACAATATTAAAGCCTTCTTGATGAACATAGTGGACACAAAATTGTCAGTGCAGTCATAAGGGGCTGGATGCCCATGCATTGAAGCTTCCAGGATGGCGAGTATTTAGTTAAACAGATTCATCCAACGACCCAAACATCATTCCTATAATCACCTTCAAGCAGTTCAATGAAGTGCCAGCTCATTATGCATTTTGAAAGGTAGTAACTCTAATAATCCCAGGTAACTTGCATCTATGAGTGCTGCTTAAAAACCTTGGTCACTCCATCATGATCCTTGATCGGTCCTAGGGCACAACAATATTATTCTAGAACTTCATCTAAGCACTTTTCACCATAGACGGTATGTGGATATGGTTGGTAATTTTACTTTGGAGCTCCATTTAGTTTTAACCCAAGCAAAGTGTAGACCTAATTGACAGTGGTCTAAGTTTATAACATGAAAGCTTATCTTTATAGTTCTTCCCATACTTTAGAAAGGACATTGAGAAAGAAAAAAATTCTTGAAAAGTGTCCATGTATAACCTTGAAATCCAATTAACTTAAGGTCCCTGGTAAGCATTTGGTATTGTTAGCTATTTCTAATGTTGTCTAATTGTACTTTCGATCGAGTTTCGGTCTGGTACTTTGAACTCTTTGATCTTTGTCTGTGTGGTGTAGATGTCTTAGCATTACATGAATGTATGTCAAGTGCATTTTTATTGTGTTGGTTTAACAGGTGATGCTTCAAGATGTCCTTCAGATACACTTGTTTTTGAAGATGATTCTGAGAAAGGAAGCAATGCCCTCCTTGCACGAGCATGGTCACCAGGATGGCAAAATGCTGATAAGGCCCTAAGTGCCTTTATTAGTGGACCATTGATTGAATACTCTGTAAATCAAAACAAGGCAGATGGTTCGACAACATCTTTGCTTTCACCCCATCTACATTTTGGTGAGGTTAGCATCCGCAAGGTCTTTCATCTTGTCCGGATCAAGCAGCTAGTGTGGGCTAACGAGGGAAACAAAGTCGGTGAAGAGAGTGTTAACTTGTTTCTCAAGTCCATTGGCCTCCGGGAGTACTCTAGATACCTTAGTTTCAACCATCCTTGCAGTCATGAGAGACCACTTCTAGCTTACCTTACTTTCTTCCCCTGGGTCATTGATGAGAGTTATTTTAAAGCATGGAGGCAAGGCAGGACCGGTTATCCTTTGGTGGATGCTGGTATGAGAGAGCTATGGGCAACTGGTTGGTTACATAATAGGATAAGGGTGGTTGTATCAAGTTTCTTCGTCAAGGTCCTACAGCTTCCATGGAGATGGGGGATGAAGTACTTCTGGGATACACTATTAGATGCTGATCTTGAATGTGATGCATTGGGTTGGCAGTACATATCCGGGACTCTTCCAGATGGTCGTGACTTTGACCGCATAGATAGCCCTCAGGTATGGTACTTGTGGAGTTCTGGCTAAATCTCTTTTTAGTGGATTTCGCGCCTATTGCTAGGTTCATTTTCATTCAAGTTTTATTTTGTTGATAATAATGGAAGAATGAAATTTAATTATGAAATTTAATGAAATTTAATTATGAAATATGTTTTCTTTTATTTACTTTTCCCTTCAGTATACGATTAATAACAATTATATCTTTTTTTGATATTAAATTTTCCGTAGTGGGAAGAATAGGGAGTTGAGGATGTAAATGTATTTTTATTTGGTCAAGGTCACATAACAAGAGTTTAATTAGTGATGGTGTTTTTGCCTTTGGACTAGTAAAGATAGTCCCACATTGGCAACATCACCAAGTAGGTATCTCAATATAATACTTTGTATGTGTTGAGGTATGCACATGGGGTGTGGTGGGGCACATGGGTACCATGTGGGGGTGTTTTATTAGGAGAAAAAATGAATAACTCCTCAATGAAAGCTTTTAAGCTTTTTGTCATGCTTTTGGATATTATTCCATAGGAGCTAAGCCTTAAAGGGGCTTAGCGACTCGGACTCGGACGCAAAGTGGCGCTTTGTTGGCACACTTTGCACTTAGCACGTCAGCATCGTCGTAAGGCGCTCGTGTTGCATGCGCGTGTTGCATGAGCGGACGCTAAGCGGGCGCTGAGCGGGCTATGCATTGAGCTGCGATTGTGGGATATCAATTTTGTATATTGGTTTTTTAGTCCCACATCGGAAAGAAGAGGAGGATGAGCTTCCATCATTCCCTATATAAAGAGTCATCTAGCCTCCTTTTGAGACACCAAAAATTAAGAAAGAGGAGTCCAAAGGAGTGTTCGAGTCACACAAAGAGGTGACTACGAGCGTTCCAGAAGTTCTCTTGTAAACTTGCTGACTCCTAGGAGCAGATCGTCGATAGAGGACGAATCTTACTTTGAGCAACGGTGGTCTTCACCGCCCCACTAAGAATAATTTTTTATTCTATCTTTATCTATTTTCTTCTAGTTGTAAACGTTCTGTCACAATTGCAACTGCGTTTGCAAGGAAGAACATGTTTTTTGTTCTTGAATTATGTAATGAAGAAGGAGTTGTAATCAGCTACTATATTGTATTTTTATATAGTTCTTCATTGGATCGAGGTATATCAGTGAGGGAACTTTTGTGTGAACTCCTGATCTCGACTTCAACTTATTGTTCTACCACATTTGATTAAGCCTCGGGACTAACAATCTCAAAGCAAGATCCGAGTAAGATGGAGAACAACCGTGCAAGTCTTCTCAACACAAGTTTTTACAAACTTGAGAAGATTGACGGGCTACACTTCAATCATTTGGATGAGGAATGAGTCCTCTGTCAAATGTTGGACGTGGGTAGAGATAATCCAGTCTCTACCATTCCTACGGATGGAAGTGAACTTGATATGGCGTCGCTGGAGACGCACATTCCTAGAGAAAGGAAGACATCTGATGCAAGTTGGTGCATGGAGATGTCTGAAGCTAGTAGCCGCATGGAGAAGTCTACTACGATTTTTCGAAGAAAGACTGGCACTATGCATCTACGCATGGCAACAATTAGAATATAGAAGAACTCGACACATAAGCAGTCTCGGCGCAGGGCACTCACTGCGCATGGCGGGCTTAGTGCAGTGTAGTCACTACGCATGGCATTCTTTCGATGCATGGCAGAACTTGGCGTATGGAAGCATCTATGTGGCTAGCTCTAAGCAAGGTATATGCGCGACCAAGTTATGAGCATTGGACTAGGAGTACCTTGACGCATGTCTCTTCAAGCATAAAGGATCATGCGAATGAGGATTTCAGATCCAATTTCAAACTAAAATAGCAAGGTAAAAGCCTAACTTGGTTACTTTGATTACTTAACTTGGTTGCTATGATTGCGCAGGTTAAGTCATCTGGCGTGGTTGCTGACTGGTGAATGGACACTAGTGCATCTAGCCACGGGAGCTCTAGGAAGAGCAATTCACCGAGGTCAAGCCTATCACTGAAGAAGGCCGAAGATCTCGATAGCGAACAAGGATCAAGCAGAGTATCTGGGGATTGGACAATGGTTCTGGACTTCAAGAAGTTACAGTCAAAGAAGTATGTATAGCAAAGTACCAGTGATTACCAAGGAACTAATCTCAGGAAGTCTGTTGCAGACTTGAGGGTGAACATCTAGGGTTGCCAGATGGTGATATCTTGGCAAGAGACATACTTTAAAACAAGGCTTCAATATCAGATGGATGTTCGAGCTTCTGCTTGTGAGTAGAGTCTCGTTACAAGAGTTGTGGGACACCAAGACTAGGACATGTACTCTGTACCGCAAGATGTCTAGTCTATAGCTTATCTCTAAATGTAGGGGTAAGGAGGTGGAGAAGTGTGAGGTCTATGCGCAGAAAAATATTACTAGAAAATCTTTCAAACGGGTAAATCGAAGTACATATTTTCTGGAGTTGGTATACTCAGATATTTGTGATTTCAACCAGTTCTCCACAAAGGCCATGGTGAAGTATTTCATTACCTTCATCGATAAATACTTGAAGTATGCGTTCGTCTATCTGCTCAAGACAAAAGACGAAACATTCAAAAAGTTCAAGGAGTTCAGGGCTGAGGCTGAACGTTGAAAAGGACAACAACTCATGAGACTCAGAAGTGATCGAGACAGAGAGTATAGGTCCATTGAATTCGCGTCTCTGCAAAGAACATGGAATTGTCAATGAGATGACTGCTCCGAACTCTCCTCAGTCAAATGGAGTAGCTGAACGAAAGAACAAAACGTTGACATAGATGATAAAGTCAATATTGTTAACTGTGGGTCTTCCGGTCATCCAAACTGCTTCTGGAGAGTTGTACTGATGGATACGTTCATCCTGAACAGAGTGTCGTACTCAACATCCGATGTCACTCCTCATGAACCCTGGTTCAAAGTCAGACCCAACTTAAATGTCATTCGAGTTTCGAGTGTGGGGGTGTTTGGCGTATGCGAAGCTTCTAGACTTGAAGATTCAGAAGCTAGGAACGAGGACTATGAAGACAATCTTCCTGGGATATGCTGAGAAGAGTAATGCTCGGAGGTTCCTTGATATTTGAGTCAAAATATATCATCAAAATCTCGCGACGCAGAATTCTTTGAAGATAAATTTGCAAGGCAAAATAATATTATTTTCGCGGACATTCCGGAGAATAGTGTGTGCACATGAGGCTAACGCTTTCAATGAAGATGTAGTCCAAGAAAAAGTCATTCTAGAGAACGTTCGAACCAGAGCTCGCAACTGGTGTCTAAGCGGGTGAGGAGACAGAAGGACTTCGGAGATGATTTTATCACCTATCATGCGGAAGCATATCCGCTTACATATGATGAGGCAATGAAGACCAGAGACGCTTTCTTATGGAGGGCGACTATAAATGATGAGTATGACTCAATAACCTCCAACAACACTTGGGTGTTGGTCGATCTTCCTGAAGGAGCTAAACCAATCGGATGCAAATGGATCTTCAAGAAGAAGATGAAGGCCGATGAACTGTTGACAAGTTCAAGGCAAGGCTGGTAGCCAAGGGATTTTCTCAGAAGCAGGGGATCGACTACTTCGACATATGCTCCAGTAGCGCGGATGACGAACATCAGGATGTTGATTGCTATAAGTGCAATCCATAAGTTGGTTATATATATCAGATGGATGTGAAAACAGCATTCCTGAATGGTGAATTGACCAAAGAGATTTGCATGCAACAACCAGAAGGATTCATCGTCAAGGACCTTGAAGACAAAGTCTGCAAGTTAGTGAAATCGTTATACGGTCTGAAGCAAGCTCCCAAGATATGGCATTAGAAGTTTGATAAAGTTATAAGATCAAACGGCTACAAAGTTAGTGAGACGGACAAGTATGTTTACACAAAGTTCGCTGACGGAAGAGGAGTCATCGTTGGTCTATACGTGGACGACATGCTGATTCTAGGTACGAATCTAGCACGTATCACTGAGACAAAGAAGTTTCTCTCGTCTAAGTTCAGTATGAAGGACTTGAGGGAAGCTGATGTTATCCTGATGATAAAGATCACCCGGACGGACACTGGAGTGGCATTGTCACAGTCTCATTATATTGAGAAAATGCTTACACTATGGATATTAGGATCTTCCAGGAATCGATACTCCTTACAAGTGTGACAAGAAGCTGAAGCCAAATCCGAGGAAAAGTGTCAGGCAGCTAGAGTATTTAAGCGTCATCGGGAGTTTGATGTAGGCAACAACAGCCACAAGGCTTGACATAGCTTTCGTCGTGGGGATGATGATGTCACGCCCCAATCTCCCGCAATGCTCGATAGTCCCTGCTGAACGTGAATCACAACGTTGCAGCTCTCCCGCAGGACATTCGTTCTCATTGGGACGTGATGTCGTACGAGCCTGGAGTTGCGCTCGTACAAGGCGATGTTGTTAAACACCAAAGTTATCATCGAAACGACCAAGTTACAGCGGAAGTCGTTGTATTGTGTACCAAGCACACATCAGAGTAATACGCAGCGAAGCTCTTGATAGGGTCCAAATGAAATGCCCCGAAGGCAATGCCACGAAGGCGATAAAATACTCTTGCTCTTTCTCTAGCCCACAAAGGTACTTACAGTTCATACATCATGCCTCGTATATCCAAGCAGCGCCACTACGCCTGCGTACCTGAAATAATGTCCACAAACGTGGGTCAGTACACAGCCGTACTGGTGAGCGGGATAACCCATTCGTCTAAGCCGATACTAAGTAAAATAGTGAATGCAAACAGTTATATGGTGATCTTTCTAGTTGAATCCTAGATTCGTTTCATGGCATATGGATGACATGTTAAGGAAAGCTATAAAGCAGTTTAAGCATGCAAGCATTCAACTCAAACCATACGACAAGCAGTTATATATATCCAACCCGAAGGAAACTAACATGCGACCTGTCCTACTCAATGCCATCGTTTGCACGATAACATATCGAACCATCAGCCAAACCTCAATATCCATCCTCTACCAAAGTTTATATCCCAATCTCGTTAGTGCACACTCTTGCCGAGGCAAGGTGGCCGCGCCTACACGAAAGCCAAACCAACAAAAGAAAAGCAAGCCATCACTTATACTATATGAAGTCACTGGCAAAGCCATAAAGGACATTGATCGGACCAAGATCAATAGGGCAGTCCTACCCGATCCAGGGCTGGGCAGCTACTCCCTCCTGGTGGTATCGGACTACCAGCACTGCGCCCATTCGCGCGATGCCCATTGTTTCCTCCATGGTAGAACGGTCCCGGTGTCCCGGTGCCTCGTCCCGTTCCAGGAAACCAAACCCTGTGCCACACAGGTTGTCCGTGACATGCAGACACGTAGGTATGACGAGAGGATCGAACATTCTCGTCCCACCAAGCGATCCTAGACTCGTTCAACCGATATCCAACCAAAGCATCCATAACCATTCTTCCAACATATCCAACCAAGAATTCCAAAACCAAACCTCAACATATAGCCCAAGGCACCAAATTATCAAGTGTTTCATAGGCACAATGCCTCTTCTCAACACAGAGTCCAAATTGGTGCAACACCCATGCTCAAAGCAATCCCATGGCACAATGCCCCAACCGTGGCACAATGCCGCTTTCGTGGCACAATGTCCCAACAGTGGCACCACGCCCTCGCCGATGCAGTTGTTCGGTTTCGAACCACAACTGCTTGCTTTGCAAGACAAAGCGTCCAAGTGATACTCGTGCACGGATGCACGCTCGCTCGTCCGAATTCCCGATATTTCCAATGCCTCAATGTATTATTCCAACCGTTCAAGCATAATCCCAATTATCCAACCGACTGCCTCAAATGTAATAATCCAACTCTAGCTCCAACTATCCAACGCGCAAATCATTTCAAGCCACAATCCTATCCGAGCAAACGACGTACACTCTATGCACGCCTCAGTGTAGTGATTTCCAATGTTTCAGCCCAAGTGTTCAAGCCTTTACGTGTTTTTCATATTATTAGGCATGAAGGAGTAGAGGAGAAGGAAAAAAGCGCACTCACAATGTTTGATCCCGCTAAGCATCCTGTCATGTCGATACGACCAATCCCTTGAACCCGTGGTCCGATGCAAGCGCGATCTACTCAACTGGTATGACCGTGCGAGCGGGCCGTGTTCTCCAAATCATCCGACCGATCGGACTAAGGAAGACGGCATTATCGCTCCAATCCAGCTATCTCAGTATTGTTCTGAACGAACACCTGAATCCCATCGAACTCCGCTAGCCATCTGCACATGAAACCAACTCAATCAATCCTTCCTCCCAAAATTCAACAAATCAAATGTAACCAGCATTTGTTTTATTCAATCCGACTCAGCGTAACGCACCGTGCGGTTGCGGGCGTTACAGATGAGTCGGTTCACGAGCAATCCAGGTGTTTAGCACTGAAAAGCTGTGAAATGAGTAATGAGATATCTCAAAAGGACTCAGAATTATGCACTGCACTACAGCGGGTATCCGACAATATTAAAAGGCTTCAGTGATGCAAGCTGGTGTTCAGAAGTAGAGAACGAAAGGTCCACAGGAGGATATGTCTTCTCAAAGGGTGGAGCTGCTATATCTCATTCCTCAAGGGAATCTGAGTTCTATGCACTAGCGGCTGCAGCGGATGGAGCAGAGTGGCTTCAGGAGCTCATGTATGATATTTCAGTGGTTAGTGCGTATATTCGGCGGTACCGATTCACTGCGACAACCAGGCGACTGCAGCGGTTGCATCAATCTTTTCTCTTCAATGGTTAGAAGAGATGCGCGGCTAAGGCACATGGTGTTGTATGAGCACATCAAAGATGGCGTCATGGTAGCGGTTAATGTTCGGAGCTAGGTGATTCTAGCGGGTCCGTTTTAGACACTACATGAGCGTATCAAAGATGGCATCATTATAGTGGTTGATGATCGGAGTTAGGAGGGTCTAGCGGATCCGATCATATAAGACCTCAAGCGCCAGCTGATCATAAGAACTATAAAGGAGCGTAGTACTCCATATTACAGTGGCGACACCACATGAGGTACCTTGACAGGATATAGCCTCGGCTTCATGCCATGTCATAGCGGCGTAACACCGCATATAATCTGTAACACCCCGTTCCGCTCAAGCGGACTGCCGTCTTAATCGGCAATCGTGCAGCTGTCCCGACCTGCTTTGCCTCGATCAAGAAGCAAAGGATATCCAGACTTGTCCCTACAGGAATCCGGCTTGGACTTTCAGAGGCTCGCTCAGACGTATCGCTCTACCGAGGCAAATCATCGCTAAGGTGGGTGGCTACGGTGAACTTGTCTTTGCTTAGCCAGCACACATAAAATCTGGAATGTTTATGCTCGTCGCTAGGTGAATCACCCCCTGCATGCTAATAAATCCAACGCACCTAGCTAAGGGAATAATCCCAACTCGTATTGCTTGCTAGAACATGGAAAAGGAAATACTGCTTATATTCAGACCCTCGCATGCTAAGTCCTTTAACGGTTTTACTTCTCGGCTTACCTTCGGGCCCGAGCAACGTGCCTGCTTATGTTCCTAGAAACGCATGCTTGTCTGCTTGATAGTTACCGTGTTTTCATCCAAACTCCGGGAGACTACTCAGTAGTCGTTCCGTGTATGATTGACCCTGCAAGTATCCAGGACCGTTAGGTCACCAGGCAGCCCCGAACCAGGGGAATGCATCAAGACAAGATATTCACTGTACAGAATCATGATTCAAGTATCCCGTGTACTCGTGTACTCGTGTTCCCGTGTTCCCGTGTTCTCGTGTTCTCTTGTTCTAGTGCACGCGTGTTCTCGTGTTCTCGTGTATCTCATGATAATTGGAAAGACCCAATGCTTGTATGTCGCGGACAACTCGGACCCGAGGTAAGTTCCACGGACGGTCACCGGGGCACTGGGGCCGATCCGGTCCGGATGGAGCTCGTGTGTAGTCTTCGTGTTCGGGACTGGGTAGCTTGCAGCTCATCGTGTACTCTTGTAGCAAGCTATCCTTGTCCCCGGCTACGTCCATAATGGCTTTGCCAGCGACCGTGTTCATATAGATAAGTCATCCTCGCTTAGCGGCTATCCGCGTGCGAGTCACTGCATCGCATCAAGAACAACTAAACACCTGAACGATCATGTTAAAACGACCCTCCTGTTTGCATATGCTTGCCTCCTGAATGTCTATACATGCCTCTGCTCGAATTTATACTGTTTGCCTCAATGTTTGCCTTGGACAGGGAAGGAGATGGTAAGTTGGTAAGTCTCGCCGTGTTTCCTCTAACATCGCACGGCGCACTGCCCGACACGTTAGGCTATTCAATATCTGCATGAAACTGATCCTAAGGCAACTAGAAAGACAACTTAATAGTTGTGCACGGAACCTGTATTACGTGTTTGGATTTGTCGAGCGGGCGAGTAGCTTCCCCACCAGTGCATTCAATGTACTGATAATCCACCAGTTTGATATGCAGGGTGCGGGAGAACCTCGTGCGGTGCGGACGCCTCCTTCGTGCGTGCTAAGGCCAGGAGTTCCCTCTGAAGCCTTGCAACGGTGCGTCCGGGACTGAAGCGCTTATACAAGACATAAGTTGTGAACATCGCCTGACCATCGCCTGTACATTCATTCCACAGTTGTAGCCACTTGGCACGCTTTTATTGTTTCAGAGAGAGAAGCTTGAGCGACTTGTAATCTCGGCTATACGCCGCCTGTAACACAAGTTTATATCAATAAAAGAGCTTGCTTTACTTCAACTTGTGTTTCGATGCTTCTGCTATATTGTCGACTCAGTGAACCTGTTACCGATCGCCTATGCGTTCATGACTCCGCTGCACTCGGACAATCTGTGCGACTCTGTGGCTTAGAACTCTTGCCGCCAGCCAATGAACCATGGCCTTGCACGGGCGTGGCTCACGCTCGTGCGGCATCACGCCCGGATGGGTTAAGCGATCGTTCCGCGGGAGCGCTGGCGTGGGTGATTCCCGCCTAGCGGGAACGGTCGATTGCCTGCGGGAGATCGGGGCGTGACAGGTTGGTATCAGAGCCTGGCTTCTACGCCTTTGGACTTCGATTCGATATCTCTGTTTCGAAAGCTCGTTCGTGGGTTATGTGCACGCTCTCTCTCAATGCCTCGATGGGATGTTCCAACAATAAGTCTAAATACTTTCAAAATACGTTTTGATTGATATGATTGCTTGTCTGGTTGTATGCTGCGAGTGGCCTTTGTGCCAACCTGTGCGAACCCCTGAGAGTATCGCTAGTAGCTTGTCCGATTTTCACTAACCCTAAGTTTGGTTGAATGCATCTATTCGAGGGACGCCTTGAACTAGTGCACCATCCAAGACTTAGAAAAGGTGAAACTCGAGTGCTAAGACTTCGCTATCACTGAGCTGGTTGACGTGTTCACGCTAGAGGGTACCTTCGAAAGTGCGCACGATCCAGTCTAAGCGATATGCTGATTTCGAAGCTTGTGCAAGTGAATATCCAAATGAACAAGTGCAACGACTTGTCTAGGATTGCCTCAACCCTAGATTACTGCTTGTCCTTAGTATGTCTCGAGGACGAGACTTTTTCTAAGTTGGGTAGGATGTAACACCCCGTTCCGCTCAAGCGGACTCCCGTCTTAATCGGCAATCGTGCAGCTGTCCCGACTTGCTTTGCCTCGATCAAGAAGCAAAGGATATCCAGACTTGTCCCTACAGGAATCCGGCTTGGACTTTCAGAGGCTCGCTCAGACGTATCGCTCTACCGAGGCGAATCATCGCTAAGGTGGGTGGCTACGGTGAACTTGTCTTTGCTTAGCCAGCACACATAAAATCTGGAATGTTTATGCTAGTCGCTAGGTGAATCACCCCCTGCATGCTAATAAATCCAACGCACCTAGCTAAGGGAATAATCCCAACTCGTATTGCTTGCTAGAACATGGAAAAGGAAATACTGCTTATATTCAGACCCTCGCATGCTAAGTCCTTTAACGGTTTCACTTCTCGGCTTACCTTCGGGCCCGAGCAACGTGCCTGCTTATGTTCCTAGAAACGCATGCTTGTCTGCTTGATAGTTACCGTGTTTTCATCCAAACTCCGGGAGACTACTCAGTAGTCGTTCCGTGTATGATTGACCCTGCAAGTATCCAGGACCGTTAGGTCACCAGGCAGCCCCGAACCAGGGGAATGCATCAAGACAAGATATTCACTGTACAGAATCATGATTCAAGTATCCCATGTACTCGTATACTCGTGTTCCCGTGCACTCGTGTTCTCGTGTTCTCTTGTTCTAGTGCACGCGTGTTCTCGTGTTCTCGTGTATCTCGTGATAATTGGAAAGACCCAATGCTTGTATGTCGCGGACAACTCGGACCCGAGGTAAGTTCGACGGACGGTCACCGGGGCACTGGGGCCGATCCGGTCCGGATGGAGCTCGTGTGTAGTCTTCGTGTTCGGGACTGGGTAGCTTGTAGCTCATCGTGTACTCTTGTAGCAAGCTATCCTTGTCCCCGGCTACGTCCATAATGGCTTTGCCAGCGACCGTGTTCATATAGATAAGTCATCCTCGCTTAGCGGCTATCCGCGTGCGAGTCACTGCATCGCATCAAGAACAACTAAACACCTGAACGATCATGTTAAAACGACCCTCCTGTTTGCATATGCTTGCCTCCTGAATGTCTATGCATGCCTCTGCTCGAATTTATACTGTTTGCCTCAATGTTTGCCTTGGACAGGGAAGGAGATGGTAAGTTGGTAAGTCTCGCCGTGTTTCCTCTAACATCGCACGGCGCACTGCCCGACACGTTAGGCTATTCAATATCTGCATGAAACTGATCCTAAGGCAACTAGAAAGACAACTTAATAGTTGTGCACGGAACCTGTATTACGTGTTTGGATTTGTCGAGCGGGCGAGTAGCTTCCCCACCAGTGCATTCAATGTACTGATAATCCACCAGTTTGATATGCAGGGTGCGGGAGAACCTCGTGCGGTGCGGACGCCTCCTTCGTGCGTGCTAAGGCCAGGAGTTCCCTCTGAAGCCTTGCAACGGTGCGTCCGGGACTGAAGCGCTTATACAAGACATAAGTTGTGAACATCGCCTGACCATCGCCTGTACATTCATTCCACAGTTGTAGCCACTTGGCACGCTTTTACTGTTTCAGAGAGAGAAGCTTGAGCGACTTGTAATCTCGGCTATACGCCGCCTGTAACACAAGTTTATATCAATAAAAGAGCTTGCTTTACTTCAACTTGTGTTTCGATGCTTCTGCTATATTGTCGACTCAGTGAACCTGTTACCGATCGCCTATGCGTTCATGACTCCGCTGTACTCGGACAATCTGTGCGACTCTGTGGCTTAGAACTCTTGCCGCCAGCCAATGAACCATAGCCTTGCACGGGCGTGGCTCACGCTCGTGCGGTATCACGCCCGGATGGGTTAAGCGATCGTTCCGCGGGAGCGCTGGCGAGGGTGATTCCCGCCTAGCGGGAACGGCCGATTGCCTGCGGGAGATCGGGGCGTGACATAATCAAGGACTCAGCATATATGGACTTGGAGGACTTTTGATATTCTGTCTTTGTAATTCTACCATAAAGTTCTATGCTATTAGTTCAAAGAGAAATCTACTAGGCATCTAGTTTTGGTTCAAAGAAGGATCATTGATTGATAGAATATCAGGAACAATGGGTAGTCCTTTGAGAGGTTACGAACCCAGAATTACTGTTGTCTACTATCTGTTCTTTGAGTAGAACAAGATCCTGCGGGAGGATGGCTTAGACGCCTTAATGAGTTCTAGGACATTTGGAATGTCCGGCGTGCTTTACAGGAAGTACGGTAGCACAACACTACAAAAGAGCAGAGAACTCCATGCTACAGTAGGTGACACCACCATGAGGTTCCTCGATAGGGTAATGCCTCGTCTTCGCGAGCCATGTCACAGTGGCGTAGCACCGCATATAGGCAGGTAGCCTAATGCTGTAAAATGAAGAGTGGTAGACAGTACTACAAAGAAGCCGGTGCTCTCATGTTACAGTGGTGTGACACTACCAAGAGGTGCCTAGAAAGGGTAAAGACTTGACTACGCGAGTCATCTCACAGCGGCGTAACACCGCAAGGAAGCACAAGGCTTCATGCTGGATAGTTTGGCACTACAAAGAGGCTGATACCTCATGCTACAGTGGATGACACCACAATGAGGTGGGACCTCGGCTTTGGGCCATGTCATAGCAGAGTAGCACCGCAAGGAAGCATAAGGCTTCATGCCAAGGACTCTTTAAAAGAACTCATCTAGAGTGTATGGGAAGAGATATAGGCCGTCTCTTGAGGGTAAACTTGTAGACGCCCAAGATATATACACCGAAACCAGGCATGCACAGGGTCTTTAATGTGCAACCGGAAGCACAGCTGATGTCATTGTGTGAGTGGAAAGAATTGCAGTTATGGTGCAAAATTCAAGACTTAGTTCATTCTTGTATCATACTGTTATTCGACCAATGCGGAAATATTCAAGTCGAAGCGACATCTATCCTAATGAATGATGGGCAGTCACTGTGGGGAACGTTCAACCCATATATTGAGATATGTGGGGAATTGTTGGTATTTTTGCCTTTGGACTAGTAAATATAGTCCCACATTGGCTACATCACCAAGTGAGTATCTCAATATAATACTTTGGATGTGTTGAGGTATGCACATGGGGTGTGGTGGGGCACATGGGTGCCATGTGGGGGTATTTTATTAGGAGAAAAAAAAATTAACTCCTCAATGAAAGCTTTTAAGTTTTTTGTCATGCTCTTGGATTTTATTCCAAATGAGCTAAGTCCCAAAGGGGCTTAGCGATTCGGACTCGAACTCGGGCTCAAGGGCATAAAGTGGCGCTTTGTTAGCGCACTTTGCATTTAGCATGTCAGCATCGTCGCAAGGCGCTTGTGCGCTCGTTTTTTGCGCGAGTTTTATGCTCGGGTTGCATGCGCATGTTGCATGCACGTGTTGCATGAGCGGGAGCTGAGCGGATGCTGAATGAGCGTTGAGCGAGCGCTGAACGGACGTTGAGCGGGCTATGCATTGAGCTGCGACTATGGGATATCAATTTTGTATATTGGCTTTTTAGTCCCACATCGGAAAGAAGAGGAGGATGAGCTTCCATCCTTCCCTATATAAAGAGCCCTCTAGCCTCCTTTTGAGACACACCAAAAATTAAGAAAGAGGAGTCCAAAGGAGTCCGTTCGAGTCACACAAAGAGGTGATTACGAGCGTTCCAGAAGTTCTCTTGTGAACTTGCTGGCTCCTGGGAGCAGATCGTCGATATAGGACGAATCTTACTTTGAGCAACGGTGGTCTTCACCGCCCCAGCAAGAATAATTTTTATTCTATCTTTATCTCTTTTCTTTTAGTTGCAATCGTTTTGTCCCAATTGCACTTGCATTTGCAAGGAATAACGTGTTTTTGGTTCTTGAATTCTGTAATGAAGAAGGATTTGTAATCGGCTACTATATTGTATTTTTATATAGTACTTCGTTGGATCGAGGTATATAAGTGAGGGACTTGACTTTTGTGTGAACTTATCTCACTTAAACTTCTTGTTCTACCATCTTTGATTAAGCCTCGGGACTAACAATTAGTACTATGCATAGTATTACAAGGTGGAACGGGATATCATATACATATTAAAAATTCAATTTCCTATGCCATGAACATGAACCACCTCTTGCCAAATCTGGATGTAAGATAGTGGACTATGTAAGTGCATTCAAATATCTGTTACATATATCAGTGTGATTTGGTTATGTCCATTGTCATCATTATCAAAATTCGTGTCGTGGATTATGGATACTTCTTAAGGCTCTCTAGAAACATGAACCAAATTGCTGTGACAGACACATTGTTCCGGAATACAATGAGTGAGTGCCTAAATAATGACAGAAGGAATTAACATAGTGGTTCTTGGTTTGCTACCATCTACGAAGCAACTCTCCAATATTCATCCAAAATTATCAGACGCACATAACAAAAGAATTTTGTATGGGCATTGAGATTCATGTTTGCTTCCGAGGTGCAGCAGACTAGGAAGCCAAATGGGGATACATCACTGATTTATACATTGATCCTGAAATGTTCCGTTTTTCTGTAGAAAGTGACTTTTGAGACTAAAAGACGTGCACAACGGATACTTTGAATGTCGACCATCTTGAACCCACACAAAGATAACGAATTGCACCTGCTACCGAGAAGCAAGACGAATCATAGAAACATATATGCGGTGACTTCGTGACCTGGATAAATTTCAATGTCTATTAACAACAATAAGATTAATGGAGGGTATATATCGATTCCTTTGTCCCAAGAACTGATCCCTTACGACTTCTCAAGGAGGAGAAATTTTTTAGAACGAGGTCGTATGGAACCCCAATCCTAACTAGAACTCCTTACCTAGTAGTGGTTGCCCATCGTCCAATAGTGACGATCTCTCTGACGAATGTGACAACACTTCGAACAGAACCTCCTTCTATCTTGAAGAAATCTCCTCATAGATATAGTTGACCCTCCTTGAATCTCCTCAATGGGCACACAAAAGAAAGAGCCCCCTCAGCCTCTATTAATAGGGCTAATAAATCCTACCTAAGTCCCTAAGCTAGCACCAACAAATCCGGACCATTCATCCTCATCAAGCCCGTCCAAAATATGTTGAAATCTGCCCAAACGCCAAGAACAGGCACAACTTTGTCATACAGGCATGATACTGTTGATATGCTTATTGTGCACAAATTTGTGCCAAAAAACTATTGGAAATTTGGAGCACAACTGGTATATAAGTACTACAGTTTTGACGCCAATTTGAGCTCTAGTTACGTCGTAATTGCCATTTTTACCGCATCTTTTGCCGACGACTCCACAATGCTTCATACTTCCCCAACCTCGAGATCACAAGTAGATTCCCAACAAAACTCCCCCTCCACTCCACTCTTGATGAGAGGAGTTGGCTCAATGGCTTCTCAATCGGACTCCGTGCATGTTGTCTCGCAATAATGTTCCTTCTCCTTGGCTGCATTGCACCTCCTGACATCTCCATCTATTCGACCACCATGTCGACGCTAGCTGTCATGCGTAGCACCTTACGAATATCTTGGATCTCCTCGAGATCAATAACTTGGCCAAGACCGAAGTCCCTGACTACTAGCCTCACCGTGAGTCTCGTGTGCATGCCTCAGACTTTTGTCTTATACCGAAGCGTGCTCTTGTTCCTATAAACTTTTTCTTTTCCTTCCTTAATTGGCCCAACCAATGGGACTGTGCAGTTTCTGAGAGATTCAAGATCATGAACCTGCCCACCATTGTACCCGATATGAAAGATCTCATGTACACTCGCATCCTCGAGCAGAGAAACATCATGTGAAATGTACGTCGTAGAAGGCCCAAACTCCCCTCAACTGTGCAAACAAAAGTGTAGCTGTCGTATCTTGAGTTGGATGCATCATTTGATCTCTTTTCCAGTTTGGAACTGCTGAAATCAGTATCACTCCATTGAGTTTTGGCACTTTCCGACACCAAAAACGTATCTGTAGAATGATCCCTACCTGGAGAACAACTAACTATCACGACCACAGAATCGATTCACCGACCCTCCACCTTCGACACATCTCCATTCATTGCTTCCCTTGACAAACTGAGTACTCTGAACTCTTCAATTCTTCTTCAAGACTATTTTCGGCAAGCCCTGATGATCAACCACCCCTTACCGAGTACCCTTGAGCCATCATTTGTTGCCTACGAATCGTTCGTACTTCTCAGCGGCTTGAGCTTGTATATGTCGCAACATATACTCACTCGATCCAATAGTTGGGAACCCTTAGTAAGCTTTCAGTCTCTATCCCTGAACATATTACGATGATTATTCATCTGCCAGCTTCTCGACCGACACCAAATTGAGACGCAAACTCGGTACATGACGAACCTCTTCAATGACAAACTTCTCACCAAGCTATGTCGTCAAGTGTACGTCATCGATGGCTACAACTGTCGTTGTCGTTGCTCATCTTCACACATCCGAATTTACCACTACGGTTCGTCGCAATGATTCTTCGTAGAGTGGCATGGTAAGACGCCCCAGTGTCAAAGACCCAATCGTGGACATGACGCGTGCTACAAGGTTTCATGGCTTCGTTCGTCGCGATGACGACATCTCCTGCAACCGAGAGATTAGTCTTGTCTTTTAACTTGCATTTGGCCCTCTCATGTCTGAGCTTCTTGTAATCTTTCTTGTAATGGCCTCTCACCATAGTGACTACAATCATCCTTGCTATCCACCTTCACAAGATCCCGAGAAATTTCTCATGTTCTCTAATGTGACTAAGGTCACCCATTCCTGTTGAAATCAACCGACGCGGACTACTACAACGATCCCTGTTGATTACGTCATACCTTGTTGTTTAACAAGATGCTTTTGACCAACTCCATCTGGTGCGGAGTTGCTTATTGATACCACAAAAGTCTTTCAGGTTTTCGGCAGCGAACTTAGAAGCAATAGGGTCCGAAGCTCATCCTCGATCACCACCTTCATCACCGACAGTCGATTAATGTTGTCTTAAACATTGTTCAGATATTGCGTCTGGGACGCCCTCGGTGTACTTCGAGTTGACGAGTTGGCGAATAAGGAATGCATTGTTCCCGGCTGTCTTCCATCCATACAGTGAATGCAGCTTCTCCCACAATGTCTTTGCAGAACTCTTTATTGAAATATGACGAAACATCGAATCGTCCAAGTTTTGACGGATGAATCCAACGGTCTTCTGATTGGTCATCTTCCAGTCATTAGCAAACTTGTTTACTGGCTTGGCGTTGTCGTCGTCCAACAAACTGTACAAATCATTGCAGCAAAGTAAATCCTTCATCCTTGACTTCCAGATCCCCAGTTACCCTGTGAATATATGAGTTGATCTTCTCCGAAGCCATGACTGTACCTTCTTTAACTTGAACCGAGACCTGATACCACTTTGTTGGGATTCAGAGACATGCGCAATGAATATTTTGAATGTTTACCTCCTAGAACCCACACAAAGATAACGAACCGTACCTACTATCGAGAACCAAGAAAAATCACACAAACATATATGTGGTGACTTTGTCATCTGAACAAATCATAATCATCTCTATTAACAATAATAATATTGATACAATGTATAAATTGATGCCTTTACCTCAAGAACCTATCCCTTACAACTTCTCAAGAATGAGAACAAATCTAAAACAAGATCGTATAGAAACTCAAACCCTAACTAGAACTTCATACCTAGCTCATACCTAGTAGTAATTTTCCACTGTCCAACGGTGGCAATCTCCCTAACAAAGGCGACGATGCTTTGAACGGAACCTTCTTTTATCTTTAAGAGCAAGAACCTACAAAAGAGCACAGATCTCTTTGTAAAAATAGTATACCCTCCTTGAATCTCTTCAACGAGTACACAAAAGAAACTTAAATGAGTACACAAAAGAAAGAGCCCCCTCAGCCTCTATTAATATGGCTAAGAAATCCTACCTTAGCCTTTAAGCTAGCACCAACAAATTTGGACCGTTGATCCTCTCATTAAACTTGTCCAAAATATGCTAAAATCTGCCCAAACCGTTGAGAACCGGCATAGCTAAAATATGCTAAAGTCTGCCCAAACCTCCAAGAACCAGCATATCTCTAGTATGTTTAATGCACACAAATTTGTGCCAAAAGGTTGGTGAAATTTTGGAGCATCAACCAGTATACCGGTACTATAGTTTTGGCTCCAATCCGTTGTCTTTGTTGCAACTTTCAACAATCTACGACGCACCTTGAAATCACGACTGGCATCTCAACATTGACAGATGAGGAATGTCATTCATTTTAACTCTTTTAAGTTTAATGTGCCATGGAAATATTTTTCTATAGCAAATTGTATCATTTTACCCGTTTTTGACTCTTGATAGTTTAGAAGACCTTGGAGTGTGCTCTTTGGTTTCATGAGTTTAAATTGACATAACTAAAAGGTAGGTCTACCTATCCGCCAAATGGCCGTCAGGGTTTTATGGCATTGCCCTCAAATGCTTATTGCTATCCTTGGCTAGAAATTTGGTACAAAAATAAAGATTTGACATCAGGTCAACAACCGGTCATATAAAAACTGTCAATATGGAGCTTTCTTATGCTCCACAGCCTACCCCATTCCGACGGGAGAAGGTTTGGACGATGATGGTAGAAGACGACATACAAATAGCTTATGCTAACGCGTATTTAAGTATTCTAGCAATAGCCAACTTATAAGTCTCTTCCTTTTGCTCAATTTGTGATGTGTAGTTTGAAGGGTACAGATTTGATCCTTGTGGAGAATATGTACGTCGCTGGCTTCCTGAACTAGCCAGGCTACCAACCGAGTGGATACACCACCCATGGGAAGCACCTGAAACTGTACTACAAGCTGCAGGAATTGAACTCGGCTCCAATTACCCTCTTCCCATTGTCAAAATCTCTGCAGCAAACACTAGATTGCAGGAAGCTCTTACCGAGATGTGGCAACTTGAAGGTGCATCCAGAGCTGCCATGGAGAATGGAACTGAGGAAGGCCTCGGTGATTCCTCAGAAGTACCTCTAATTGACTTTCCTCAAGAGATGCAAATGGAAGTGGATCGTGAACCTGTTCGTATCATTAACACCCCAAATGCTGACAGGAGACTTGAGGATCAGATGGTTCCTAGCATGACTGCTTCGTTTGTTAGAGTTGAAGAACCAGATGTCTCTTTGGATACACGGAACGATCCGGAAGATAGCAGAGGGCAAGTGCCAACAACTGTAGATTTTAGTCCACAGCAGCAAGGAGAAGCTACGGATCAAGGTGGCACTCAACTGGTGAGGAATAATGAATGGAGGCAAAATGCAGGGGATTCAACGCAATCATCCGGGGGAGTGGTTCCTGTTTGGTCGTCTCCAGTGGCTTCTGGTCGTGCGGAGCAATTTGTGGCTGATGAGACCGGCATTTGAAGTGATGGTTACCTGCAGAGGCATTCACAGTCACACCAACAACTGTAGATTTTAGTCCATGGCAGCAAGGAGAAGCTATGGGTCAAGGTGGCACTCAACTGGTGAGGAACAATGTATGGAGGCAAAATGCAGGTGATTCAACGGAATCATCCAGTAGTTGGACGGAAAGAGACGGGGGATGGTTCCTATTTGGTCACCTGCAGTGGCTTCTGGTCGTGCGGAGCAATTTGTGGCTGATGAGACCCGCATTGGACGTGGTTATCTGCAGAGGCATTCACAGTCGCACCAACTTATGGATTGGAGGCAGCTTTCACCAACTGTGTAAGTTGAATAACTTTATCTTACATTTAACTTTTAATTGGTTTTTTTGGACTACAAAAGCATCTGGTGTTTCAATCTTAATTATGACAAGATTTTTATATAAGATATATTCCATCTAATATGCAACTATTGACGTCTCTTACACTAGGACTAATATATAAGGTTCTTAGGTGATTTCTCATTTAAAATTTGTGTACCAACACTAGCACTCAGCCTGGTGTCAATCGTTACGGGCTGGTACCAATTCTTGTCATGAGAGGATTAGTGTAAATTAAGATGTTTCCAATCTTTGGAAGCAGAGTCATGGAGGTTAAGAATGACATAATAAGATCTTACCTTCTGTTGATCTTTCACCAATAATCAGCATTAGGATAAAAAGTTCTAGTGATTCTCATTTATAATATGTGCCAAACACTAGTTCAGCCTGGCTTCAACCTTAATGAAATGGCTTCAATGAGTTAAACCTGAGGTATAAACCGAAAAGCACTTTGTCAATCGAGAACGGGGGGTTCGCTGCGAAATGAGCAGGCCAGTTTGCAGCTGGCAAAGCTTCCTTCTTTTCCTTCTTGTTGTACATACTTTAAGCTTTTGTGAGCCAGATTGTGAGTTTCTTGAGGCAGAGGGTACAAGATTAAGGAAGAAGGGTAGGCTGAATTGTTCTAACAAAGAGAGAAGAGACTAGACAATAAGAGAGTGCTTTACAACTCTTATGGTTTTGACGTCTTCTTTTCTTAACCATGCTGAATATTGGTATACTACTAAGACATCTAGGCTTCTAGGTACTTTCCTTTCCTCTTAATGTTGACCCCGAATGCTTGATCGCACACTTGGGTTGATTGACTGGGTCGACTGACTGGGTCGACTGACTGGGTTGATCCCCCATTACTTCAATCTGTTGTTCTTCACAAGTCTTTTCTGTTCCATGCTTTGAACCATCTGAATCCGCTCTTGGTCATCGTGTACCAGCAGGGTGTTTGAGATGTTAGAGAGACATGTTTTTGTTACAACATTCCTGGCTTCAGGTGTTGACAATTCCTCTACTCCATCCATGTCTGTTGCCTTAGTTGTTTCCTCATTTTCCTCCACCTTTATTGCCCCCTCCTCCTTCCCCCTTGGTGATCCTGGACTACTATGGAGGCTGGGGTAGAGTTGGATACAGAGATCAAATGCTTCATGACCGCACTCGGCCCCGATGTCATTCTCTCTTGAGGTTTTTGCCGCTTGGCCTTCGCCCAGTTGACCTACCTCGCGTTCGCCGGCGTTAGACGTCTCATTCGATTGGACAACTGGCATTGGTTCCCTAGCAACATCCACCTAACTTTCGGATGCCATCGATAGTCATTCGGTTGAAATTTGTCTTGTAACGTCCCTTCTCCTTGCTTGATTCCTTAAGACCTCAGGCTTCTATGCCATCCCCTATTGGGACAGGGCAGTCCTCAACGCGGTGCCCAAAACAGTTACACGTGCACACTGGAGACACCCATTCATATTGGACCGGTTATTCCAGGAGACTCCCGTCAGACATGTACCTAGACTGTCGTTGGTAAGGTCTGCATTACCAGGATCTTGACAAAGACCCGCAATAAGGCCAGTCGTTGCTGCCTGACCGTTGCTAGATCCATATGCAAGGGAATCCCAACCATGCTGGCAATCTTGTCGATGGACTCCGCATCCCACAACTGAAGCGGGATTACCGTACCAGTTGCGTACTGCGGCGAGTAGATCCTGCTCGGAGGATAAAAAAGGCTCCTACCGCTTGGTGACCACCAGCCTCCCATCGAACATCTACGGTCTCTTGGACAGGACCAAGGTAGTCAAAGGCGCACTTGAGACGCAAAGATTTGCAGCATAATGACAAATCTATAATTGAACCAGTCCCGACATCGTTTATGAGATGTTTAGCAAGTTACTGAGACAATATACCTAGCTAGTGGAGAACTTTTCATTGATAGTTGTAGTAACTCTGTGGTATCAAGATTAACTCATGAAACTGTGTGCTTATGTGATGTTCTAATACAACCAAATAGGTCCTTACAAGGAAAGAAGAGAAATATACAATGCCAAATTCAAAGCAAAAAAAAGAAAAGATTGTGCAGTAAAGGAATGAATATGTGCATTACACACATATGTTCATTACACTTCAGTTCATATACATGTGATGTGGAGGAATCTTAATGGTCTGTGTGTGTGTGTGTGTGAATATAAATGTTGACAAAAAGACAGTTAATTGCCTTTCTAGTGTATGTTGGAGAATTCTCAAGATTTTCCTCAACAACAGCAGAGGGGTTCCCTCCAGAAAGAGAAATTCTTGAGCAAGTTCTGGAAGCCATATCATCTGAAGGAGCAATCATGCTTGCCATCCTTCACTTCCCACAATAGCTAGCATTACTGACTTCTTTATAGATACTTCTCAACCAATTTATATACAGCCACGTACTAGAATTTATAATTTAAGAGCTCAGCCGTTTACTTGAAATTATTATTTGTAGAATAATGTCAAGGTATCATATAACTACCAGTTCCCTACAAGGATATAAAATGCTGCTTATGTGAAAACCAGAATGAGTCCTGAGATCATATATTTTTTGTTTGTGGCGACACTTGGACTATTTGAAGCGCACTTTTGAACAAACCAATGCGCACTCCAGAAATCTTGATGCGGTCTTGAACAATGTTAAAGCACGAAGGACAACGGAGTGAGAGGTTACCGTCGTCTCGGAATAATTTTTGGCCCGGTGATTTGGTACGTATGGAGGGAACGAAATCAACGAATCTTTGAGGATCTTTTCTTCAGTATTTTTGCTGTACAAAGAAATATAGATGCTGACATAGATATTCTTGATCCCGAATAACCTATTTTGTAATCTGGAACAGATTTTAGTTGTTATCATCGTTTATCTATAATATTTATCCTCTTCATAAAACAAAATGATATAACTACCAGAAGTTGATTGATTACGTTGCTGAAGAGGGAGACAAACTGCTAATCTTAGCGCCAAGAAGTTGAAGACAAGTCACTAGGACGGCAACATTGGTACACGCCTATTGGAGGATTGTAGGAGAAGTAGAGAAATAGTCGGACTCCATGGCCTTGAAGGACCTCGTCTATAGAACTGATTCAAAAATGTTATTTGTCTTTCAAAAAATTTGGGTGATATTATCTTCCATTATGTAGCATCTGATATAACAGCAGACAGACAAATTTTAATATTAAAATTAAAATTAATATTAGCATTAATATTAACATTAATATTTAAAAAATTGGATGATTAATTTTTTGGGTTAACATCAATCTAGATGATCGTCCCCTCTTGGAGGACTGTAGGAGAAGTCGAGAAATAGTCGGACTCCATGGCCTTGAGAGTCCGCTTGGATTGAGGGTGAAGAGAGTTATGGGTGTGTGTGGTTGGTTTGAGTGTGAGAGTTTAGAAGGGAGAGTGAGAGGATTAAGTGAGAGTTTGTTTAGGCTTTTTTTTTTCTCATTTTTAAAATCTCCTAAATTGGAGGGGAGGAGGGGAGGTTATGAAGAGGAAGCGAGGAGTTTGATTTAAAACGTCATAAATAGTCCTTGTTCGTCCTATAAAATATTATGAACTCCTCCTCCATTCCTTTGGTTCTAGCTTGCTATTTCCAGGTGCGTCGTCTTTTCTCGCTTTTTTCTATTACTCCTTCCACTCAAAACTATATGTAATAATCTTATTACTCCTCTCAATCAAAACCATATGTAATAAGAATATTTTGATAACTATTGTATTTTTATTAATCTTCCTCTCACTCAAAATTTTAATCCAAATAAAAGTTTTTAAACACATCCCACTTAACTCTCTTTTCCATGACTCCGTCTATAGAACTGATTTTATTGGGTTTCATTTATCAATATACAGAGTTAAAATCAACATATACTAATATGAATGGAAACAAGTTGCAACTCCAACAACAAAGTTACTTAAAATACCTCAATTCTTAAAATTGGAACGAAGAAGAATATCATTTTGTAAGTTCTCCCTGTTTTGCAATTGAGAGAGTCCTCTAAATCCCTTCTCGATACCAAAGTGAGTGAAGATCATCTTTCGAGAAACCGATAAAACTTGTATTCGTGGTTGGTTACCATGTGCCTTCTTCGTCAATGCAACTGGTGAATCAGGTCATTAAGCCCGAAATCTCAGAAATATTTATTTTTATGAATTTGTTCATTCGATTCATTCCAAATGTGCCAAGATACTGAAACTTGTCAAAATAACTAAATCATTACCTCTTTTTTACCATGTTGTAAATTATAAATAAATAACCACAATATCATTTTACGAGATGTTTAGCTACATACCGAAACATGATATCATGTGGAGGATTCTGTGCATTTGACTGGTGCAGTAACTTTTCCAACTGATGTTTTGGGGTATTTTAGGAGCTAGAGCTGCGTTATTTTACATTTTATATTTTGCATGCTTCATACTAGTGATGCTACTGTTGGGGTACAGTCTCGATTCGATGTGTATGGAAGAACAGTTTGAACGTTATGAAGCGTCGACAGGAGTTGCAGCGAAGGATCGGTGGCTAAATCGTAGTTAAAACTGAGCCAAAACAGCAGTGGCGGTATATCGTCGGTATATCGATTTTTGGGTGTTTCGTCACAGAACTTTTTCAGTAGATCTGGCGGTACACAACGGTATATCAGTAGTATACTGCTTGTCGAAAATCGGTTCAGCATATATTATGACCGTATGATCTAATCTAACCTGTCAGGATTATTATTGGGCTAATTAGGGATTTTTTTTTACCCTAAATTAAGTTTATTAACCTATATAAAGAGGTAAGAGGGTTGCTAATAAAGAAGCTCACACGTGTCACTCCCCGTTCCCGATATACGTATTTGGAACGTATTTGTAATCCCCCTGATTTTCAAAATTTGATAAATTTGGATTTTCTGAATTTTCTGGAATTTTCTTGGATTTTTCTGTAATTAAATTCAGGTATTTTAATTATTAAAGAATTTTTAATTGATAATAAATAATATTAAAATATTATAAAAATAATATTTTATGGTGTAAAATTAAAAACTAGACATAGGATAATTTTTCGGGAATTTATTGGACCCCGGATGGATTTTAAAAGCCTTAAAAACAATTGAATTATTTAAATTAATTATTTAACTCATTAAAAATCCGGTTCACCTAAACCCATAATAAACCAACCCAGACCGGCCGGTCTAAACGAACCGTACCGACCGCCCTAGCGGGTCGGGTCGGGTCTGCCCGACTGAACCCGCACCCGCTAACCCGCTAGCCCGCTAACCTATTTCTTCCCCTTCCTCCAGCCGATTCCTCTCCCTCCGGCGGCCGTTTCCGCCGCCGTGGCCGCCGGAGACGCTACCACTTCGTCTTCCTCCAACCCTCGAGCCCTTCCTCTTCGCCTCCCCTTGAACCGCCGTCCGTTCTCCTCCATTTTTCCCCTCTATATAACCCCTCCAGCCCCGTTCCCTCCGCCGGCCGCTTCCCCTAAACCTCGCCGGAGCCCTAGACATCGACGGCTCCCTCCACCCAGCATCTCAGCCTCGCCTCCCCCTGGCCACCCTCTCTCCGCTCGAGCTCCGGCCGGCCCCTCACCAACTCCGCCCTTTCTTCTACATCGACCCCCACCGGAGCCGACGACTCCGCCATTTCAACCGGCTGCTCCGAGCACCCGAACCCTCCACCGCCTCACTCCCAGCCCTCACCCTCCGGCTCCATCCTCCGCCTCTCCTCGCCTCCAGCACCTCTCTGAACTCCGGCCAGCAATCGAGTCGACAGCAGCAGCACGACCCGCCTCCCTCCGGACTTTCCCGCCACCGCCTCCGTCCGGCAAGTCGTCCCCAGCACCCAGAGCCCCGCCGTGCCACGCCTCCTTCTGCAGAGCCGCCCCCAGCCAACTCCGGCGAGCCACAGACCCGGACACAACAGAGGACACCCGGACACAGCCCTAAACCCTAACCCTAGGCGTGTCGGACACGAGTCAGACACGAAGGAACTCGGGTTTTTCAGACCCTGTTCAGGTACCCATAACTTCTTCCTCGTAGCTCTTATTTCAATTCCGTCAGTTGTAACGCGTAGCCTGCATGACCCCCTCGGTGCCCGTGCAACCCGCTCGGTGCATCGCGACCTGTGGTGATCGCGAACCGCGATCCAAAAATAGGAAAATCAACGCCCTGTTTCACCCCGGAACTGAGTGCGTTCCGCCAAACGGGACGACTTGGTCGCGTGCGGTCTTCATAGATACGTGCGCGTCGTTGAAACGGACGTGCGAGATTTCGCAGAAGCTGATTCGGATGTGCGTGCACACCGGAATCAGTGCGTATCCGCGGACAATATCCCGTATCCGACCTTTCTGAATCTCGCTGTAACTTAGTGTACGCACGTCGGATCGAGACGAAACTTGCGCCATCGGACTCGTAGCAATACACTGGTCCTGTGACCCAAGTTTGGTTCGATTATGAGAACGTTGACAGAATCGTGTGTCGTTGGCCCCACAGGCTCCACTTGACGGGCGATTTTGAGAACGGCTCATCGAAATCCAATTCTGGAAGTTTCGTTGGATTTGTATCATCGTTCCTGACCTGTTGACACTAAGTTGGACTGATTTGGAGACCTTTGACCCTGACGCGTTTTTCGGTGCAAAGCGGCCCACATCTGGACCCCGCCTTGACCCGAAATGTCATTTTTGCCCTTGTCTCCAAACTGGACTCAAGGACAGGCGTTTCTAACTGATTGATATTTTCTGAATCTGGTGGTGATGTCTGTTTCAGCAACTGGATAACTGCCTGCAAACCCAGCTGAGGCCCGAGCTACAATTGGAGACAAAACCCAGGCAAGTATACCTTGCCAAATCCTACAGTTTTGATACTTGTCTCCTGGATTTATTTATCATTGTCGTGCAAGATATTTGTACAATATTTGCATGATTTTCAGTTGTTACTTTCTTGTCATATATAGTTCTTGATGCGTTTGATTTATTCCTGCTGCTCTAGTCATATTTTCTCGGTTTGTGTGCATGTACATTATTGCTCTTCTCCTGGGATCTCTATTTGTTTCATAGACATATTGTGATGATATATGTTTACTCTGCATTACTTGAGTTGACTTGACTGATTTCTTTAGTTCCTAGATGATTGTTATCAGGCATTGACTATACTTGAGCATTCTCGATTGTGAGTACCCATTGTGCTGCAATAGAGACTTGTTCATTTGACTACCTCCTTCGTGAGCTCCCGTTGGGCTGCGAAAGAGCTATACTATAGATTGGGAGTCCCCATTGGACTACTTTCTATAGGATCGTGATCTCCCATTGAGATGCGGTTACCCCGATTGCTTGTAGTCATGTTTGATAGCATCATTGGCATGCCAACTTCTTAAATGTAGTGAATTCTCGTGTCTTATTTGCTTGTGTTTACTTTCTTCTCTATCTTGCATGTCATTTACTGTAATTTGGCTCGTATTCTTTTGTATCTTGCTATGTCCCCTGAGGACCTGGTTTTGTTCTCCAGATTTAGCAGACGAGGAGTACCGCAGCTTACGGACCAACACCAGACGAGAGTTTGATTGCAGTTGATGGCCCTGCTTCTTAGTTACTGTCTAGCATGTTTTAGTTATCTCTTTCTTGTCTTTATTTTCTTGTTTGTCGGTAGTGGATTTGTCTCCACCCGACTTAGTATTAATTCTTGCTGGATATTCGACAGTAACTTTACTTTCAGCATTTATTTCAGTTTTGTTTTAGTTCATGATGTTCTATGGATGAGATTAGTAAACCCTGACTAATATAATACAGCTTAAGTACGCTCCGATGGATCCATTAAATTGGGTTTGTCCATCGGTGTGTGCTGCTGGCCATTGCCACGTGTCCAGTCCCTCGATATTTTGGGACTGGGGCGTGACATGGTTTTTGTGGTGGCCCATGCAGGTCAACGACTAAATTGTTCGGTTTCAACTTAGGGACCGAACAGGCCTGCAAATAAGAATAGGATAAGTTTTTAGGATCTCATCCACTTGCTTGAAACGTTCTTGATATCTATATCGGATTCGAATCAATTTCTTGAATTGCATCCTACCTTGATTCCTGAGCGCCTCTCATTGTTTATTTTGGTTGCAGAGTTATGGATTCACGAGCAAACGACGAGGCTCCTGCAATATCACCACGAGATTTTGTGGTAACCAACGAAGATGAAGCGACACCAGTTGATGAAGGACGATCAGCTCAACAAGCAAGTCATCATGCCACGAGAATCCAGCAAAATGACATTCCACCATCGACGCAATTGCCCGTAATTCCACCAGGGCAGGCCATGGACGGGCAGCAGATGTTTCAAATGATCTATGCAATAGTGCAAGCTCAACAAGAGGCTTGGAGTCGCAGCTTAGTAACCGTACTAGAGCAGGCACGACGGCCAACGACGGGTTCTATCGCTGATTTTCGCCAGCTGAAGCCCCGTACCTTCTCAGGAAAAGAGGAGCCCACAGAAGTTCATGAGTGGCTCACCAACACACAACATCAATTGGAAGCAGCTGAACTTCCAAGGGAACGTTGGATGACTGCCGTCAGAATGCAGTTGACGGACAATGCTCATCACTGGTGGCTATCTGAAGAGACACGACTTGGACCAGACCGAGCCACTTGGGAAGAGTTCTCTACTCTTTCTGGAGATGTACATTCCAGCCATTGCTCGATCAGAACTTCGGGACAAGTTCAATCGTCTCACTCAGGACAATCTGACAGTGGAAGAGTACAACACGGAGTTCATTCATCTGAGTCGTTTTGCCCCTACTTTGATTCAGACAGAAGAAGAAAAGGCTGAGAAGTTCTTCGACGGACTAAACATTGAGCTACAGAAACTGATTGGATCCGTTGCGCCTACATCTTATCCGGATGTCCTTGCTGCAGCACGACGCATGGAGCGCGTCATCAGGAGAGAGAACAGTCTGAAAAGGTCATCCACATCAGCACCAGCCGGAGCACCACAGGAAGAAGCTGCAAAGAGACTTCACAGTCACCAGTCACCAGAAGCATCTCCACAGGCAATACCTGTCTGTCCATATTGTCACAGGCGAGGCCATAATGAGGACCAGTGCAGACGCAAAAAGAGATTATGTTTAGCTTGCGGATCCAGTCAGCATTTATTAAGGGAATGCCCAGAGCATCAAGAAGGAGCACCAAAAGTTAACCAACAAGCGTTACCAGTACCGAGGCCAAACTATCCAGCGTTGGGAGCACCACAAACGGAAGTTCAAGAAGTTCTACCACCAGCTTCAGGAGGGTATCAGCCGAGGCCACCTTTGATACCCCAGGCACTGCTCTTCCAGCAGGCTCAGCAGCAGCAGAGGAATCGACGGCAAGGACGTGGACAAGCCCTCACGATGCCTTTGGAGAACGCGCAGAACCAAGGAGTAGCTAATGCGCGTAAGTGATTCGTAGTTATCTCGTTCCTAGTATTGCTTTAGTTCGGGCCTGCTGGTTCGTGACCCCAGACTTAACCTGATAATTTTAAACTTGCTAATTTAGTGATAACCTAAAATTATTTTTGAATAACATAGAATGCTTATAAATGATAACCTGATAAATTTTTAAAGGATAAAGCTGGTTTTCTAAAAACTGTAAACTTTCTAAATTTTCTACATTCAGGAAATTTTATAAGCTTAGGGAAATAATTTTTCCTAGGTGCTCCTTGATTTTGATGTGCTTCGAACAATGGTTGCAACCGTGTCATCTATGTTGACCGGTTATTCTTTGATTGCGAGGACGCAATCCTCTTAAGGGGGGTAGATTGTAATCCCCCTGATTTTTAAAATTTGATAAATTTGGATTTTCTGAATTTTTTGGAATTTTCTTGGATTTTTCTGTAATTAAATTCAGGTATTTTAATTATTAAAGGATTTTTAATTGATAATAAATAATATTAAAATATTATGAAAATAATATTTTATGGTGTAAAATTAAAAACTAGACATAGGATAATTTTTCGGGAATTTATTGGACCCCGGATGGATTTTAAAAGCCTTAAAAACAATTGAATTATTTAAATTAATTATTTAACTCATTAAAAAATCGGTTCACCTAAACCCATAATAAACCAACCCAGACCGGCCGGTCTAACCGAACCGAACCGACCGCCCTAGCGGGTCGGGTCGGGTCTGCCCGACTGAACCCGCACCCGCTAACCCGCTAGCCCGCTAACCTATTTCTTTCCCTTCCTCCAGCCGATTCCTCTCCCTCCGGCGGCCGTTTCCGCCGCCGTGGCCGCCGGAGACGCTACCACTTCGTCTTCCTCCAACCCCCGAGCCCTTCCTCTTCGCCTCCCCTTGAACCGCCGTCCGTTCTCCTCCATTTTTTTCCTCTATATAACCCCTCCAGCCCCGTTCCCTCCGCCGGCCGCTTCCCCTAAACCTCGCCGGAGCCCTAGACATCGACGGCTCCCTCCACCCAGCATCTCAGCCTCGCCTCCCCCTGGCCACCCTCTCTCCGCTCGAGCTCCGGCCGGCCCCTCACCAACTCCGCCCTTTCTTCTACATCGACCCCTACCGGAGCCGACGACTCCGCCATTTCAACCGGCTGCTCCGAGCACCCGAACCCTCCACCGCCTCACTCCCAGCCCTCACCCTCCGGCTCCACCCTCCGCCTCTCCTCGCCTCCAGCACCTCTCTGAACTCCGGCCAGCAATCGAGTCGACAGCAGCAGCACGACCCGCCTCCCTCCGGACTTCCCCGCCACCGCCTCCGTCCGGCAAGTCGTCCCCAGCACCCAGAGCCCCGCCGTGCCACACCTCCTTCTGCAGAGCCACCCCCAGCCAACTCCGGCGAGCCACAGACCCGGACACAACAGAGGACATCCGGACACAGCCCTAAACCCTAACCCTAGGCGTGTCGGACACGAGTCAGACACGAAGGTACTCGGGTTTTTCAGACCCTGTTCAGGTACCCATAACTTCTTCCTCGTAGCTCTGATTTCAATTCTGTCAGTTGCAACGCGTAGCCTGCATGACCCCTTCGGTGTCCGTGCAACCCGCTCGGTGCATCGCGACCTGTGGTGATCGCGAACCGCGATCCAAAAACAGGAAAATCAACGTCCTGTTTCACCCCGGAACTGAGTGCGCCCCGCCAAACGGGACGACTTGGTCGCGTGCGGTCTTCATAGATACGTGCGCGTCGTTGATACGGACGTGCGGGATTTCGTAGAAGCTGATTCGGATGTGCGTGCACACCGGAATCAGTGCGTATCCGCGGACAATGTCCCGTATCCGACCTTTCTGAATCTCGCTGTAACTTAGTGTACGCACGTCGGATCGAGACGAAACTTGCGCCATCAGACTCGTAGCAATACACTGGTCCTGTGACCCAAGTTTGGTTCGATTATGAGAACGTTGACAGAATCGTGTGTCGTGGGCCCCACAGGCTCCACTTGACGGGCGATTTTGAGAACGGCTCATCGGAATCCAATTCTGGAAGTTCCGTTGGGTTCGTATCATCGTTCCTGACCTGTTGACACTAAGTTGGACTAATTTGGAGACCTTTGACCCTGACGCGTTTTTCGGTGCAAAGCGGCCCACATCTGGACCCCGCCTTGACCCGGAATGTCATTTTTGCCTTTGTCTCCAAACTGGACTCAAGGACAGGCGTTTCTAACTGATTGATATTTTCTGAATCTGGTGGTGATGTCTGTTTCAGCAACTGGATAACTGCCTGCAAACCCAGCTGAGGCCCGAGCTACAATTGGAGACAAAACCCAGGCAAGTATACCTTGCCAAATCCTACAGTTTTGATACTTGTCTCCTGGATTTATTTATCATTGTCGTGCAAGATATTTGTACAATATTTGCATGATTTTCAGTTGTTACTTTCTTGTCATATATAGTTCTTGATGCGTTTGATTTATTCCTGCTGCTCTAGTCATATTTTCTCGGTTTGTGTGCATGTACATTATTGCTCTTCTCCTGGGATCTCTATTTGTTTCATAGACATATTGTGATGATATATGTTTACTCTGCATTACTTGAGTTGACTTGACTGATTTCTTTAGTTCCTAGATGATTGTTATCAGGCATTGACTATACTTGAGCATTCTCGATTGTGAGTACCCATTGTGCTGCAATAGAGACTTGTTCATTTGACTACCTCCTTCGTGAGCTCCCGTTGGGCTGCGAAAGAGCTATACTATAGATTGGGAGTCCCCATTGGACTACTTTCTATAGGATCGTGATCTCCCATTGAGATGCGGTTACCCCGATTGCTTGTAGTCATGTTTGATAGCATCATTGGCATGCCAACTTCTTAGATGTAGTGAATTCTCGTGTCTTATTTGCTTGTGTTTACTTTCTTCTCTATCTTGCATGTCATTTACTGTAATTTGGCTCGTATTCTTTTGTATCTTGCTATGTCCCCTGAGGACCTGGTTTTGTTCTCCAGATTTAGCAGACGAGGAGTACCGCAGCTTACGGACCAACACCAGACGAGAGTTTGATTGCAGTTGATGGCCCTGCTTCTTAGTTACTGTCTAGCATGTTTTAGTTATCTCTTTCTTGTCTTTATTTTCTCGTTTGTCGGTAGTGGATTTGTCTCCACCCGACTTAGTATTAATTCTTGCTGGATATTCGACAGTAACTTTACTTTCAGCATTTATTTCAGTTTTGTTTTAGTTCATGATGTTCTATGGATGAGATTAGTAAACCCTGACTAATATAATACAGCTTAAGTACGCTCCGATGGATCCATTAAATTGGGTTTGTCCATCGGTGTGTGCTGCTGGCCATTGCCACGTGTCCAGTCCCTCGATATTTTGGGACTGAGGCGTGACAGTATTTTATTTTAGCATGGTTGCATGTGAATGGAGACTAGACCCATTCTTTGGTTTAGCATGGTTCATGATTCATTTTGTGGGTTGGTTCAAGTCATGAGAACCCTTGGTTCAACCCTCAACCCTACCATATATAACCCAACATTCTCTCTCTCTCTCTCTCTCTCTCTCTCTCTCTCTCTCTTCACTTCTTCATTTCTTCCTCTCTCTTTAGTTTTCTCTCTGATTTTCCATAGGCAAGTACACCTTGCATGAGGAATGGAGAAATCCTTCATATTATTGGTTTATTATGTTTGTTATGTGTTTCTAATCACTTTTAATATTTGGAGTTTTCTGTTTTGAAGGCTAGATTTCAGTAGATCTACATTTGAAGTTTAGGGTTTTCATGGGTTTCATATGTTTTTCGTGGTTTTATCTATTAAAACATGGTATGTTAGAAATCAGTTTTGTGGTTGATTGGAGCACTTCATTTCGAGCATTTTGGTTTTTGTTTCACTTGATTCGAAGTTAAAATGGAGCTTTTATAAAGAAATTATATTTTAATTTTTTGAGCTTTCCGCCATGGCTGAATTTGCTGTTAGAGAAGACGAAGTGCTCATGCGGCCAGCATCATATGCGGCAGAGAGTGTTATGCGGCATGAATGCTATGCGGCCTGAACTCTGTGCAGCATATACTGACCAGCATACGTCCATCTTGTTGGATCCATGACTGCTTATTTACACAAGTGTCCTTGAGATTCTTGTGTTTTAACTCGCTGAACGAATGAAAAATTTGCAAAGTCCAAGAGAATCCATGCGACATAATGCTTATGCGGCAAGCAGAGTATGCGGCCACCTTCCTTGGACGCATGACTCTGAACTGTTGGCACATGTTTCTATGGTTTTGTCTTTTCTCTCTGACACACTTTATCGTATGTCACATCAATCACTTTATGTCACATCCATTACTTTATGTTACTTCACTGACACCTTATTTATTGTCCGTCATTTCAACACTTGTCCCAAGGAGTAGACTTTAGCCCTAAGCATAAGCGGCCAGGACTTTATATGCAGCCTAGAGACCCATGCGGTCTTGTTTGTTTTAATTGAATATTTTCCTATTTCTTTCATGATTTATATTTGGGTTAATAATTGTGTTATGACTAAGGAATAATGAATTTAGTAACCAGGTCTCGTGCCAAACACGACCATGAGCTAAGATTGGCTATGAACCAGACTAAGTGATAAGTGACTAACCGGCTATGTGCATGACATAAGATTCATGTTACAATATGATCTTGATTCATGTGACCCAATGTATAATTGATAATTGGACTCGAATATTGTATACGTGCTGATACCACTATTGCCTGAAAATTGTTCATGATTTAATGTGCGCCGAGGTGCGACACACAGTGTTACGTGTTAAGTGATTATATTTGGGTTGTGCATCGAGAATGCTTCCAAATTCCTGAACGCATGATACTATAAATATAAATATTTTTCCAGCACGGGCATAATAAACGAGTCAACTACCAAAGGGTGGCTAAGATATTGATTGAATGTTGCATACACACTTGGGTGAATATAGATTGAACTTCTATGGATTCGTATATAGCGTGCCCGTACCTTGTACGACATCTTAAGAGAAATTCTCATGTGACCACGCCTTGAGATTTTAAGACGCCTTGATATTTCAAGTACAATATAGGGCTAATTAGGTAACTAAAAGTGGTAGTAACATTTGGAGGGAACGGTATCCCGAGATTATGCCAACGAACCTTCCCACAGAGATTCATTCGAAGTGCGCTGTGGGCTGGCTACCACAGATACTGTATATCATCTGCCTTAGTGGAGTGAAGTATCTGACATATTATAAATATGTCGAGCCACTGTTTCACTATAGGAGCATTAGAACTGCTAATACCGTATTTTTAGCGCAGTGGCCCTACGGAAAACTGGTGCATCATGCAAGTGCTTGTATATTCTTTATTTTGGCTCGGTTAGCTCATGTTCAGCAATGATGTGATCTGAGGATACATGTTATGCATTATCTCTGATATAACCTCCGACTCCACAAAGTAGTAAGTCATACAAGTGTTTGGCCGATATATATAGAAAATGGACTTGGTTGTGATTGTATTATTCGGTTAGTAGCCTAGGAAAATGGAATATCATAGTGTGATGGTTCAACCCTTGTCCTTGTTAGGTTGTAGGGTTGGGCCTTTGTGCTAGGGTATGCCATGGACCTAAGTTATGACATTGAATATATGTATTATTATTATATATATTTATTCCTTGGGTTTTTGTTTCTCCATTTCGTGTGTCCTTTGTGGTACTTGCTATTTGGGGTCTAACCCTACTGGTTTTGCATGGCCAGGTTTCGATCCAGCACCCGAGGATCCGGCGTACTTTTCTCCAACTCATGGCGTGTACCAGGAACATGGTCGCAGAGGATAATGAGTGGATTTTCTTCTTCCTTGCTCGTCATTATACATTTACTTCTTTTGAGCGTTTAGCCACCGGCACCTGTTAGCCGGCATGTCTAGACATTAGTCTTCTTACATTATTGTATTAAATCAGACAACAGCTGATCACTGTTATGTACTTTTGATACTCTGCCAGCTTCTTATTTTGCACAGTTGGTCTCCAGAATATTTTGACAAAGCATTTGGGACACCTTATTGTTTTATCTTATATGCTCTATTTTTACTCTTTTTCTTGTTTGAATGATTGAGAGAAAGAAGTTCTTGACCATAGGAGACTTGATTGTAGCATGCACCTCCTTGTCTTATTACAGCCGTGATCACCGTACGACGTATAGTACCTTGTACGGGGTAGCTGGCCATTTTGTCTCTGTATTCCGATACTAGGGCGTGATAATATGAGACATTCAATGGAGCAAAGCCACGTAAATCTAAAAGAAAGCTTGTACTTTGATCTTAGGATTCGCCTTATGAGATAGATTGAAGGAAAGATTTGTTTGGAACGTCGTCTACTTTGTTCAAGGAGATCATCAGAGGGTTTGGTTAGTGATTTCAATTATAATATTCAGGGTTGAAGTTGGGGGCAAATGTTTCAACATATACTGTAATCAACTTGTATTATTGAATATATAAATTGTGATTTCTCCAGTGACAAGGTTACCGAACATATATTGTGTTTGGCCTATCTTGATGCTTGTGTGAGACGGAAGCTAGTTATCTTCGGATAGGTTAATGTCGTTTCCGTGTATGAATTATGATTTCTAAAGTTCTAATACAACAAAATAGGTCCTTACATGGAAAAATAAGGAAAAATAATGTGTTAGTAAGGAATGAATATATGCACATACATATCTTTATAACTGTTGGTGTTATATGTCTTTGGACTAATGAGAATAGTCCCATATTGTACACCACCAAGTGAGTATCTCAATATAAAGCTTTGCTTGTGTTGAGGTGTGCACATGAGGTGTGGTGGAGCACATGGATGCCACGCGGGGGGTGTTTTATTAGGAGAAAAAATAAAATCCTCAATTAAAGTATTTATGTTTTTTGTCATGCTTTTGAAATTATTTCCATTGGAGCTAAGGCCCAAAGGGGCTTAGCGACTATGACTCGGACTCGGAATCAGGCTCAAGGGCGCAAAGTGGCGCTTTATTGACGCACTTTGCACTTTCGCTTGTGCACATTTGATGCGCTCATGGCGCATGACGCTTGTGCTCGATTGATGTCGTTATGCGCGAGTTGCAGGCGTTATTGCTAGCGTGGTTGCATGCGCGGGCGCATGATCAGGGAGCTGAGATGGTGTTGGGCGGGCGATGTGCGGGCTATACGCGTATACGCATTTACGTGTATGCTTGCATGTGCTGTTGCACTACTGTGCGAATGCGCCGCTAGGCCGATGCACTGCTGCGTTGCTGGCAGTAGCTATTCGGTTGGGCTGTTATAGAAATATTTGGACGATTAATTCAGATCCATTTTTTGTGGGATTGAAATTTAATTCGTTCCTATCTTTACGTAACTGGTGGGTGGCCAGGTTCCTCTTTAAATACTCTCCTTCTTAGCCCTTTTAAGGAGAGAGAGTTGAAGAGAGGTTTCGTGGACGGCCAACATTGGAGTCCAGGGAGTTCTTGAGTCCAGAAAGGAGGTGATACGAGCGTTCCAGAAGTTCTTCGAGAACTTGCTGGTTCCTGGGAGCAGATCGTGTGGGGCAAATCTTGCTTTGAGCAACGGTGATCTTCATCACCCCAGCAAGAGTTGTTTTCTTCCTCTTCTTCTCTTCTCTTCATTGTAAATCTGTTCTGTCCATCTGCAACTGCGATTGCAAGGAAGAACAAGAAGTTTGTTTTTTTATTCCTTTGTTTTCTTCGATGCAAGTTGTAATCAGAAATATTTTAAATAGTGATTCGTTGGAATCGAGATCTAGAAAGGCAAAATTGTTTGCTAAAGCTTCTGAGTTTCGACTACAATATCTGGATAAAACAGAGGATAGACTGAAAAGTTTATCGGCAGCTATGTCCCTGATTTGTTCATCCATCTTTGATTAAGTCCCGGGACTAACAATTTCAAAGAAAGATCCGAAGAAAAGATGGATAACAACCGTGCAAGTCTTCTCAACACAATTTTTAACAAACTTGAGAATATTAACGGGCTACACTTTAATCATTTGGATGAGGAAGTAGTCCTCTGTCAAATGTTGAACGTATGTAGACAGATCTTGGATCTACCATTCCTGAGGATGTAGGTAAACTTTATCTGGCGTCGCTGGAGACGTGCATTCCAAGAGGAAGGATCGACTACTTTGACACATATGCTCCAATAGCGCGTATGACGACCATCAGGATGTTGATTGCTCTGAGTGCAATTCACAAAGCTAGTTATTCATCAGATGGATGTTAAAATATACTCCTAAATGGAGAGTTGACCGAAGAGATTTACATGCAACAGCCAGAAGGATTCATCGTTAAGGAAGGATTCATCGTTAAGGGCCTTGAAGATAAAGTCTGCAAGTTGGTGAAATCACTATACGGTCTGAAGCAAGCTCCTAAGATATGGCATAAGAAGTTTGATAAAGTCATAAAATCAAACGGCTACAAGGTCAGCAAGACGGAGAAGTATGTTTACACAAAGTTCGCTGACGGAATAGGGGTTATCGTTTGTCTATATGTAGACGACATGTTGATCCTAAGCATGGATCGAGCACGTGTCACTGAGACAAATAAATTTCTCTCATCCAAGTTCAGCATGAAGGACTTAGGGGAAGCTGATGTTATCCTGGGAATAAAGATCATTTGGACGAACACTAGAGAGGCGTTGTCACAGTCTTATTATATTAAAAAGATGTTCATACGCTATGGATATCAGGATCTTCTAGGAATCGATATTTCGTACAGGTGTGACAAGAAGCTGAAGCCAAATCTTAGAAAAAGCGTCAGGCGGCTGGAGTACTCAAGCGTCATCGGAAGTTTGATGTATGCAACAAGGCCTGACACAGCTTTCGTCATGGGGATGCTGAGTCGGTTCACGAGCAATCCAGGCGTTGAACACGGGAATGCTGTGAAGAGAGTGATGAGATATCTCAAAAGGACTCAGAAGTATGCACTGTACTATACCGGTAATCCGGCCGTAGTGGAAGGCTTCAGTGATGCAAGCTGGTGTTCAAAAGAAGATAGTTAAAGGTCCACGGAGGATATGTCGTCTCAAAGGATGGAACTGTTATATCATGGAAGTCGAAAAAGCAGACAAAGCTCTCTCATTTCTCAAAGAAATATGAGTTCTATGCAGTAGCGGCTGCAGCAGAGGAAGCAGGATGGCTTCGAGAGCTCATGTATGATCTTTCAGTGGTTGGTGCACAGATTCGATGGTACTGATTTACTGCGACAATCAGGCAACTACAGCGGTGGCATCAAATGATCTCTTCAATGGTAAGAAAAGGACTATGTGGCTTAGGCACAGAGCACTGAGTGAACACATCAAGGATGGCATCATGGTAACTATTAATGTTCGGAGCCAGGTGATTCTGGTAGGATCCGTTCAAGACACTACATTAGCACATTGATGATGGCATCATTACAATATTTGATGATCGGAGCCAGGAGGGTCTGGCAGATCCGTTCATATAAGGCCTCAAGCGCCAGTTGATTATGATAACTATAAAGGAGCGTAGTACTCCATGTTACAGTGGCGACACCACATGAGGTACCTCGACAGGGTAAAGCGTCGGTTTCAGGCCATGTCATAGCGGCGTAACACCGCATATAGTCAAGGACATATCATATATGGGCTTAGAAGACTTCTGATATTGTGTCTTTGTAATCCTACCATTTAGTTTTATGTTATTAGTTCAAAGACAAATCTACTAGACATTTGGCTATTGGTTCAAGGGAGGACCGTTGACTGAAAAAATATCAGGAACAGTGGGTAGTCCTTTGAGACATTGAAGGGTTACGGACCCAGCACCATTGTTGTCTACTATTTTTCTTTATGTAGAACAAGTCATGTGGGGTGATGGCTTAGACACCTTAATGAGTTCTCGGGCATTTAGAATATCCGGCGTGCTTTACAGGAAACCCGGTATAGATCAGCACTACAAAGGAGCGGATGACTCTATGCTACAGTGGGGTGATACCACGATGAGGTACCTCGATAGGGTAAAGCCTCGGCGTCGCGAGCCATGTCATAGCGGCGTAGCACCGCACATAGTCAGGTGGCCTAATGCTGTAGAATGAAGAGTGGTAGGCAGCACTACAAAGAGGTTGGTGTCCCCATGTTACAGTGGTGTGACACCAATAAGAGAGAAATGATGTAAAACCTCGGCTATGCGAGCCATGTCACAACGACGTAACACCGTAAGGAAGCACAAGACTTCATGCTGGGTAGTTTGGCACTACAAAGAGGCTAGGACCTCATGCTACAGTGGATGACACCACGATAAGATAGGACCTCGGGTTTGGACCATGTCATAGCAGATAGCACCGCAAGGAAGCGCAATGCTTCATGCCAAGGACTCTTTAAATGAACTCACCTAGAATGTATGGAAAGAGATATAGGTCGTCTCTTGAGGGTAAACCTGTAGACGCTCAAGATACATACACCAAAATCAGGCGTGCACATAGCCTTCAATGTGCAATCGGAAGTACAGCTGATGTCATTATGTGAGTAAAAAAAATTACAACTATGGTACAGAATTCAAGGCTTAGTCTATTCTTGTATCATACTATTATTTGACCAATGCGAAAAGATTCAAGTCGAAGCGACATCTATCCTAATGCGTGATGGGCAGTCACTGTGAGGAACGCTCAACCTATATATTGAGATATGTGGAAGATTGTTGGTGTTATATGCCTTTGAACTAATGAGAATAGTCCCGCATTGGCTACACCACCAAGTAAATATCTCAATATAAAACTTTTCTTGTGTTGAGGTGTGCACATGAGGTGTGGTGGGGAACATGGGTGTCATGTGGGGGTATTTTATTAAGAAAAAAATGGATTAACTCCTCAATGAAAGTATTTATACTTTTTATCATGCTCTTGGAATTATTTTTATTGGAGCTAAGCTCCAAAGGGGCTTAGCGACTCGGACTCGGACTCAGACTCAAGGAAGAAAAGTGGCGCTTTGTTGGCGCACTTTGCACTTAGCACGTCAGCATGGTGCTTGTGCGCATTTGATGCGCTCATGCGCTATGCACGGACATGCACGGGCTATGCGCGTTTACGCGCATGCGCTGCTGGGTCGTTGCACTGCTGCGCTGCTGACAGTAGCTATTCGGTTGGGCTGTTATAGAAATATTTGGACGATTAATTCAGATCCATTTTTTTGTGGGATTGAAATTTAATTCTTTCATATCTTTAAGTAACTGGTGGGCGGCCAGGTTCCTCTATAAATACTCTCTTTTGTAGTCCTTTTAAAGGAGAGACGGACTTCGAAAAGGAGAGAGAGTTCAAAGAGAGGTTTCGTTGTGCCGCCAACATTGGAGTCCAGGGAGTTCTCGAGTCCAGAAAGGAGGTACACGAGCGTTCCAGCAGTTCTTCGAGAACTTGCTAGTTCCTGGGAGCAGATCGTGTGGGCGGATCTTGCTTTGAGCAACGGTGATCTTCATCACCCCAGTAAGAGTTGTTTTCTTCCTCTTCTTCTGTTCTCTTCATTGTAAATATGTTTTGTTCGTCTCCAACTGCGATTGCAAGGAAGAACAAGAAATTTGTTTTCTGATTCTTTTGTTTTCTTCGGTGCAAGTTGTAATCAGAAATATTCTGAATAGTGATTCGTTGGAATCGATATCTCGGAAGGCAAAATTGTTTTCTAGAGCTTCTGAGTTTCGACTACAACATCTGGATCAAACAGAAAATAGACTGAAAAGTTTATCGACAATTTTGTTCCTGATTTTGTTCATCCATCTTTTGATTAAGTTCCGGAACTAACAATAACAATATGCAGTGCATAGATACAAAAATATATATTTTTAGATTAATGAGAGGGAGAGAGTGTTAATTGCCTTTGTAGTGTATGTTGGAGAATTCTCAAGATCTTCCTCAACAACAACAGCAGCAGAGGACTTCCCTCCTATCGAACTCTCCCTCTCCTCTCTCCACGTTAGACAAAGAAACTCCTGAGGAAGTTCCAGAAGTCATATCATTTAGAGAAGAATTACCTACACTCCCAGTCTACAGATTCTCTACCAATTTATATACAAATTATTGAATTAATTGTCGAGCTGATTCGTTTACTTAATTAGTGTAAGTTACAGAAATGTTCTCGACATTAAATTTGTCGACAATACTCTAACCATGTCCTGTTCTCAGCAGACACTTGCAACCTCGTTAAAAAGTCTCCGACATTTTCATAGTTAGACATTATTTATAGGCTAGATTAATTTAAGGCTTAATTTCAACATTGATATCTTCAACTATTCAAGTTTTTCAACTTGATACTCTAAACTTTGATATGCATTAACTTGATACTCTAAATAAAAGACGAAATTACCCTCATTCATCTCCCTCTCTCTGCCCCTCCTCCAGCTGCCTCCCCCCAGATGCACCACCCACCCTCTGCGCGCACGGAGAGGGGGGGGACGGGGTGGTGCATCCAGGTGGGGACAGTCCAAGGGGGGCAAGGGTGGTGCAGCTGAGAGAGGAGAGCGGGGTGGAGGTGGGTGGGGAAGGGGGATAGTTTCGTCTTCTTCTTCTTTTTTATCAAGTTGAAAATATTTAATAGTTAATGGTATCAAGTTGTCGAGTAAAAAAGTTTACGATATCAAGTTCAAAAACTGAAATAAAGGTATTAAGTTACAATTCAGTCTTACCTTAATGGTACACCAACTACAACGTTCAGACGTTTTTGATACATTAACTTTTCACTGCTCGATTTTGGCACTTCAATTTCATATATTGCTCTTTTGAAATATATTTCGTCAATTTTGAAGCACATCGAGACTTTTTGAAAAATATGCCTATAGTACATAAGTGCTATTTAGATACTTGTATTGTCAGATATTTTTTTGTGGTAGTTCCGATGTGCTTCAAAATTGAAAAAACATGCTTCAAAAGAATAATTTATAAAGTTGAGATGGCAAAATCGAGCATTAGAAAGCTATAGTATTAAAAATGTCCCAACGTTATAGTTGGGATGTCATTAGAATAATTTAGCCTTCTTGATATGGCATTAGCAGCTCTTGGACTGCTGGAAAGGAAGCCCTCAAGCGATCACCACCATTCACTCTAGCTAGCTCAGGAATTGATCCTTGTGTTCTTGAGAAGTTTCCATTGAATTCCTAAAGTTAGAGACTATTTTAGAAGGGACAATAAAATGTTGTGACTTGTTGGTACATAGTATATTCTATGTACGTATATTTGATCTTATAAAGTACAGATTATTTATTCTTGCAAGTAGAACGGACTGCTAGTGTAGGCTCCTTATTTCTTTGAGAAGATTGTTGTCGCTTTCTAATTTCCATTTGCATTGTCAATGCAACATGATATCGATATGTGATATGTGCAGCAGACATGCAACTTTGATCAAATCCCACACAGGCTGAACACTTCCCCAGTACTGATTTCATCACACGTGTGGCATGTGATGCAGTATTGCAATGCAGGAGTCATCTGTAAGATCAGTGCTAAAGAAAGAGATTCAATCTTGTGCTAGTAGAACCAACATAATCTGAATATTACACTGAAATAATCAGTACAAGTAGCAAATGACTCTTCTCCCCACTGGGTAGATAATACAAAAATTCCATTTAAACATACATCTGCGTGTACAAGTAGCTCCCATGATTGGTATTTCTCTTCTGAAATATGATGATTCCAATAGTAGCTCTCAAACATGCTATTCTAGACATTGTACAAGGACAGGAACAATTTAGTAATGCAACAGATACACAGAGAATGCAAAATTTTCAAGGAATTCCAATTATTTAATCAATACAAATCTTGATTACACACTAATCATCTGAAATCTGCCAGTAATTGGGCATATTCTCTTCTGCCGACAGGATTCACCCACAAAATTTGAGTGCAAAACACCCATAAAGTTTGCAAGTTACAAACAATCTAATGAAAAACTCCCAACACTCCTAAAGGAGTACTTAGTTGGGGGTTGGGGCAATTGCAATTTCTATTATATATATT
>JAYESA010000012.1:172242121-172444621 GCA_036927795.1 Iris macrosiphon | reverse complement strand
GTTTGCTTTGCAAGGTCCTGGGCTTCTATATCCTCACTTTCAAAGAGGGAAAGTGACTACTCAAGACCCGCTCTCGTTGCCCCCTCTGATTGTCGCCCCCTTCCCCCACCCACGCTGCTTTCTTGCCCTGTTGCTGCTGCCGCCGCCGAGGAGAGAGTGGGTGGGGGTGGAAAGAGAATGGGGTTAGGGAATATAGAGAAATTTTGAGTTACCCTCCACATTTTTTATACATATTCAGGGTGTACCCCACATTATTTCCATAATGTACAAGACCTCACGCTTTTGACGGAATTCGTCCAGTCATGACGGTCAACGGCTTTGACCCAAAAAATTTGATGAAAATGTCCCTCAATGTCTTCTTTCCTATCCCCCTCCTCCCCCCTCCCCTCCACCGTCGGCGCCCTCCCTCCCCACCCCCCCTCTTTCCTCTCACCCCCTCCCCGCCACTGCCGTCGCCCCCAGTCCCCAACCCCGACCCCGACCCCGACCCCCCTCCCTGACACTGTCGCTGCCCCCCGTCCCCACCGTCGACCCCCCTCCCTCGCCGCCATTGCTATTGTTGCAGCTGCTGCTACCCGCTGGGGCCTGGAGGGGAGTGGTCGGTTGCGGGGAGGGAGGGTCGACGGCGGGGGAGAGAGGGGGGGCGAGCGCGGGGAGGGGGACAGTGGCGGGGAGGGGGGGCGGCGACGGTATCCGGGAGGTGGGGGCAGGTTCGAGGTTCGGGACGGGGGGTGGCAAGGAGGGGGGGGGAGGAGGAGAGGGGTGAGAGGGAAGAGGGGGGGTGGGTGGGGAGGGGAGGGGGAGCGGAGGCGGAGGCTGTGGCGGGAAGGGAGCGGTAGGGGAAAGGGGGGGGAGCGGGGGCAGGAGGCGGCAGCAGTGAGGAGGGGGGAGGATGGAAGAGGAAGAGAAAATTGGGGAGGAGCATTTTCTTCAAAAAAAATTGGTCAAAGCAGTCGACCGTTAATTCTAGACGGATATCGTCAAATGTGAGGGGACATGTACATTATGGACAAACTGTAGGGTGCATCCTTAAATATGGTAAAAAAAAGTGGGGGGTAACTCAAAATTTCTCATATTTTTATCATTTTACTTTTTCGGTTAACACCGATATGGTATTAATTGTACAATTCTAATTGAGTATCAAGTTGCCTAGTTTTAAAGTTTAGGATATCAAGTTAAAAAACTAAATAATTTAGGGTATCAAGTTAAAATTTAGCCTAAAAAAATAAAAAAGAAATTTTTTATCGAACTAAAAAAAAGAGGGAAGAAAAATAAATAATAAAATTTTAGTTTCAAAAATCTTTTTTTAATATTAAAAAATAATTAAATTTTAACTTGATTTTCTCCAAAATCGGATATAGAATTGTTGCAGCTTTGTGGTGGTCAATTAAGTTGAAGCATTCAGAAAGTTGTACTTCAGTCTCCATAAAATTGCTACTTCTTTAGCTTGTTGTATTGGAAGAGAGGAAATAAAATATGTTTCCTTGTAATTATTGGAAGAGAGGAAGAAAAATTATTGTGGTAAATTTCGAAAAATTATGTTCTATTTTTAAAAAATTGCGGGTGCCAAATTATTTCAAATATCTTTAAAATATAGTTGTTATAAGGATATTTTATTCATTTTCAGCAAAAATAATCAAAATATACTTAAAAATGGTAAAAAGATTATATATTGGGAGTATTTTGGTAAAATATTCCCATACTAATATGATGTTTGGAGGGATAATTTACAAAAATACCCCTCCAACGTTATAAATAACGTTTATATTGGAGAGTATTCCGGTAAATTATCCTCCAAAGCCCGGATCCCCCTTAGGCATCTCCCGTAGCATTTACATGATCACAACCTTTGAATCGTGTTTAAGTCATCTAATCTTAACCGTATTCAAATCAACGGTTAAAATTAGATGACTTAAACAAGATCCAACAATTGTGATCATTAAGATGCTCGAGGGAGGGGGGGGGATTTGTCTAAGCCTATTTAAATACTCCACTAACTAATTTTTTTAAAATAATTAATTATTTAACTACATAATATTATTTATTTACATCTAAATAATTCTAACTTAAGTGGTTAAGGTATGAAATATTTTACTTGGTTGCTTGAGTTCGATTCCTAGAAACGACAGTATTTATAATAATTTTATATTTAATTTTTTAAAGAATTTTTTTACGCACATACAATGTATATGCACGTTATTAATATATATTATAATGTGGCATAGAACTGACTCAAAATTGGCCATCCAAGTCGTACGTATACCCTCCACTAAATAATAAAAAAAAAATCAAAAATTTTCTATCCCGTATGTACCATAGTTGAAAATAAAAATTCTAAATCCTTTTAACTACCTTAATATATAATAAATTGTAAAATATATTCAATATTCAAATTATATTTAAATTAAATACATAGTATTATTTAACTAAATACATATCCAAAATTCTAAATATATATCTATAATAAATTCAAATTAAAATATATTCAAATTATATTTAATATATTTTAAGTAATTTAGATTTTTAACTAATTTTTTTAATAATATCATAGTTTTTCTTTTCTTTTTTGTATGTACAATGCACATAAATGTGCCTAGTATATATAAATAGTGGGGCTTGGGGAAGGGAGGGGGGGGGGGGGGAGGGTGATACCAGGTTTGGAGCGGGCCCGACTCGGGTCACCGACCGAGCCGGTTTGGACCAGGTTGACCGGGTCAAACGTGAAAAAACTGGTTCGATTTGGTTCACCGATTAGACCGGGCGGGGCTATCAGACCCCAAATCCAAATTCAGTCCGAAGCCGGATATGCTATGGGCCAGGCCGGGTTGGCTCGTTGACCGGGTTTGAGGCCGCTCAGCCCATATAACACCTTGAAAAGGGTCCCATCGCTAACCCTATATTTTCAATTTATGGAAAATAAAAAATTGCATTAGGTCCATGGAGTCATGGCATGTTGGTTACGATGTGAGGCTCATGTGTAAATGTGCACGGTTCGAATTTTTTCTTGAAAACTTAGTTCATAATCGGTTGGAAAGTACTTACCAAAAAAAAAAATTGCATTAGAGAAATGCTTTATTTTAAATGACTATCATAGTCGACATAATTTCGTAAGACTATCTGTAATATTTCTAATACCGAACTCGAGTGGCTCTTGTGGTTACCAAGGAGAGGTATAAGATTCTAACTGGGTGGCAGAAAATCAGTGGATCGAGCCACGGGGGCGTATTATTTTTTCCATTTATAAAATTGTGGGAGTTGGGGGGGGGGGGGGGGGGGGTGGTGGTGGGGAAGGGGAGGAACAGTGGGTCCAAAGACATACAATGCAGTGTGCACAAAGTCCCGAGCGCCGGGTCCGGGAATTAAAAAAAAAAATCTGTAATATTCCTAACACGCAGAACGGTTTAATTATGTAAGAAGGAAATTTAAAAGGGAGGTATATATAAAAGTAAATTACAAACTGTCCTTACCTCTTCCTTTCCTTCTCCTTTTCACTCGTAAAACTTTTCTTTTTGGAAGCCTAACCAACAAAATCCCTAAAATTTCCTTCAATTTTTTTGCTGATTGATGACACTATTTAGCTCCAATCCATCATTCTGACGGTGATCTCGTTCGAATTCTCTGCTCATTCTCGTAAAATTGAGATTTTTCTCGATCTTTTTGGTCGATTTTGGTCAGTTCTGATGAATTTTACTGCAAAATTAGGGCTTTTGCATGCCTTCGTTGAATATGAACAAGGGGCGGCTTCCGGAGCCGTTGGATTTCTTCATCTGGACGGTCGAGGTAGCTTCACTTCCCATTTAGTTAGGGTTAGGGTTTGGGAATTCGATTTTTTTTTTTAATTATGTTTTGGGCGGATATCGAAAATTGTCATCTCGGGATGCTTTTTTTAGTGTATCTATAGTTACCATTCATTTTACATTTTTGGTGTCAGTGTGCAGTTAAAATAAATAAATAAAATCTGTTTCTAAAAATAATCTTTACTTTCGGCAAAAATACTAATTTTGTGTTAAATATTTGGTTTGCGGAGATTATTCAACTTGTATTGCTTCCTAACAGTGCGTCGTTGCAATAACCCCTTAACTTCTATATGAATTGTGTTACCTTCATTCTAGTTTTGTCGAACCTTAAATTGCTTACTGATTGGAGTGTGTGACGTGTTTAGCAATACCATGGGGATATTTTTTTATTATTGCTTACTCTATTTGATGAGAAAACTGCAGCCATCACGTTCTTTTTCGTCGCAATGCTGAAATCATTAATCAATAGTTGTACCTGTTCACATAGGGCCTAGAACTACACTATACCTATTTGCCATTCCGAGTCTTTGAGATTCAGTTAATGGATTATTTCGATGTCAGAGAGAATGAAAATAACAGCTGATGAGAGTGTTTGTAAAAGTCTATTATTTATTTAGGATTATGTAGAATTGCATTCACATGTTCTCTTTTAAGTAACCATAATCTGAGTTAGAAGTGTATAATTAATTTTCTTGTTACATCTATCACCCTAAATTCTTGGACCAAGGCAAATTATAGAATGGGAGAAAAGGTATGGAAAGAGATGAATGCATGACCAACTGTCTGGCAGTGCCTGAAATGATATGAAGCTAGTTAATCACAAGGGTTGAAGCTCTCTTTTAATCATACTCTTCTGTTTGTCTTCCTTATAGCATAGGATTTTCTTGCACCGATGTCACATTTCCCTGTGTTTTCAATTTCCCTGTGATTGTTGGTTAAAAAAAATAGTCTAGATAGACATTATCAGCGAGGTCATATCATATCAGAATATACCAAAACTTATACAACTGATATGTATCGTCATGGGTATTGGCTGATAGTGCAAATTATTCCTCAGATCGCTTAAATGGAAACTTGCAAGTTCCGCATGAATTTGAATCTCTTACAAATGTACTTACATTTGGTTGGTGTCTCTTGTTAGTCTGGATTGAAATTTCAACCACTTTTCTTGTTTTTTCCCCCTCTTATTGTCATGCATCCACCTCAAGTTCCTTATCATCACTAAAAGTAGAAAAACAAATCACTAATGCTATGAAACAAATATTCATCATAACTGTATCTTGGTAATTCCTTGCGATATATTCCTACAACTAACTTTGAAATATGATTCCAGGATGTTGGCTTGTGGCTGGAAGAGATTAATCTGGGTAGTTACCGCCAGGTTTTTGAAGAAAATGGTGTCAATGGAGAATATTTAGAGAGTCTGTCCATGTTCACAACTGAGCAGATCCTTCGGTTTATCAGGCGATGCCACATGAAGTGGGGGGACTTTATCACGCTTTGCAAGGAGCTAAGACGCATTAAAGGTTCTCATATTTTTTTCTCATATTACTTATTTGATAAGGTATTTCCATTATTCTAAGGCATAATAATAGTTCCAGATAATGCCCACTACGATTTAGAGGTTTCTCCATTAGCAGCTATACTTTAGCTATTACTATAGAAATAGTGGAGGGGGGGAATATTTACCATTTTAGCGGAGCAGTGACTGCTATATAGCAGAATGAGTCGATCCAGAGATATTGCTGTAATGTTGGATTTGCAGTTCGGTTCTTAATATTATGTGCTGTATATGGTGGTTATTCTTAATATTATATTTCTAATATCTATTTTGCATGGATGTTTATTAAAAGGTTTCCTTCTGCAACTCTAATCTAACTTTATTAGTAGATTCTATATAAAAAGTCGAATTTGGATTTGCATGTGGATCCTAGTAGTAACATTTATAGAAAACTCCTGCATCAAGAAACCATAAATAATATGCAGAAACCACATGAAGCAACAAGAAACATTATGAAATACAGTGCATCATTATATGTTATATAGTTATATTGGTGTGATTCTTTAACTATTCAATAACCCTGACCACGACTGTACTAGTGTCAAATTTCAAGACATGATGCTAAAATTAGAGAGTTTTTTCTCTCAAGAATTTGCAACGTGCTATTATATTCTTTATCATATACCATATTTAAACTAAACTATAACCCTTTACCGCCAGATGTCTATATCACCCAATATCGCTATCCCCTGTGGAACCCGTAAACCGCTATGGGTCTGCTATTCACAATCTGGAACCTTGAGCATAATATTTTTTTCCAAACTTCTTTTCTAGAAATTGAAGTTGATAATTGGTTCAACCATCTTGATTCCATGCGTTACAGAATTCCACAAGTTTCCCCTCTCTAGTGGTTACTCATGAAATCTGCCATTAGAATTTTAGAAATCACATGATCAAATCAAACTATACCTTCATGGGTGCCATAAATATCAAGGATTATGATTTACCTGTATTTCCAAAGGCACCCTTATTATACTACAATAGCATGCCATGGCAATTGTGTACTAAAGGTAAATCCTGAATGGAAATTTGAGAACCATGTTGATATTGGTTTTCATACGCATCGAACTTATCCTTGGGCTCAATGTGCAAAGCTTTATACTGGATTTGACTAGTTGTAGTTTTACTTCACCTTGACTAATGCAATCTAGTGCAGTCCCAACCTAGCATGATCAATAATCCTAATCCAGACCATGCCGGGTTGGTGAGATCCCAGACCAAGTCCTAGTTTGTTTCCTTTGGGTTACAGTTCATCCTCAAGTCTCAGCTCAGCCACCTGCCTAATTGCATCTTGTTTCTTGCCGCAAATGTTAATCTTTGACATTTCCTAGCATTGATCCCTTGCTCTATTTTTAAGAAAGAACTTTCTTGAATTCTCAACAGCTTTTGTTACAGTTTTACATGACTAGGTCTATGTTACCTGGACTCGGGTACGGGTGTCGGGTATGGATACATATCCAAGAGTCGGGTCCTCAAACTCATAATTGAAGGACATATGGACTCGGCTAAAAATGATCCAAATTTTGGACACGGATACGGGGATATGACTATTAAAATAAATACATTTGAATATGGTTTCATAAAAAGACACATCATGTAATTAAATTTGTATGTATTCATAAAAGACATGTAATTAAATTTGCACGGTTTCATAAAAAGATATACTCTCTAATTACATTTGTATGATTTCATAAAAAGACACCGTTGTAATAAAGTTTGTATTGTTTCATATATTTAAGTTTATAATTAATTTTGCATGATTTCATAAAAAGATATCATGTAATTAAACTTGTATGGTTTCATAACTTTACTACCAATCCACCATATTAAAATAAACTATCTACTTCACTACCACATTAAAATAAACTATCTATTTTACCACAAGTCTTCCGATTGTCACCATAAAGGACTATGAAGGATCCGATTGTTACTATGGAGGATCGGATACTGATTCCATACCCATACCCATGTCCTACCCGGTGGACACGGGTACTTCTCCTAAAGTGGAGAGTCCGGGTAACATAGGACTAGGTTGTATCGGCAGTCTCCTTCTCCTTTTAGTGAAAGGTGCTAGGAAACACTTGGTTAAAAGCAAGAACTAAAATCAGTATTTTTCTGAGTACTTATGTTGGCAAATCAAAGTTTTAACGTGCAGCTTCTATGCATTTGCTGTTGCATGTATCCCCTTGATTACTACTGTTCGTCCTAGTTCTTGATTACTACTGTTCATCCTAGTTCTTCTTTCTTCATAGCCATAATAGATTTGGTAGTTTCACAAAGAGTGCACCTTCCATTTCTTCAATGTTCACTTACTCATCCCAAGTTCTCAAGAAATCTCTTTTCATTTTTATAACAAGAATAATTGGTATTTTCATATTTGTCCATTCCTGTTTCTTGTGAACTCCTTTTTTCTTTGTCCAAGTTCTTGAGAAATACCTTTCCTGCTGATTTCCTATACCATGTTTCTAATGTTTTAAATTGGTCCCTACATATAGTGAGTGTTGCTCACAGCTTGTTGGCATGGATAGATAGAAATAGAAGAGGCTACTCAGATTCTTTTTTTTTTAATTGGTCCCTACTCAGATTCTTTTTCTTTTCTTTTAGATATTTACATGAATCCACTGTTTGCACACATGATTGGTATCATTTCCAAGAACGTAGTTTATGTTTACATTGTTGCTAGCATCGACTGACCAGACTAGTTGGCACTATGACTATGCCTCTTTTGATCTTTGCGATTTGACAATATTGTTGACATGAATCGTGTTAACTTCGTAATGATTCGTTGAAGTATGCTTGTAATATAAATTTTATCTTCTTACCAATCTATTTTTATTTGAGATGAGTGTATCATAGTAGTAATCTATTTTTATTGGATGCAACCCTGTTGGTTTAGTTGATAACACCATATGATTGCATGAATGCTTTCATGGCCTTACAAGTAAAATTTACTCTATTAATGTTTTCACTATCAATCCCAATCCCAATTAGAGGAGGGCTGCAATAAGTAGTTGACAGCCAGCGTTTGACATTGTCGGATCACTATGAAATGAATCCTTAAAGCAGGAAAAGAAATAACTTCTAAAACCATCCAAGCATCATAAAATCACATCTGTAAAGTTATTACTAATAGAAAGTATAATGATTTTATGCATGGTACCCAAACATAACCTTAATTGTCTGGTAAAAAGTTCAACAAAAAATTAGTGCGCGAGACGACCTCATGTCTGTTCTCAAATCCCTGCTAGTTGATTTTGAAAGAAAAGTAGCTACGTTCCATTAAGAGCTATAGCACAACAATCCTCCGCACAAAGTTTAGCATACTAGTTATTTCAAATATGTCATTCCTGCGTTAATTTTTTAGAGAGATCCCCAACCAAAGCATCCCTATGGTTCATAAATATAATGTGTTAGCAATATTATGTCAACATTTCTTGAGAGCTGAACACAACTAACCGCCATCCAGATGTGAAGGAAATTGTGTCAAGGGAGATCAATTACCATTATAATTGCCTTTACAACTGTGTAATATTGTAACAACCAATATGTAACTATTTAACAGACTTGGCGACACTTTTCATGTGAATATATTCAACATTGTACTTTTCATTGTGTCACATGCAGTTGCATGCTTGAAAGGGGAGCAAGAAGTTCGCAGGCCGTGGTGGGCCCCGTCATGCCTGTCTGTGGTGTTCATAAGGGTGGCCAAGCGCAATAGGCAGTCTCGGGTTGTTTCACTTAAGCTGGAGCCCTAGCTTCGTGATCAAAAGCTTGTTCTGCTCACTTTGTCCCAATATATCATGTTGTATTTATTTCCATTAACCCTCCCCATTCTTTCTTTTCTTTTTGTTCCTTCTCCTCACTTTTTTTGTTCCTCTCATAACCGCTCTACACAATTGCTTTGTTGATGTTACTATAGGCTACATGGCTGTTTTACATTTAGTAAAAAGAATTTTAGCTTGTTCATCAATTTTTTCTGTTTTATCTTATATGTTCTTTTCCGGGCTTCACTACGCTTTATGTATATCCATTTGTCTACTACATAGAATTCAGGTGTGCTGCCATACGGATATATCCATCTTTACTTGGCAACAATGCAGTACAATGTTCTTATCACGGCTTTTAAATCTTCGATTCCTATCATTTATGTTTGTGTGAACTTTCTATTTTGTACTACAACATTCTGTAAAGTTGTGCAAATTCCCACCTCAATGTTTCCTTCTTCTTTTCCCCTTGTGCTGTGCTAACTGATAATTTTATGTTTCTATTCCTATATTTCTTTGTTTGTCACCGCTGCCAGCCCGTGGGTCTGAACGTTGAAAAGGAGGGTATAATGGGAAAAGGAAAACTAAAAATAAAAATTATGGGTATAAACTTATCAATTGGATATATCAAGGCTTAAACTCTAAGCTGGTATAAAATCCAAGGATATAAAATCCAAGGACTAAATGCTGCTAATTAGTCCAAAAAAATGTTGATGTTTATAAATCTACGCAAACAGAAAATACTAGTGGATTTTTAAACAAACAAAACTACTACTCCTCAGTCCTTTCCTACGAAATCTTGACAACCATCTTATTGTAAACTCATCTTCTTTATAACGTTTTGAACTCATATTATACTCCGGACTATTGTCTTGATGCTTGCAAGCAGCAAGGTTTTTAGGATAAAATTAGGGTGTGGTTGTTAATTACTCCCAATTGTATGGTTTTGTCAATTTAATATACCGTACTTTTGTTAACTTAATACTTTTTTTTTCTTCTCCTCTATTTTAATGCCCTCAACTATCATTATTTTTGCAGTTAAATGTAACTATAAAACTTATTTTTGCGATTAAATGTAGATGTAACTACAAAAAGACTGAAATATCCTAACACTAATATCATCCATATTTTTTTGGTTATTAATTTAACTTTTTATCTAAAGTTAATTATATAACTACTTTTCATTAACTATTCTAATTTCTAATCATAATCTCATCCCAAGAGTAGTTACTTCGTTGTCAACTTCTACCCTCTTTTCACGCTAGCCAGTAACCCTTCTCCCGTCACGATCTTTGTCCCTAACGACACTAGAATCTATTCCCTCTCCATTCTAAAGCATCGACACGATAGAGGAAGTATGAAGGCAAGCGACGTTGGTGGGGGAGGAGAGATTTGGATAGGATTCGTTTTAGAGTATGAAAGTAGGAGAGTAAGTTTTTTTTTTTTAGTTTTGATTTCTATTTTTCAAAATAAATTTTTTTTTTATCTTTTATTTAGAGACAAAAGTGTCTAAATTTGTTAGTTCAACAGTGGAGAAAAGGGACTTGAGGATATTTAAATGCTAAAAAAAATCACAATATTAAAGTTGATAAATAGTAAACTCTTCTATCTTATTTTCATATTCTCTCTACTTCTTTTTTAGATAACATTGAGGTTTAGTTTTGATCTGGAATACAAATAACTCTCTTCTTATTTTCTAGATAAAACTGAGTTTTAGTTTTCATCCTAGTTATGAAATCCAAATAAAAAGACTATAAAAATTATGTTAATTTTATAGAATATTGGTTACTCTTCTTGTTGTCACATCTTCATAAACCAATTGATATATATATATATATATATATATAGAGAGAGAGAGAGAGAATAAGGGAGGTGAGATGGCACCTCACTCCCAAAACAAGGGTGGCGGTGACGTGGCACAATTCCAACCACACATTTCATAATTGGCAAATTGCACTTAACCCCCTCCTCTCGTTTGTGTGGTTCTGATTGTGCCACATCACCACCACCCTTGTTTTGAGAGAGAGGTGCCACCTCACCTCCCTTATTCTCTCTCTCTCTCTCTATATATATATATAGAGAGAGAGAGAGAGAATAAGGGAGGTGAGATGTCACCTCACTCTAAAAACAAGGGTGGCGGTGACGTGACACAATCCCAACCACACATTTCATAATTGGCAATTTGCACTTAACCCCCTCCCCTCGTTTGTGTGGTTGAGATTGTGCCACGTCACCGCCACCCTTGTTTTGAGAGTGAGGTGCCACCTCACCTCCCTTATTCTCTCTCTCTCTCTCTCTCTCTCTATATATATATATATATATATAAACTCAGGACTACAAAATTGATTTTCTTGATTTTTTATTTTATTACTTTTCTCCACTATCTCATCTTTATGATATAAAAACCTGGTGTGGATTGTTCAGATTAATTAACGAACTTAAAATATCGTAAGTATCATAAGAATGATTACTGTTCAGAATTAGTAAAATTCTTATGGTTACTTCTTAATGAAATATGAATATGTAACCTAGAAATAAAAAAAAGAAAAATAATAATAATTGAGTAGAAAATAAAGAGCAAATACTTGTGGTAGGGATATGGCAAGGGAGAACCCACCGCTGGCCGAGTGGCTGCCGTCTCTCTCAACTTTTCGGTTTTGGACTATATAGTTCTTTGTTAATTTTTTATTTATTTATCTAATTGTCTATGGAAAAATCATAGAGCAGTAGTTGTTAAGTTGATAAGTTAATGGGATTTTAACCAAAAGTTTTGAGTTCAAATATTTTTAACCACATTTGCCTTATTTTTAGTTTTTTTTTATAAAGTTTATATAATAGTCCCTTAAAGTTCTTATTTAAGTATTTTCGTCCCTTTGGACCCATTTCTCTAGCCGAATCCTCCTCCTCCTTTTTTTTTTTTCCGGTTCACTGGCAAGCGAATACTTGAAGAGAAATTACTTCTAAGATCATCCAAGAATCAATAAATCACATTTTAAAAGTTATTATTATTATTATTATTATTATTATTATTATTATTATTATCAGTAAATAATTTAAAAAAAAAATTTGGATGAGACAGCGCCCCGTGTCTTTCTCCTCATTGTGCAATGGTTTTATGTTTGGTATTATACACTTAGGCCTTGTTTGGTTCACGAATTTAAGGAAACGGAAAAGAAAATTTGTTCCATTTTTTGTTTGGTAGCCACAACAACATTGAAAAGTATTTTTCTGGCAGGAGGAAAAAATAGGTAGAAAAATGGTTCCTCTCATGACCTATGGGATTGATTTTTTCTCATCATTTTTCAGCATTTCTTACAAGAAATTAAGACAAAGATAGCCATATGCTATTGTCTACTTTACCAAAACATATTTTTTCATAACATTATTTTTATTTTAAAAGGCAAGAACATTATGTGAATATTAATATATTTTTTCTTTCCTTTCCTACAACAATCAAACATCAGAAAAAAAAAATTTAAATGATCTTTCCTAAATAATTTTCTTATAGGAATCCTATTTTTTTCATTTCCATAAAAAATACAAAAAAAATTATTTTCTTTCCATGAACTAAAGGAGGCCTAAGACAACACTTTTTCATGTGAATATATAATGATCACTTTCTACTTTTCATTGTGACATGCACTTGCATGCTTAAATTAAGGGGAGCAAGCCAAGAAGTTTCGTTGGCCATGGTGGGAAAAAAAATTTGGTTGCCAAATGAATACCAACATTATCATGCTTACAATACTAAAAGAGTACCAAAATCTAATCATATTTTTCCGACAACACGACATATCAACCTATGTATTGATAACATTATTGCAGTATACTTGCAAGTTAATATCTCGTACTATTCTTATCTTATACTTTTTTTTTTATTTGTTCTTTATTTTAATACCCTCAACTATCATTATTTTTTAAGTTAAATGTAACTATAAACATATTTTTGCAATTAAATGTAGATGTAACTACAAAAAGACTGAAATATCCTAACCCTAATATCATCCATATGTTTTGGTTATTAATTTAATTTTTAACTAAAGGTAATTAAATAACTACTTTTAATTAACTATTCTAATTTCTAATTCTAATTCCATTCCGCTAGCTAGTAGCCCTTCTCCCGTCATCATTTCTGTCCCTACGGTCACTGTAATCCATTCCCTCTCCTTTCTAAAACGAGTGCGTCTACACTGACCGAAGGGGCGACCGCGGCAGACCGTGCGCCACGTGTCGTCCCCTCATTTGCTGGATTTTTTTTCTTCTAAGCTAGCAGGGGCTGGTTTTTGTTTTGTTTTGTACCAATCAGGAAGGGACATGTGGCATTTGATTTGCCATTCGGTCCCTCCTTCGGGCTGGCAAGAGTTTCTCTTCTAAAACAATCTCCATTCTAAAATAATAACACGCTTCATAGCATGCCACGCCAGAGGAAGCATGGATGCAAGCAGGTATGGTGGGGGAGGGAAGGGGAGGGGAGGGGAGATTTGGGTAGGAGATGAAGTTGTTGTTTTTTTCAGTTTTGATTTATATTTTTTTAAATAGTATTTTTTTTTATCCTTTATTTAGTCTAAATTTGTCAATTGAATTAGAATAAATTGCAAAAAAGATAGGATATTTAAGTGCTAAAAATCAAAAATATTACATAGTTAAATAGTTAGGGTAATAAAGTATAAATCTAAAACTTGGGATGACTCTTCTTTCATTTTCAGATTCTCCTATTAATATATCAATATTAGATTCTCCTATTTAATATATCAATAATGCTAAGTTTACTATCAAATGCCATCCCGACCCTGCCACTCCCACAATGAACGACCGCCACGTGGTGTTCCGATCACGTTGCGACCACCCGGACAGCTATCAGGTCCTATTTCTCTCCCCTCGTCCAATGAACGGACGCCAAGTGGCGGTTATAAGAGGCTTGTACGCATTTGGTTGTAGTAATAGCCTTTAATATATAATCTTGTTTCCTTTTTCTTTACTTGTCACATCTTCTCTCACTCCTTATTAGACATCAAAGTAATTAGAACATTTGAAAATTTTGAATTCTTATTTTTATTTTGATTAGTTTTCTCCACTATCTCATATTAATTATATTAATTATGATATAATAATCTGGTGGTGTGGATTGTTCAGATTAATTAACGAAAATGTCCCATCTTCTCTCACGACATCAAAGTAATTAGGAAATTTGAATTTATTTGGAAAAGAGTTTGTAAATGTCTAAAGAATATATATAGACGTTTTATTATTTCATCTTTCAATACAAATGTTATGAAAATAAATGTTGCATGAGACAATACTCTGTCTTTGCATGATCTACAAAATGATACTACAATTCAGATGTAGGAAAATTTCTTATGGTTACTTCTGAATGAAATATAAACATGTAACCTAGAAATAAAAAGAAACAAATAATTGAGTAGAAAAGAGAGCAAATACTTGTGGTACCTACAGGGATACAGCAGGAAGAACCCACCGTAGACCGAGTGGGAGCCGTCTCTCTTGATTTTTTTTCGGTTTTAAAGTTGATAAATTAATGAAATTTTAACCTAATGTTTTGAGTTCAAATATTTTTAACCACATTTTGCCTTGTTTTTATTTTTTTAAAATACATTTTATATAATATTCCCTCAAAGTTCTTATTCATCAGAAGTCGCAAATTTGGACCCATTTCTCTACCCGAATCCTCCTCTTTTTTTGACCCATCTTGTTTCACCGGAAGTTACTAAATCTACTCATCTTATTTTCACTGTAAGTTGCTAAATACAGTGTAGCATTTAATACAATTAATCTTCTTTTTGTAATTAAAACTTAGTATCTTATGTTTTACAATCAATTCCAAATTCGGAGGATTGCTATAACATTGTCAACCGGCAGGGCCTGCCCTGAGCATACGGGATCCAAGACGAACCTCTAAAATGGAGTCTCCATACATAACGTAAACAGAATTAATAAACTAAACTAAAATAAAATTTTAAAAATAACATTGCCACCAAGAATTCAAATAAGACCTCTAGTGTGCAAGTCTAACATGACAACACTGCACCGTAATTGTTTTATGTTAAGAGAGACTCATGGTACATACTAATTCTACTTTAGATAGTACCATGTTGGTGCACTTTTAGTTTTTAGGTCCTGAACTGTCGTCTAACTCGACATAAGGCATTGTCGGTTCATTGGCAAATGAGTCCTTAAAAAAAATTTACTTCTAAAATCATACAAAAATCAACATTTAAAAGTTATTATTATTACTACGACAGCTAGCCGCGGAGGCGGCCGGAGAAAGAGGGAAGACGGGGGCGAGCGCGACAGGGAAGCAGCAGCAGTGGACGAACGCGCACGCGGTGGGAAGGTGCACGGGGGGAGGGATAGCGGCGGGGGGAGGGGGGGGGAAGGGGTCTCGGGATAGAAGACAGCATGGGGAAGAATATTTTCGTCTTAAATTGTCCACGTAGGAAGGATTTTTTTAGTCATTGACGAATTCTGTTAAAAGTAATTTTTTTTTTACATTATGATAAAATAGTAAAATATATCTTTAAATATGATAAATAAAATGGAAAGTATGTCAAAATTTCTCATATTATAATTAGTTTCATCCAGTATCCCATGTCTGCAATCTCTGAGAGGAAAACATGATTCAATGTAAACAGAAAGAGAAAAAAAAGCCAACTAGGTCAATACAAATTCAGTAGTATGGAAATACTCCATGCTTCTACCTTTTGCATGACATACTATCACTAATAATTCAATTATAAAATAGACTATTATCTAAAAAATTTGGAAAGAATCTATGATTCAACAATATGTAACCCATACCCACAATACAAACACATGTATGAAACAAGAAAAGAGGAGCAAAGTTGAGCCAAAAACAGTGAGCAAATCCATGTGGTGGAACTGATAGAGGTCGGTCGGGTCTGTGCCCGATTTAGCATATAAATTTAGAAGGGTTGAATTTTAGGTATAGTTGAGACACTAAACATCACACATCTAAAGTATCAATTTTGTAAAAAATTATTTATAACTTAATTGATGTATACTTCATATTCAAACAAAAAATAAAACATAACTAAGAAAATATTAAAAACATAAAAATAAAATTCAAAATTTTGGACCAGACTACAATTCAGATCAAGCCGGGAGATACCTATTAGGATATTCGGGTATAGATGGGGGAGCAATGAGCTAAATTCTTTGTTGCATCACTCTCGTCCACTTAGGGGTGCAATTCGGACGGGTTGCGTCTGGCTTGAGCTCAACTCGAGTCCAACTCGATGAATCATAAGCTTAGTCCGAGCCCAAGTCCGACCTGACCTTGGGTTCAACATATGTAATCCAAGACCAAGTCCAGAGGATCGGGTTGGGCTCGGGTTTATCGGGATCCAATATGATATTAGAAATAATTTTAAACAAGAGTAATATTAAACACATAATCAAATAGCAATCGAGCCTCGGTCATTACAAAATACAAATTGAAACAAAATTTAGGATAATGAGTTAAAGGGTTTGGGTGAAGAAATTTAGGTTTAAACTTTTTATTTAAGAAATATAAAACAAAAAAATAATATATATATATATATATATATATATATATATATATATATATATATATATATATATATATATTTCGAAGAAGGTAAATATTATTGAAAATCATAACAAGATATTACAACACTATCATCCCAACCAAGACACAAAAAGAAATTATCTTGGATTTAGGATATTTATATCAGCTTGTATTTGTCTTTGTACAATAATTATACTGGTAGTCAGTCCCTCAAAGATATGTTGGTTTCGTTCCCTCCACACATGTCACACCTCTGTACCGAGAATCATCCGTAGTCGTCTATATGCTACTGGTCATTTGTCTTTTTGTGTTCTGACCTCAATCAAGACTGACAATAGGTCCATATTCTGCGTAGCCGAAAGTTCAAAGCATCTTCAAAGTTTATTTCATATCTCCCAAACAAAGTCACAGCAAAAGAAAAGGTGGTCCCTGGTCTCATCCATATACCCACATAAGCAGTATTTCTTATCCGGGCAGTCCACACCAAACCTGCTCAGACGGTCTCTAGTGAGTAGTCGGTTACGAATCATCTTATATAGCCATAGGGAGTTCTTAACCGCTCATTCTTTAGTCCAAACCAGTTCTTCCCAGTCCATGTCCGAATTTCTGCTCCTGCTTTGGTTGAAGGCCTTCTGAAAGTAGAAAGTTCCTTTATCCATTTTCTCCCACCTCCAGTAATCCTTCGTGCCCAACCTGTCTATCTCCACCTATCGAATATCAACCGCATGAGCGGCCTCTATCCACCGACCTTGTAAGTTCCACGCTCCCTCCTGGATAAGACAATTAACATGTTCAGTGGATCCCTCTATCTCGTATACGTGTCATCCCTCTCTATCAATCAGGCCGAGGATCATGCCACAAACTAGCCTGGTTTTCAGAGCAAATAACCCTAGTAATTCTAGGTTTGACCAAGCTCCTCAATCCCATGAGCATTTTAACCGTCCCCGAGAAGTTGTCATTGATCTTGGCAGACCAGAAATCTCCCTTAGGGAAGTACCTCCCTCTGATCCAATCCGCCTAGATTGATTTGACAGAGAGGAATCTCCAGAACAGTTTGTAGGAGGTCGTTTTCCTAAGCATAGTAAGAGACCTCAACCCTACACCCCCTCTTTCTTGGGCCGGCACAATTTCTCCCAACTGATCGCATGAATTCCTCATTTTCAAAGAAAATTAGCACACATACGTTTTATCTTGTGAATAGTAGCAAAAGGGATCATGTCACGCCCCGCTTTCCAGAATACGGCGAGCCGAGTATGTGACATCATCCCCAGGCTACGCACCATACGAATACACCAATACCCGTATTTGTGATTGTCGTCCGTAAGGTTCTATGATAGGATTATAACAGGTCACATGGTGCATAATATAATAAATAGCAAGTTGGTTACAAGACATTCTAAACTATAAATAGGAAAATATACTATTCTACCCGATTTCAACCAATAACCCAATATATTACATTTATACCTTTAATAATTAATGAGAACAATTCTAGTTCCAATTCGATCGCCTTCATTGGTTTCATCTCGATCTTGCACTCCAGCTGTTCTTCAATACTTGAAAACAACTTTCTTTGGAATACTACTACGAAACTAGTGAACAATACTAGGTCGTCAAACGACATGCAAGCCCTCAGTCAAAGACAAAAGTAAAATAAAATAAATCGAGAATCTGAGAAGAAATATGATTCTCGGAATTCCAAAGTAAAAGAATTGAATAATTCATAAGGATTATTGTGTTAATTTGAAATACGATCATGACTAGATTCTATTCTAGTAAATTTTTCAGTGTTCGTACTAGCTGACTAGCAAGCAACACACCCTAGATAAGAAATCAACAATCAATCGCAATCACAATCACAAACAAGTTTCCTAAATGATGATGCAATTTGGAGAACAACTCTTTGAATATCCACTTTAACTAGTTTTCTGACAACAATCCCGTGGTCAGGATCAGGCTGTGGCAGGGTGATTATTAATTCACAAAAATAAGTATGTCCAACAAATTCACGAATTCACCTAATCGATCTTTTTAATCGAAATAGGTATGTCCAACACAAATTCACAAATTCGTCCAAAACAAATTCACAAATTCACCTAATCGATCTTTTAATCGTAATAGGTACGTCCAACACAAATTCACCTAGCCGATCTTTAATCGAAATAGGTATGTCCAACATTAAGTATAGGTAAGTGAGCATTTTTATTATTATTGTTATATTGCGGAATTTCGTAGGTGGTATTCAAATTGTTCTCCCCCACCCAATATTTTCTAACCTAAAGCTACAAACAATTCTTATTCAATTATCTTATTAATTATGTATCTCATATCAATTATCAATATGCAAGTATGCATAAAAAGTATCAGAATACAAGACTTCACTTTATTTATAATCCAAGAGGCCAGTATCAAAATTAATTACATCAAAATTTCGGGATAATCATAGGTATCAGAATACAATTTTCAGGAGATATCATTTTCCTTCAATTTATACAGAGCAGGCAAATACTAAAACTTCAATTAGGTTTTGCTTAGGTGATCTGCTTCTGTGTCCTACGTATCCTGGACTCTTGCTAATCGTCCCCTAGTTAAAATATTTCCAGGTTGTCGAAAGTCCGTCTAAGTTATAATATAGCATTCTAAAAATTTTGGGTTAGGAATATCGATAATATTTTCAGATATCGAAATTTAGTTAATTCTCAAAATTCTTAAAAATTTCGACAGAATCTCCTTTTAATTTTGGGCTCCAGAAATTTTACAATTTATATAAAGACCCGTAGCAACCCTCCGTAGAATTTTCTGGGTACGCCGACACGTCAGGAACATCAGAAATCGACATACCGCGAGGGTAGCGACCAGTGCGACACCAGAAATCGACATACTGCTAGGGTAGCGACCAGCGTGACACAACTACTGTAGTGCGTGCTAGTTACTACAATTTACCATAGTGGTTATAGCCCATACGCCTACTGATTGTCCTCCTCTCCCATGTTACTATGTGTCAAGTGTGTGTGTGTCAACATTTATAATATATAATTATGACTAAAAGAAAACACACATGCAATCGGTGGAACAACTCAACACCGGCACACGCAGTTGAATATATATATATATATATATATATATATATATATATATATATATATATATATTCAAGTAATGAACATGACTCTTACCAATGTAATGTTTTACCTTAGCGGATAGCTATTTTGGCAATATAGCACTGATCCAGGTTAACTACACAAGTCCAAAAGCTCAATACAAATCAAAGATCATGAATATACAACCATTTTAAATGTCACATAATAATATTCTAGTCACAATGCAAATTAACTTAATTAAATTTCTGTAGGAATATTTGACAAATCCAAACCGGTACAATTTCCGAAATCTTAAGATATAAAGTTATCGAATAATAGGTCGAAGGTTTTCTAAACTTACGATGTTAGTAACACATTACAAACTAGTTTAGTGCTAAATTTTGTTTTATGAGAACATTCATAGGTTATAATCCTCATTTTGATTGATACGGCCAATTGCTATCATTCTATAACAATCTAGAGTTAATCTAAGATCTTTTTTTCTTGTATCATCCACGTTACATATCTTAAAGTGATATAATGTTGTGAAAATGCTGACTTCTAAGAATAAACCAATTTAAAGTCTAATATAATCAATACATCCTTATATCATTTATAGAAAAACCTTTCTATTGTTGCCAACACAACCTTAATATACTATGGCATAAAATTGTCTTGTATCAGTCCTAAGAACAACTCATAATGACCAATTTAAAATTTCGGACAGCGGCTAATTAATGTCCTAATTTGATATTTATAATAACCTATGCATCAATTATGAATTGATAATCTAGTTAACATAAATCCCAATTGAACATAGCATCCATATCGTATATTGCTAAACATGTGAATATATCTATATTATCCATGGAAAAATAACTCCATGAATTATTTATGCATCTTCATTCCTCATAATAGTTACAGACTAGTATCTCATAGTAATTAAGTCTATATGTTTCTAGACAAATATATATATATATATATATATATATATATATATATATGAAAAAGATCTGCTATATATAAACGGACAAAATGCCATCACCCCCCACGGGAAACAAAACCTCCCTGGTGGTCCAAAACTGAATACAAACTTACCCCTAAAACAGACCAAACAGACCTTGCCAGACAAAATCTTTCCTAGAGGTCCCAATTGCGCACGAAGTCCAGGATCATACTAGCATACTTGGGGGACCTTCTGATACCCTTCCCCGTCTGCCTTTTCACCTCCAAAATCAGTTGTTGTAATGAGAACTGCCTCCCTTCGTACCTAAGTTTGTTCATATTCTTCCAAAGAACCCAACAAACGGCACCTACAATGACTTGGTTTACTTTTTGAAACCTCCCAGCCCACCAAGAGTCCAAGCGACTCAATAATCCCCCGCTCCCCTCACCAGTCGCGCAAACGTTGTGGAAATACTTCCTTGTTCCTACCGCCACCGCCAGGTCCCCCCCCCCCCCCATCAAATATATGCTGGCTCGATTCTGTACAAGGTGAAGAACAACAATGACACCTAGAGGCCAAGTGAAAGCCAATGGATTGGAGGTTATCGTCAGTCGATAGTTTGTCTAAGAAGATCCTCCACATCAAGACAGACCATTTCAATGGGATGCAAGCTCCCCAAATGTTTTCCAACCTCTCCACCCTCGATAATTTGAATGTGACGTGTTCCCACGCCGATACCATCGAGAAAGAACCCGAAGCGGTGGCCAACCATACCCAAACGTCTTCCTGCGAGGAGGCAACGATCCCGGCAGAGCTGATACGTTCCGCGATATCATCCCACGCAAGCTCCCTCACTTTCTGCATATCCCAGGCTCCGTCCACATCCCAGAAGTCGCTGATGGACATCCGTAGGACAGCAGCCGATGGCCTACCTGCTGCCCTTACTCTTCCAAACGGCAACCAGTGTTCCCAGAAGAAGCTCGACGCTCCCCTTCCTACCTGCAATCCAATCAAACTTCCCCCAAATCCTGAGCCACCATAATCCTACGCTAAACCTGCGATGCGGCTGAAGTGATCTCCACTTGACAGGGGTGCGATCTAGGGAAGTATTTGTGCCGGAAAAACTTACACCACAGAGCGTTGTGCGTTCTCAATTTCCACCAAAGCTTAAGTGACAATGCATCCACCATCTCGTGTAACCAACTGACGCCAAGCCCCTCTTCACTCGTCGGACGGGCCACCTTCGCCCAATTAACCTAGGTTATGCGAGCAACCCCATCCTTCGTTCCCCAGAAAAAGTGCGAAAATATAGTCTCGATCCGATTTATCACACACTTCAGAGGGTTACAAGAAGTCAGTCTATAAATCGGAATGGAAGTCAGAACGTGTCTAAGGAGAGTCAACTTACCCCCATACGAGAGCAGCCGGCTGTGCCACCCCAGAAGAAGCTCTCCCACCCGAAGCACTATGGAATCAAACATCGCCGCATTGCGACGACCATTCATAAGGGGACAGCCAAGGTATTTGAAAGGTGGGTGTGAAACGGGGATCCCAGTGACATATGTCAGACTGCATCTCCGCTCCATCGGGAATCCCGGATCTATAATCACCCGGCTCTTACCTTTGTTGATGACCTGCCCCGAGACTTCTTCGTATTGCCTCAGTCTTCATCAACGTCCAAACTGCCCGCTTTTCCCCATTGACGAAGATCAAAATGTTGTCCGCGTAGCTCAGGTGAGTTACTCGCGGGCAACCACTGGTGATCGAGTAATTGCGGGAGGGGTGAAGATTCCCTAGCTTCTGCAGATTCCTACTCAGAGCCTCGGCAACAATCACGAAAAGCGCTGGAGAGAGAGGCTCACCTTGGCGGACTCCACGAGAAGACCGAAAGAATCCCGTTGCTTCGCCATTGATCATCGTAGAAAACCAACAGTTACTGACGGAATGATACATCAAGTTCACCCACTGGTTGCAAAAACCAAATCTTCTCAGCACCCATATAAGGAATTGCCAATCCAGGCGATCATAGGCCTTGAGCATATCTAATTTCAGAACAATATTACCCCATGTTCTTGTGCCCTAAATCCCACCTGAATCGGACTGAACCAAATATTTGTCAGTCTCTTGTTCTTTTTTCACTTTTGACATCATCTTTTTGAAAATGAACTCCTGGGCAAGCAATATGTTGTCTACAATCTCTCGCCCACAAACGAATCCACTTTCTCCTGGGATATGATTCTAGGAAGAACACCTGCCAACCTGTTTGAAAGCAATTTTGAGATGACCTTGTTGGAAAAATTGCAAAACTGATCGACATGTAATCACCAAATGCCTCCGGGTTCTCCGTCTTTGGAATCAGAACAATCCTGGTGCTAGTAAATGATTTGGGGTAACCAAAACCAGAAAAGAATAGAAGGACAGCCTCCAACATATCATCCTTAATGATATCCCAACATTTATTGAAGAATACTCTGGTGAAACCATCTGGCCCCGCTGAGCTACCCGAATCGAGGGACTTCACCATCCTTTCCACCTCCTCCAGGGTCGGAGGCATCATCAACACCTCGTTGTCCTCTTCAGAAATGAAAGTCGGGATCACCTCGATGAACCGCTCATCCTGATGGACCTCAGTTTTCTGGAAAAGCTTAGAGAAAAAAGCGACTGATTCCTCTTTAATCTCTCCCATTAATGTCGTTGACTGGACGTCCTCCTTCCGAATCCGACGAATGGAGAGCTTCTTCTGCCGGTTGTTGACCCAAGAGTGAAAGAATGCGGTGTTGTGATCCCCTTCAATGTCCCATTTGAATCTCGCCTTCTGCTTCCAAAACTCCACCTCAATCACCAAGCATTGTTTCAGAGTGGCCTTCGCTTTGTTCAGACTAGTACAGAGAATAGGGTTGTCAGAATCGTCGAACTCAGCCTCTGCCTTCATCACCTCCTCCTCTGCCAACAAAGCTCCATGACGACAACGCCATTATATATATTTAAAGTTTAACATAATCATATCATATATTTATTACATGCATTACACTAAATCCATTAAGACATAATTCGAGTCGTATCATCGTGTCATACTGTGTCCTAATCTCCTGTCTGTATCATACCAATTAACATATAGGAATTCACGAATTTCAGAATTAATCATATAAAATTTCAAAATTAAAATTTTGCATTCTATTTCGAACATTATTACCAAAATTAACCCTAAATTAGAAATAAAATTGAAAGAGGAAGGGAGGGCTTGCCTTGAGTATTTAAAAATTGGGGGTTTAGGGTTTTGAGACTTATTCTCCAATTTCTTCTTCATCTTCTTCCTTTTTCTTTTTCTTTTTAAATAGAAAAATGGAAAGGGATGGAGAAGATGAAGTGTTGGTGGTGGTGATGGAAGCTACGGCCAGGGGTCACCGGACGGCGGCGTTGGACGCCGACGGTCGCCGGGCTGGGTGCGGCCGCAGGAGGTCGCTGGCGGCGGACGTCCGACGCGGCAGCGGGTGCGGTCAGCAACGATAGTAGTAGATGATGGCAAGAGGAGGGAGAGAAAAGGAGAATAAGAAGAGGATGATGAAGGAGATGGTAATGGTAATGATGATGGAGTATATAGGAGATAGGTTGGGTTTCCTTGGAATTTGAAGGAGATGAAAAGAGGACAAGTATGAGTATGGGAAAGAGAGATTGAAGAGGGTGAAGCCAGCATATAGAAGGCTGGACTGGCTCATGAACGAGGGTTAGTTGAAGGGTTTTCATTTCACTCTTATCCCCCTTCATAATATCAATTCAAATTTGTAAACCAAAATTGCATAAACCTATATACATAAAAAAATATTTTTAAACCCCTTTTCATTCATAAAACTCAAAATAATTAATTTTCGCTTATAGAATTTTACCAAAATACAATATTTATAATAATAAACGGAAATTAAAATATAAAAATTATTTATTTCTCTTTTTTTAATATAGTATTATAAAATAGGACTATTACAGATCATGATAGCTTGGAGCCAGTACAAAGTAATAGCCGAAATGACTGTCCTGATAAGTTCGATCCTTCCCCCAAACGACAGGATCTGAGCCTGCCATCCTGCCAATCTGGCTTGAGTGTAGTTTAGGATGCCCTCGCAATCTGCATATGTGGCCTAGTTGATAGACAAAGACAACCCTAAATATTTAACCGGAAGTGCACCCTCAGAAATATCCATCTTCCCCAACCAAGTCTCCTTATCTCTACAAGTCCTGTTAAGGAGCATCTGACTCCTATTTTTGTTCAGCTGTAAGCCAGACCACCTTTCTAGTTTGTCCAAGATACTCCTAATAGCCTCAATAGACCTATCAGAAGGCTCCATAAAGACTAATAGATCATCCGCATAAATTAAATGAGAGACAACATGATTCGTCTTCTTAAACAGCGGAGTGATATCTCCCTCTATGGCCGCCTCGTCTATCAAGCACGAGAGGAACTCCATCATAATGGCAAAGAGGTATGTTGAAAGCGGATCTCCCTGTCTAATTCTCCTGGAACTCTTGAAGAAGCCTTTCGGCTGACCCCGGATCGGAATTGAGAAAGAGGGAGTGCAGACACATTCCCACACCCTGTCCACCCACCAGGTGTCAAATCCCATGCACAACATAATATGGCCCAGGATGTCCCGCTTGACCAAGTCATAAGCCTTCCTAAGATCCAATTTGAGATAAGCTTTGTTTCCCCCTTGCTTGTTGAAATCTCTTACCAGTTCATGGGCTAGTGTAAACCCCCTCAATTTTAATCTTTTAATTTTATTATTTTTACTTAATTACAGAAATTTTGGGAATTTTACTTAGATAATTAGAAATAAATAATTTATTGATAACTTTTATAAATATTATTTAATTTTAGTAATTAAAATAAGTCGGAAAACTAATTTTTTAAAATATAAAAATATTTTTTAAAGTATTATAAAATTTTACTACAATTTAATTCTTGTGCAAACATATATATATATATATATATATATATATATATATATATATATATATATATATATATATATATATATATATATATATAAAATATAAAAAAAGAAAAAGAAAATAAAACCCAAACCCAAACCCAAAACCCAAAATCCTAAAACCTGCTACCTGCTACCCTTTCCCCTACCCTCTGTTCATAACCGTAACCCTTCTCTTCCATATATTTATACACCATCACCACCTCCTCCATCACCATCACCTAAGCCGCCATCCGCCAGCCCCAGCGCTGGCAGCCGACTGCCCCGCCGCGACCCTACCGCTTCCATGCCGCGGTTGTTGCTACTGCTGATATTGTTGCTGTCGGTGGCCGCAGACCCGACCACCGCCAACCCAGGTGACCCCGACCGCCGGCGAGTGGTCCGACGGCCCCGTGCGCCACTCGTGGACACCACCGCCGCCGCCGCCGATCGTGCACCGTCGCCCGCAGTCATCCACATGCAGCACAGCGCAGACTCAACCCCCTTTGTTTCAGGTGTGTTATCTTCCTCCATATTACATCGTTTCTCGAACACCAGTTGCGTTCACAACATAAACCTCTTCCACCCCCTTCAAGTAGATCGATTTTTGGTGCTCTGGATCGAGAGAAAAGTTGATCAAAAGTCGACTAAAAATCTATTTCGAAACAGATTCAAAACTGTCCCAAACCACCATGTTCGTGGCCTATTTTCTCCCAAAATATTAATCATTTTAAAAATCTACTTGAACAGTATTTTAGACAACTTATCCAAGTTTTACTTCCTTCTTTTAGTTTATTTTTAATTGCATTTAATCTTTGTAAAATCAAGTTCCAAAAGCAAGAAAAATCTGTTTTTAAAACTCCAAAATTTTCCAAAACGGGGTACGTTCCGCCAAACTAGGCGACTTTGTCACGTGAGAATTTCACCGAAAGGCGCGTATCGTCAACGCGGACATTTGGGATTTTGTGAAACTTGATTTGGATGTGCGTGCGCACCGAAATTAACGCATATCCGTCAAAAAATACTGTATCGGCTTATTCCGATACCTTGTCATAACTTCGTGTGTGCTGGTTATTTTATAACAAAACTTACGCCATCGGATTCGCAGTATTACGCTGGTCCTGTTACCCAAGTTTGGTTCGATTCTGAGAACATTGAAGAAACGCCGTTTTGCGGGCACTACGGTTTTACTTGACGGATGATTTCGTGACCGGCTCATCGAAATCCAATTTTGGACACTCCGTTGAGTTCATGCCACCGTTCTGGACTCGTAGACACTAAGTTTGCTGAATTTGGAGAACTTTGTCTACGGCACGCTTTTCAGCTTTTCGGTGCGAAGTTGACCACTTATGGACCCCGCTTGGACGTACCCCTATCCAAGTTTTACTTCCTTATTTTAGTTTATTTTTAATTGCCTTTAATCTCTGTAAAATCAAGTTTCAAAAGCAAGAAAAATATGTTTTCAAAACTCCAAAATTTCTCGAAATGGGGTACGTTCCGCCAAACGAGGAGACTTTGTCGCTTGAGGATTTCACCGAAAGGCGTGTATCATCAACGCGGATATGTGGGATTTTGCGGAACTTAATTTTGATGTGCGTGCACACCAAAATTAACGCATATCCGTCAAAAAATACCGTATCGGCATATTCTGATACCTTGCCATAACTTCGTGTGTGCTTATCATTTTACAACGAAACTAGTGTCATCAGATTCGCAGCGTTACGTTGGTCCTGTGACCCAAGTTTGGTTCGATTCTGAGAACGTTGACGAAACACCGTTTTGCGGGCCCTACGGTTCTACTTGAGGGTGATTCCGTGACCGGCTCACCGGAATCCAATTTCGGACACTCCGTTGAGTTTGTGCCATCGTTCTGGACTCGTAGACACTAAGTTTGCTAAATTTGGAAAACTTTATCTCCGGTACGCTTTTCGGTGCAAAGTGGGCTACAAGTGGACCCGCTTTGACCCGAAACTGTCGTTTTTGTCCCTGTGTCCAAATCGGACTTATGGATAGTCAATCCTAGCTATTTCTTATATTTTAGAAATGTTGGTGATGTCTATTGCAGCATTCGAAGACGTCCGTGCGGATTCCATCTTTTCAGAAGCAGTTGACGCATTGAGCTCGCCACTTGGACGTCGCCATATCCAGAATTCAGGCAAGTGTACATTGCCAAACTTGAAGTAGATCATGTTATATTGTCTGCTTGTATTTCTTTTTGTATATTATTGTGATGTGCCTGCTCAACCTAGTACCGTGAGACGTTGTTTAGCGTCCGAACATGATTCGGGTGTCGACGTCGTACGCGGAGTCGAGTAACGTCACTTAGAGAGTTGATACCACGATCCTATTTTTACATGCTTGCTTTACCAAGTACGTCATACCGTAGGACACTTGACACTATTTTATGTGACAGAATCTTTCTTGAGTTATTCATGGTGATTCTGTATAAGCTTACAGGATTCGTGATATGAGACTTGCATATTATATAGATATCATTATGACTCGTTGTACTAGCTAGATGTCATGATCTTGCGTGTTATGGAAATAAGATATCGTGGACATGAGACGTGAGGTTACATTGGGTGGGAAGAGACACACCATACTACAGGCTGATTATGTTTATATATATATATACTATACTACTAGAGGTACATTAGACTCTGTCTCAGATCTTTTACTGGCCCTACGAAATATTACTTGCTACTATGGGCTATTACTTGCTGTTATGGGCTCCCCGAAACAGAGCCTGTAGTGGTTTCAGCCTGAGTACAAGTGATGTTCTCACGTGCATATCACTTAGATGGTTACAGTAGTTTACCCTTGAGTATGTGGCATTATATTGTTTTACTTTGGCATACTATTTTTTGTACCTTGTTACGTTCCTCTGAGGACCTGGTCCCTTGCCAGTTTTGCAGCATAGACCGTTATGGAGCCTGCTTGGAGTTGCTGATGTATGTTGCTTTGTCATGCGGGCATTGGTGCCAGGTACTTATATCATTTCTATCGGAGTTATGGTTATTTATTCATATTGTTTATTCATCTGCTGATGTAGCCTAGTTTTATAGACTCATATTCCTTTCTCGAGTCTACTCGATCTTATGTGTTACTGGGCGGCCGACTTTAGCATATGTAGTTCATTCTTTATATTTTGTTCTTTATGTGGATTATGACATAGATATTTTCAGTATTCTTAGATAGTTACCCTTATTATACATCTTATACGTATTCGAGTCGGACCAGAGTCTGGTCGAATGTGTAGCTGGCATGTTACCTATTTCTAGTCCTACGTATTTTGGGACTGGGGCGTTACAGCTAGCAAGCAGTTGTCTGAGATCGACATGCCTTTGATAAAAGCATCTTGGTTAGGAGAGATCAGCTCTAGCATAATCGGTCGCATCCGGGTGCACATCAGGTGTGTGTGATAATCTTATATAGGAAATTGCAGCACGCAATAGGCCTGAAGTCCCTTATAGAGGAAGCTCCCTCTACCTTAGCAATCGGTACCACAAAAGTGTGGTTTAGTTCCTTGAGCAGTTTCTCCGATTCAAAGAATTTTGTGATAGCTTCCAGTATATCAATTTTGAGCAAGCTCCAGTGGTTCTTGAAGAAAGCAGCACCAAAACCGTCCGGCCCTGGAGATTTATTCTGGTCCGCCTTCTTGACAATTAGTTCAATCTCATCAATAGTAACAGGCTGCCGCAAAACTTGATTACCACGACCTGTAACCAATTTTGTAAACACACAATGGGAGAAGATGGCCTGATAGTCTGTCTGATTGTAAAGCTCCTGGAAGAAAGTGGTCACTTCATCACTAATCATATCCGCCTCCTTGATAGTGGCCCCATTAGCGTCAATCAAACCGTGAATGGCATTTCGGTGTTGTCTAGCTTTTATTGTGGCATAAAAAAATTTAGAACAACTATCACCATCTCTGAGCCAATTGTATTTCGTCCGTTGTCTAACATAGACTTCGTCTAGGAACCTCTCCCTGCGTAGTAGGTCCTGAAGAGCAACTTCCTCTCCATTGAGATCTTCATTGAAAGTATCAGAGTGGACTCTCGTTTGGATAGCGGCAAGGTTCTCTTCAAACTCCTGAAAAGTCGATGTGGGGTGCTCTCTATTCCAAGTCTTAAGCCGTTGTTTGGTGCATATAAGTTTGGACACGACCTGGAATTGGGCAGTACCATGCATTGTGGAGTTCCAGCCCAATTAAACCACTTCCTCGTACCCCTACTTATGACTCCACGCATTATTAAATCTAAAAGGTCTCCCTTTGAAGACTGGCTATTCTGCCTGTAACGATCCATTTTGTTCAAGCTGATAGCCGATTCAAACGGTGCAAGTGCAATGACCCGACCCGCCTTGCTCAGCGAGAGACTTGCTTGAGGCAGAGGATTCCAGACTTGGCCCTTCAGGAGTTCAGACTTAGACTTTCAAAGGCTCGCTCGGAGTATTGCTCGACCAAGGCAAATTATCGCTAAGGTGGGTGGCTACGATGAACTTTTCTTTGCTTAGCCATCAAACATAAAAATATGGACGATACATGCTAGTCGCTAGGTGAATCATCCCTTGCATGCTAATAAATAATACAACGCACCTAGCTAAGGAAATAATTCCATCTTGTATTGCTTGTGTTAGAACATGAAAATAAAACTTGTCTTACAGTTGGACCCTCGTATGCTACCTTAGCTTCGTGCAAGTAGACCCCGATATGCCTAGAGTATATCATTATATACTCTTTGTAGTGCATTGCTTCACATGTTTACACTGCTTGCCTTATAGATTATGTCGCTCATTCATCTAGTTCTCTCCGGAAGACTATCTAATAGTCGTTCCGTGCAAGTATGGACCTGAAAGTAATCGGGACCGTTGGGTCGCCAAGGCATCTCCGAACTAGGGGATTGCACCATGTCAAGTTTAACTCCGAACGAAAATTATGTCAAGTAAAGCAAGAATCACAGCTCGTAAAGCATACTTGTTCTGAACAAGAATCAAGAATTAACATGTCATGTCATGAATTCCGTGAATCTAAGACCCTATACTTGCATGATCACGGACAACTCGTGCACGAGGTAATAACATGGATTCCTCAGACGATCATCGGGACACCGAGATCGTACCGTCTTAGGAGGAATATGGGTATTGCGTGACCAAATCGGTAGGATGCTTCCTGGTTTGGGGTGACGCAATATATTCAGTGGTCGGGCCCTTAGTAGTGCATCCTATACTTGGATAACCCGTATGACTCCAAGATCTATGGTAGTCTCTCCATGTTTGGTCGGGATGGTGGGTAACGCCCATGACTCTTGCACTACGTCTCATCTTCGTCCGAGACTATGCATCATCCTTTATGGCTAAGCCAGTGATCTCATGTTCATATAGATAAGTCATTCTCGCTTAGCGGCAATCTGCGTGTGAGTTATTGCATCGCATCCAGTAATCTAAAATACTTAAACGATTATGAGTATAAGACATCTGTATATATTGAACACCTGAGAATCTAATACACAACACCTGAGAAATGTGCACCTGAATCAGAACCTCGTTCATGACACTCGTGTTTTCTTATACAATTTGACTTGGATTTCATACATATACATTCGTGCATGGTTTAACTTGGTTTTATCATTGGACAGGGAAGGACGGATGGTAAGTTGGTAAGTCTCGCCGTGTTACTCTTACATCGCACAGCGCACTGCCACACGAGTTAGGCTTTTCATTATGCCATGAAACTGATCCTAAGGCAAGACTAGAAAGATAACTTAATAGATGGTGCACGGAACCTATATAACGTGTTTGGATTTGTCAAGCGGGCGAGAAGCTCCCCACCAGTGCATTTATGTACTGATAACCCATCAGATTGCTTGCACGGTACGGGAGAACCTCGTTCGATGCAGAAATCCCCTTCGTGCGAGCTAAGGCATAGAGTTCGCTATGGAGCCTTGGAGCGTCACGTCCGGAGCTGAAGTGCATATACAAGACATAATGTTGGAATATCGCCTATGTATCATTCCACAAATTATGGCCATTTGGCATGCTTTTATTGTTTCGAGAGAGGACTTGAGCGACTTGTAATCTCGGCCTAGTGCCGCTTGTAATACTGATTCAATATCAATAAAGTGCTAGTTTTACTTATATAATTGTGTTATTCATTGCTTCCGCTATTGACGACTCTGTGAACTTGTTACCAATCGCCTGTTCGTTTCTTATTCCGCTGTATTCGGACTATCTGTGCGACTCTATGGCTTAGTCATTTTACTGCATGTTCGGATCATGGCCTTGTACAGGCGCAGCTTGTGCTCGTGCGGCATCACGTCCAGATGGAAAAGATCGTCCCGCAGGAGCGCTGGAGCGGTGATTCGCGCCCAGTGGGGACGGCCGATTACCTGTGGGAGATCGGGACGTGACACCGCCAATCTGATAACAATAGGGGAGTGGTCACTGGTGCCAGGAGGCAGGCAATCCACACCACAAAATTAGAAGACCTTGAGACAACGACCATTGCAAAGAGCACGGTCTAATTGAGTAAAGATACGATTGCGGATAGCCCAATTATTCTACATCCAGATGTGACCCGATTTAGCTATACAAGTAAGTCCAGAGGATAAGATGCAGCTTTAAAATTCTGCCAGAATAGCTTCCTAAACAGGACATCCCCCTTTCTTTTCATTGGCAAACATGATATTATTGAAGTCTCCCGCCATGAGTAGAGGCAGTCTGTCCCCTACCATGTTACTGATGAAGGTGATCTCTCTCCACAATCTCCTCTGCTGAGTTCGATCATTATGTCCATAAACCGCTCCAGATACAATTTCTAGACCACCCATGTTGATAAACTTAATAGTGATCAATTGATCCAAGCGGTGGACAAGTTTCCCTTTCCAATCTCTGGTGTCCCACATAACCCACACACGGGCCATACCCCCATACTCGTGGTCAGATTCCCAGTGTGTCGGAGTTCTCCTCTTGATTTTCGATTTTGATTTTATTTTAGATTCTAATATATGAATGATAGAGCACTTAGACTTCTTGGTATAGTCCATAACATCTCTCCACCTACCTATAGAGTTAACCCCCTCACATTCCAGGTAAAAATTATCACAAAAGACGAGAGTTGACACCCTTGTTAACACGCGAACTCTTCCTGGGAGGGGGGGTCTATCCTGACGATCAGCCGTCATTTTACCACCTTCCTTCTTATGTTTAACTTTGGCTTGCCAAATAGGATTGGGCACGACCAACGATTCATGAAGAGAGCCTGTCTTCGTATTGTCCTTGACTCCCGGGAAAACCAGAGAAATATGACATGTCGCCAACTTTTTTCTGACTCTGACATTGTTTCCATCATGCTCAATTGCCTTGGCTTAAAAAATAACCATGTGAGATCCTACCGCCTCACTACCTCCTTGACCCTTCTCACTCTTCTGGACGTCCTCTCCAAACACTACCATTCCCCTCGGTTTTCCAAGGTACCTTCTCCAATTAAATAATGCGTCTCCTAGATAGGTTGGTCAGCGCCTGCTCCATTCTTTTTTTCCAGGACAGTAGGTTTGGGAACTTCCATGGGCTCTTACACCTCAGTTTTCATGTTGGATACATCCGTACTTTTATTACTCAGATTTTCGACATTAGTCTGGATATCCAACTTGGTTGCCTCCGCCACATTGGGGGCTTTATCCACCTATCGGATTACAGGACCTTGCTGATTAGCATTACTCTGGGTTAGAATGCCAGTTTCTTGTTGATTATCTTTTTTATGGGGTTCTCCGTCCCGGCATTGAGATAGAATGTGTCCAAAACTCTTACACATACGGCAGTAAGGCGGGACCCATTCATATTCCACTTTCTGGAATATAAATTCACCTGATGGAAATTCGATTTCTAACTTGTCCGGTAACGAGCCTGCTGCGTTGATTTCCACGAATACTCTCGCGAATGACAGTCGTTCCCTCTTTGTGGTAGCAGTATCCGGACGTATCGGCTTTCCGATGCCACTAGCTATCTTCATAATAGCCTTAGTGGTCCAAAGTTGGGGAGAGAACCATGGAAACTGAATCCAAATCGGCACGGTGGCCAATCAGTCTCTCTCAATGTTGGAGGATGGGTCCCAGCGTCTTAAAACGACCAATCTACCGTCGAACGTCCATGAGCCATTTTGGATAACCCGTTCTAGGTCCTTTGCAAGGCCAAATTTAATGAATACTTCCTTTCGGCCTCCACAGTCGCAAGGCGAATCCCTTGAGCTGACCAAAATACGACCGGGCTCCCATGACATAGAGAACTATTGTGTTCTTCCAATACTCTTCCATCTCCACGATGTTATCTTTCTCAATCCCGATCACCTTCTTCCCTTGGACGTTCTTCGGCTCGACGTAGCTCATTTCTATGGACTCTCTATCCGTACCCGATCTACACCTGTCTGCCCATGAGGAAGGGGCTTCTCTTGAAGGCTGGAACGAAGAGGCAGCCCTCTGAGGCAAATTCGCAAACACCTTACGGGCATGATTTGGCGGATGTGAAAAGGGGGTCGAGGGTGGACGGGAAGGCAGGAGGAGACCGAGTCGAAGGGGGTAAGGGGATCGCACCAGTGGCCCCCCTAGACAGAGGTCAGAGTGGTCGTGCACGCCGATGGGGGCCAATAGTGGTCCACCCGTCCTCCGCAACAGAAAAAGAAGAGGAGAGAGAGGGGGAAGGAGTAGTGGAGGAAGGGAAGGGGGCAGGAAGAGGACCTGATGAAGAAGCCGTAGAGGGCGGAGCAACAGGCGGGAGGGGAAGTGCGCGTGCCCGCACACGTGGCGCTTCGTGCGCAGGCGCAGTTTCTTATAGGAGCAGCATCAATATATATATATATATATATATATATATTGGGTTTCAGGTTCTTTGGGTAACCCGACACATGAATCTGAACCCAACCCGATTTGTGATCGGGTTCAAATATTTTAACCCGAATATATTCAACCATAATCCAACCCATTAACGGGTTTACCCGATCGGATTCGAGTTTAGCCCATCCGAGTTGCACTCCTACGTCCACTGTCATGATATTATCCTCTTACTTTCCTACTATTCATCTCACCCTCCCCTAGTAAGCATGGACACTCCAAAAATACTCTAGTTTCATTATTTATTAGACATGTTTCAGATACATGTTGTACAAAAACTTGGACCCTCCAAAAGCTGTAAGACACACCAAAATGTACTACGTTTGTGTCATGTCCGTGTCCATGCAACATAACCCCCTCCTCCACAGGAGCAAGATAACAAGCTATATAGACCCCCTCCCAATCACCCCAATCCGATTGTCGCAGCCACAATCCAACAATTTGTACCCTCAGGGTTTGTTTGGTAGAAGAAGAAAAATGTGAAGAAGGAAAATGGAGCAAGGAAAAGTGAAAAAAATTGTGCATTTTCTCTTGTTTGGTATAGAAAAAAAAAGTGGAGGTAAGAAAAAGTGGAGAGATTTTTTTTTTTCTAACCTAAAAAATTCAATCCCTCCAAAAGTGAAAGAAAAAGTGAAAGATTATCCTAATTTACAATTGTACCATATAAAAATTATATTATTTAAGAATTGTTAATTGAGACTAGATAGTAAATAAATATTTTTAGTTGATGATATAATTGGTAAAACCATAGTTTTTATTTTCTTTCTTTCCACTTTTTTTTCATACCAAACAAAAGAAACTGCATCTCTTCCATTTTTCTTCCACACTACCAAATACAAAGAAAGAAAATGGTGTTTCATTTACACATATATGGTAAGTGTATCTCTACCATTATTCCTTCCTCTCACTTTTCTATCATTTCTACCAAACGGACTCTAAGGCTCTGAGTGAGTTCTTCCGCAAAGTCTGCACATAATTGGGCAGTGTAATCAGTATAATCAGGCTCTTGATAAAGGCACTACAAAAATGACTCGAGGCTAGTCCAGTATTGGTACTAGTCCACTTAGAAAGAATTTTTACTCAGGCTAGTCCAAATTTTACTAGGGTTGTCCATCATCTTCACCTCCCTCTTCCTGCTCCTCCCCTACCCCTACCCCCCTCCGACCTCTCCTCCTCCCTCTCGCGATTTTTTGCCTCTCCGCGTCGTCGACCTCGCCATCGACCGTGTTGCCGCCGCCGAGCCGCACCTCAAGCACCTCAAGCACCTTCCCGTCGGCTCCGTCACGAAGAAGAAGCGTGCGGGGGGTGCGCACGGCGGAGGCACGCGCTCGCGGGGGGTTGCGGCTACGCCTCGCCCCGGCAATGACGGCGACGGCGGCAACAGCAGCGGAGGCGAGCACGTGCGCCTACGTCTCGCCGCCGCTCCCACGCACGCGCCTCCGCCTCCTCCCCCGCCTCCCGCCGCCTCCTCCTCCTGCTCCTCCCGCTCCTCCGCCTCGTCCACCCCTTCCGGCCTCCACGCAGCCTCGCCCTCGTGTCACCTCGCGTAGCCCTCCCCTCCGGACTGTCAAAATTTTGACAGTACTACCAATTGGAAGGGTTGTCAAAAACTTTCGGCCTCCACGCAGCCCCGCCCTCGTGTCACCTCGAGTAGCCCTCCCCTCCGGACTGTCAAAATTTTGACAGTCCTACCGAAGGACTGTCAAAATTTTGACAGTACTACCAATTGGAAGGGTTGTCAAAAACTTTCGGCCTCCACGCAGTCCCGTCCTCGTGTCACCTCGCGTAGCCCTCCCCTCCGGACTGTCAAAATTTTGACAGTCCTTCGGAAGGACTGTCAAAATTTTGACAGTCCTAATTATAAAAAAAATTAATTAGACGTGGGCAACCCGGTTTGTAATTTTTTGGAGTGACAAACTTGTAATTATCAATAGTAAAAATTTGGACTGTCTTGAGTTATTTTTGTAGTGCATTTATCAAGAGCCTATAATCATCATCAACAACAACAAAACCTTGATATCATATTCGGGTCGGCCGTGGTGTAACAGTATCAACGATGAAAAGAAAGTTGTACTGTATAGACTTGTAATTTGTTGTTTATTTGCTGCGGATAGTAATGGAACTTCAGTAAGAGAACTATTTGCCATCTAGTATACAGAAAATCAGATTATCTAGAAGAACAGAAAGCACTGGATCCCGGGCTTTAAACATTTTCGAATGTTTCCCGAAATAGCCACAACTGCTTGAAAAGAAAATGGGAGGAAAGCAGAAAACACGAGATACTATTGAACTTGGACTGATGATAACCATAATCTGTATTGAAGACATATATACAGTTTGGGCAACTTTATATTATAAAGCTTACAGGAATATGAGATCATCTATGAAATTTTAGTAAATTGAGACAAATAATGTAAACAATAATCGCAAGATAATTTCTGGAGAATACCTGCATTACTAAAGATGCAGCAAACGCACAAGTAGAATGGGGTACCCACAAACAATGGATAAAGTGCAAATAAATCCTCCTTAGATTTACGTTTTTTACAATTAAAGATCCCTGGATTTAAAAAACACTCGCATTTTATATTTGGTGCAATTAAAGACCCCTGGATTCAAAATAGACGTGAAATGACTAATATACCTCTCTCTAATCCTAATTCTAATCCTAATCATAATCCTAACCCTATCTCCCCCCTCCCCTCTTCTCCCCCCTCCTCCCCGCGCTCTCTCTCGCTGCCGCTGCTGTGCCGTCGCCGCCGCCGTCGAAGAAGGAGGGGGGGGGGGGGGGGGGAAGAGAGAGTTAGGATTAAGATTATGACAACGGCGGTAGAGTAGACGGGGAGGAAGCGGAGGAGGAGGAGGGGAGGAGGAGTTGGAGGAGAGAGGCGGAGGAGGAGGGGGAGGAGAAGGAGGCGGGGGAGGGGAGGAGGGAGGAGCTGGAGGAAAGAGGGGGAGGAGGAGGCGGGGTAGGCAGGGCGGAGGAGGGAGGAGCTGGAGAAGGGAGGGGAAGGAGGAGGAGGAGGAGGCGGGGTAGGCGAGGAGGAGGAGGAGGAGGGAGGCGCGAGGGAGGAGGGTGAGGGGCGGAGGGGGAGGAAGGAGTAGTTTAGGGTTTTCATTTTCATTTTTTATTTTAAGTATTTTTAATGGAAGGGGTCTTTTGATCCAAATATGAAAACAATTGGTAGCAAATTGAGAGAAAAAAAATTGGGAATCTTATTTTGCAAAAGTTGCAAATCTAAGGGGGGGAAAATTTGCACTTTAACTCACAAACAATAGAGCACTCCAGCGCAGAATTTGATAACTCTAGCTAAGTAGCAATGAGACAATTGGTTTCATAAATGCCAACTTGGCGAAAAACCTTATACAGCATTTAGACACAATATGTTTTATTGGTCTTTCACACTGTTACCTACTGCCTCAATAATGAAACACAGAAACCTCGACAAAATCCATATTTATAACTGAAGCTATCCACTTCATGGCATAAAATGATAACAACAACAGTGTACCTCTGAGGACTGCTCTTGCTTACTTGAAGAGCTGTTTCAATCTTTTGGAAGCTTCAAGAATATTCCCTCTATGGCCAAAGGCGCTGACCCTGACGAATCCTTCACCACCAGGCCCAAAACCGCTGCCTGGAGTAGTGACAACATGTGTCTTCTCAAGAATCTCAGCGAACACATCCCAGGAGCTCCTCCCAGGGAAATGCACCCACACATAGGGAGCATTCTTCCCACCATACACATCGAAACCAAGTGAAATAAATGTGTCAACAATTATTTCAGTATTCTCTTTATAGAAACCAACCACCTCACCCATAGCCTGCCAGATGAGATCCAAAGATAAGCAAGAGTGCTTTTCTTTACTAGTACATACTGAATAAGATGTTTGAGATTAAAAGCATGATCATACCTTCAAACCATCCGATGAAAGACAAGCTAGACCACCAGCTTGAGCAACGTTAGATGCACCATTGAAGGAAGTGCAAACAATGCGGTTAAAATCTTTGGCAACTGGCAATCCGTCGGAGAACAGGAGCTCTTTAGGAATCGCCGTCCACCCAAGTCGAACACCAGTAAATCCAGCATATTTGGAGAAAGATGATATCTCAAGAGCAACCTACAATGAAGTTGCATGTGTTTATTATTCGACTGCATACCTAGAAGCTCAAGCAAGATTCCAACTATACTAATCACTGTTGTTAAAGGCACCGTCCACACGCCTAAAAGGCGAGAGACAATGTTTCATCACCTAATCCAAAGGCAGGCAAAGTATCTTCTCTAGGCGATGCCTAGACGAAAAAGGCGCCAAAGGTGATATTACATGAATGGACAACTAGGTGAGGATAGGTGCATGCCTTAGATGTGATGGGTGTTTTATGCAACTTTTTTAGGCTTTGTTTGAATTTTTCTTTTAATAACTTTTATGAGCTTGTTTTGTTTATCGGTTTTTAAAGTTGCATGCTTAAGTTTTAAAAGCTTAAATAGAGTGTTCTTTAAGTTTTAACACTATATAAGTTACTAATTAAATAGACAAATAAATAAAAAGATGAGAATATTGATTAACAAGATCTATCAGTCAATTAGGACGAAGATTTCATTTTCGATGATCATATTGATGATAATGTTCAAGATGACCTCTTAGAATTAGATGATGAAGATGAATAATAGATTATCGAGTAGGAAGAAGAATGATTCGTCAAGTCATTTAGATATGTGGAACAGTGATTCGTTGATTATGTTTATTTTTTCATTTGAACAATTTGTCTTCTATCATAATGACTAATATGTGATATTGTGTTTAAACTTAATGTTGTGCTTCGTAGACTATTTTATAATCTTGTTAAGTTACTTCGTTGTTTTCTATTGGTAATTCAGTATAGTTTTTTACTCTCTTTTTTAGTTTGTCTAAAAACTCAAATTTAATAAAAATTTAGAGAGAGAGAGGACATATTTGGATAAAACCTAACATGAGCTACAAAAGACAAAAGATGTTATGAAAAAAGAATTTGAGAAGTTGTGCGGGTGGAGCTTTTCTTCTCCGTATGAGGCTAGGCGCACCTAGACACTCCTAAACGATGTGGCAAGGCAGCTCGTCTAGGAGTTCTTAGAGCTTTTTAAAACACTGATACTAATTGAAAGCAAGAATAGCTTATTCCATTCTTTCTTGGACATCTATATATTTGAACTTTGGAGCCTAAAGCTCTTTATGAAATAGATCATCATACCTCTATGCATAGGTGAGGAGATGGACATAGAGAATCCTATTTTTACAAGATAAAGGGAATCTCGTAAAAAAGACGAAGTTAGGGATACTGTTGCCACATTGCAACCTTAGCACCATTTCCAAATATTTCCACGGTTATCCAATCCGCTATTTATTGATCAGAGTCTATTAGCGGATCAATATTCACCAATTTTAAACGCCTGGATTAGAGAGTACATTTATTGGTACGCTCGTTCAAGCCTGATTGAACTAGGACAACAATTGCAATAAAGTTAGTATGACATAAGAAGCTAACAGTATGCATGCAATTCACATTGAAAAGGTTACCATCTGGAAGAAGTTAAGAGGGATTGTTGGAGACAGTACACTTGAAGGTTCCAACATTTGGGCTTAATAAATCCAACCATAACTATTGATGTAGCACAGACATGCACATCTGTATGCTTGGTAACTAATCACCTTAAAGTGCCAGTGTTCACATTAAAACTTTGTAAATGGAACTGCTCATAAGCTTTGAAAACATTTGATGCCCCTATAAAACGAAATCTACCAATGTTAAAATAAAGTTATGACCAATATATTACCTACATAACCCCGAAGATATCAAGAGTAAGGTATAGATGTCGCCCTAGGATGGTAGGCAGGGCAGGAGTATAATGTTAAACCGATGGTAAAGTGGTCAAGTCAGTGGTTCCTCTTCTATACCAACTCCTTAATGTTGCATTCTGTGTATGCCCCTTCAGGAGTTATAGAACATCATGAACATGATATGATAATTCATTCTTATATTAGATGGTAGATCCATGACAGAGAGTTCATCATTCAGTACAAGGATATTGAAATTTTCTGTGATGCTATGAGAAAAAACATTAGACACCATGCATGCATATCCATCCTAACTTATTCCACCATGTGAGATAACATATGTATATAATTTCATTGTCAACACTTGATTCAGTAAGGACTATGGAAGGTATTGACATAGGGGAGTAGCAAGAAGAAGAGGACAAAAATCTTGGGTCTTCTCCCTTATGAAGCTCTGATTTCACACTTCAATAAAGACAAGTCTGGGGCCTTTACCTTCCATGCTCCTTAATTATGATTCAATACCTCAGCAGTGGCAACATCAAAAGTCAGATTCATGTATTTCCTGAGTCAAGGCTCACAAACAATTTCGGACAGAGAAGGAACTATATGATACAGAGGGAAGCCTAATATCGCTTTTCAGTAATGAGAAATCAGTATAGGTACCTTGTTATATCCTCCACTCTTCTATAATCACCAAAAGTTGGGGTCAATTTGGGGGGTGGGAGTGAGGGGCGCGGGCAAGTATTAGTTGACTTATGACTTCCCACTGATCTAAAGTTAGCAATTTCTTTGGCTCGTTGCTTTTCTAATATATAAAGAGAGACGGACGAAAATCAGACATTTCGTACAGAAAAGGAAATTAGAGGACTCTTGCATTTACATGGCTGATAGCCTAACAAAAGTTGACTTATACATTCATCTCTTCAGATCATCAGGATTCGAACTGCTATTGTTCAAGAAAAGGTCACTAAGTAACATATTGTTATGGTTTAGTAAACATAATAATGCAAACATGAAATATGAACGTCAACTATGGGAAAGGTTTCCAGAGAACAGAGAAATATGTAATGAGCTCTTACTGTCTGGATTTGGGAGAATATGAAACCCTTTTTCTTATAATAAAATTAGTATTTAAACGTGTCTACAGCAAAAAATCATTATGGCTCCCATCATTTCTGCAATTGTATTTAGTCTCATATATTAGGTACAGGAACTTGGATTATCTTTTTATTCCGTACTCTATACCTGAATCACTGACCAAATATCATATATAAATAATTTAGAGAAAACCGCAAAGCAAGTTAAAATACAAGATATCCTTGATGAAGAATAACTGATGGGAAAAAATCAAATAAACAAATAGTAGTGTAAATATTAGAAATAAAGCTCAACCTATAAATCAGGATCACCACTTTAGCTTATATTGCCAGAAATTAATTGTAAATCTTACCTCTTTTGCTCCTGGAATTTCAAATATTGATCGAGGACTATCATCTGAAATATACATCGCATAAGCTGAATCATAAATTATGATAGATCCATTGTCCTTAGCAAATTGAACCAACTGTGTCAGCTGCTTTCTGGAGGCTGCAGACCCGGTTGGATTGTTTGGTGAACAGAAAAAGATGATGTCTGTTCTAGGAACAGTTGACAGATCGGGAAAGAAACCATTATCAGGATTGCATCTCATGTATTCAATGTTTCCATATTTCTCAACATCCTTCTGGAATGTGCCAGTTTGTCCCATAATAACACCTGAATCTACATATGCCTGTGAATAAAAGACAGCTTTCAGACAAAGCAGAAATGTTCCCAGAAGATTTCAAGGCATGCTTTTACTAGAGCATATAGGCTATAAGTGAAGTCTACTGAGAAAAGTCTAAGATCTGTTGTCATTAAATAACACTTTACCCCTTGCAAATAGAATGAATGATGAATAAGTATAATTTAAATTTAAAATTTCTTTGAAGCTTCTTGGGGAAATCAAGGCCCTTCATCAAGCATTAGGTGATTCTCAAGTCAGAATGCTAGCACATGCAAGAGGGAAGCACAGTAGCATTCCAAATATTCTGTGTTAATGTTGAAGATCAATTTTGAAAGAAAATCTAGTAGCAAAAGAGAGAATATCTTACCGGGTAGGTAGGATCTTGCACTGCTATCCGAACATTGGCACCAAAAACAAGCTGCAAGTAATAGAGTGCAGTAAGTCAAACTAACATTTTATTTGAACCAAATTATGTGAATCCATAAGATAGATGCATTCGAAGAGCCTGAAAATGCATCTTCGAGTAGCAAATATCTCCGAGTGAGCTCTATGATCCTTTGTATTATCATATGTTTACAGTACATAATATGGCATGCAGCAAAATGTGTGCTAGCCCGATAATACCTCAACATCAAATTAGAAGTGTAGATTAACTAAATCAATACAAAAGTTAGAGATGTAACAACCTGAAGACGTGAAATGTCACACTTTGCGCCATCTGAAATAAAAATATCACTTTCTTCAATACCAAGGTCTCCATAATAGGTTGACGCAATAGCAGCTCTAAGTTTCTGGAGAACATATAAACACACCAAGATGATAAATGTGATAACAAATTAGTGAACAAATTTCATATTATAACAAAGTTCAGCTAACAATATGAATGTAGAACACCTTAGAGCACAGTTGAAACATGAAAGAATTAAAGAGATGAAACAAAGATAAGAACACAAAAATGTAAAAAAGGTAACAGGAAAGAACATAAACACATCCCGAACCTGGACAAGGAACCAATTCCAAGCTAGCACTAACAATCATATTATTCTTCTAAATGAATGTGCATGCAAACAAAGACAGAGATGTGAAGGCATGGGTAATATAAAGAGAAATATGTTAGTACCAGATGTATTGGTCACCTTATAAAGGCCAATCTTTCGTGGGAAAGGAGACCAGTTGCATTCAACGAGGTATGTTGTGTGTCATTTTTTCAGAAGGTAATTTGATTCAAATAGATATTTTACATTGACACCATATTGTACTCATCTCTCAAATTGGATATTCCTATTTTTCCAGTTTCTCTTTATCAGTTCTACATTATACCGTTTACTTGAGGTTTTCTTTACTTTCCAATGATTATCATGATATCATCGTATAAGAATAATTAAAGAATACTATTTTATGGGTCTTCTTACCCTCAAAAAATTCTGTTATTCCGCTCTCTCCAAGTGTGCCACACTGCTGCTGATCGCACTACCCTGGACATTGTACCTTGCCCCATATTTTGTTCTCTTGTATGCAATCCATCCCTCAATGATTTGGCATACCCATCTATGGGGTACGCACAAGTTTAACCTGCATAACTTCCAAACATATGTTCATGTATCCCACTGATCTATGAGGTAGGAGCACTTGAAGAACAGGGGTTCCAGGTTCTCTGTCTCAGTATCATAAACTGCAAGCTCAGTTAATAAGAATTCCAGAACTAGCCATACTTTCTTTTACAGTCTTGCTATTGCAACGTTATATGGGCAAAAGCTCATTTTTTTACATCCTCCCTTGAACCATATAGCATTGCAGGGAAGTTCACTCTGCTAACTTCATTTAAAAGTAGTTTGTCATCTGTAGACTCTGTCCATTGAATGAAGTCATCAACTTGGTTCCAAATCTTAAATATCTTTTTTCTCTGAACACAGGATTACAAGAATATTTTCAGGCCTCCATGTTCCTTGATCAATGGTATGGTTGAGCACGTAGTTTCCCCAAGAGTTGCAACTATCCAGGTCTATCAATTATTCTAAGTTCTAATTGCTGGTATCTACTGATCAGCCAATACTAGTTCTGCCATCTGCTATGCATTTCTGCATGTATAGCACACAAGTTGGCCTTCTCTTTAGAATAGCCTTGAAGGTTACTTGGGCATTATTATCCACTACACCATCCGGATATTCCTTTCTCTAATATATCTATTATTCATCCGTTCAGATAATAGTCTTAGTAGAAATCAGGCTCCATAGCAGTTTTACAGACAGTGCCTCTGATATCTCCAGCCTTCTCAAGTCCACTCCACCCTCATTTTTAGTCTGCATAGCATACTCCAACTGATTGATTGAATGCTATATGAAGTTGGCACACACAGTGAATCCAGCTTCCTTTGCACTGCTGCAGGTACTTGGATTGATTGCATCCAGTAAATATCACTGCTAGTATCACAGGTCTAACCAACTCCACTCTACTTGCAAAAGATAAAACTTGGTCCTGCCACCCTTCCAGTCTTTTAATGCAATATTCAATGACAGCTTGAGAATCCTCGTATAGAGTGTAGTTAACTGATAGAGGTAGCCTAGGTATTCTACAGGTGGTGAGACTTCCTTATATCCAGTACATATTTTGCCTTGTGTGTGTGTGTGACATCACGGTAAATTTTGAGGAGTTGTATTTATTATAAGATGGTTATATATATATATATATATATATATATATATACACACACACCTACACTGTATATTTTCCTAAGAAAACTGGAGTTTACACTTGACCATCTATGTTCAACAAAAATATGTACACATATTTTTCTATGTTAACTATGTTTAGGCTCAGAGTCTGAGAGCAATGAGGAAAGCTTTTGACACGATTAAAAGATAGGAGGTATATAAAATGGCTACGAATATGACAAGTGTATATGTCAATAAAAAACCTTAAAACTAATAAAAATATTATTAAAGATGTCATTAAATGTAGTGAGAAGCAATTCAAAAACCAAATTATCAAGGAGTGCCAGAGGCAAGGGGATAGCTAGTATAGATATATTTCTCCGTTCCCTTTGCTTTTGGTTCATATGATTTTGTCTTTGTGTTACTGCATACTTAATTCATTTTTTCTTTCTTTACACAATACAATGGTCAATGTTGCAACACATGTAACCATCAAAACCACATACACTTCTGTCAAAGATTTTTTATTTACGGCAGGACCCACCGCAAATCACAAAGGAACATATGTGCTGCTAACTAACAAATTTGACAACAGTCCCTACAATATTTGGTTATTATATGGGGGTACTTCAATTTGTTAAATTTACAAAACATAAGCTACTTAGGTCCAATAAAAAATAGTAGAATTTTGGGGTCTATATAAATTATGAATGAAATTAGAATTTTTTTTAAGTCTGATTGTGAAAATTTGAGAATGTTACTTGATTATTTGTATAAAAAAATTATCGTTTATATATATATAGCTTACTTTATTAGATTTCCACAAAAATAACAAGTTTATAGGTAGCCAGAAACTCCTAGGAAATCAACAAATCTCAGTAAGAACCTCGATTTGGCGGCTCTTACTTGGGAGCTCGTTTCTCCGGTGACAGGAGCACGTTTCCCCGATGACATAAGCGTTTTCCATAACAAGACCATAATTTTAGAATAGGACAAAATTTGGAAAAAAAGTTGAAGAATTTTTAATACACATTCATCAAAGTAACAAGAAACTAAGGATTAATCTTGACATCATAAAAATCACCATGCAAATAATCTCTATGTAACTTTGAACTAAACTTCATAAATTCTAATAAATATTAAAAAATTTATAAATTTTGATAACAATAATTAATAAACATAAATATTTTATTAGCGCACATTTCCAACTTTAGACTCTTCTAAGTAGTCGCGTTCCTCCGCCCCCGCCCCTCCCCCCTCTCCCACTTCAGGCTTCTAAGGTTTATACTATATGTTGCCCTTGCCATAAAACTTGAAACCATATGGTTAGAGTACCATAGTTTCTTTACATGAAAACGTGGAACTCCAAAATAAATCCATACCCAAGGGTTCAAAAAGTTACTATAAACTCCAGTTTACTTGAAACCTAGCTATACAAACCTCTGTTCACAAAATAAATAGGCCTAAGCAGAAGATCCTATTTATACTTTATCTAAAATTAGACTATCATATACATATTTTTGATGTTATAAAAAATCTATCATAGTTAATAACTTAATAATTAGATATTCTCACTGGGTTATCTACACGTGTAACTAACTAGTATTAAGAAATTTTGGTCTGGTGTCATACCGAAGATCCTATTTAAAATAAAGAAATCTAGAGATGGAAAGACCAAATGTTCTTAAAAAATCTTAACAAAATGTCAAGTTTTATCTTTTAGAAACCATGAGGTGGGCCAAGATATAAGAAAATTTTTATTATACGTATAGATCAAACCAAATTTGTGGAAACAAAATATGTTAATTAGAAATTGTTGAGTTATGGGAGACTTATTTAGTCCAACATCAAATAGAAAATAAGGAGTAGGCTAATCTCCTCCTATATATATGTACCCCTTCTCTTGGAAGTAAATCAATCAATTATTTTTTCTCTACATGGTATCAAAGCCAAAGCTCTGAATCCTATTTCCAAAAAAAAAAAAATCAAAAAAAAAGGAGAATTCATTTTCCCCATGTCACCTGGTAACACTCTCACCCGATCCCCCCCCCTCCCGCCTTCCTCTGTGCGTGAAAGCCCCCCCCCCCCCCACACACACCATCGGGTGTCGTCGACGTTCCATGCGGGTTTGCCTGCGGGTGTCGTCAAACTCGTCGTTGGATCGTGGATAATCAGAGAGGAACTATTGTGTGATCCTCTGATTTCGATCTCAACGTGGGTTCTGAGATTAGAGAGCATACTTCCTGAGAAGCTTTGCACAAATCTTTATTTCTAGCCCTTGTTCCGGCAAGTTCTATCCATCGTGCATTTCTCATGCCGCATGAGTTTGGGGGTGTACAGATAGATGGAGAAAGTCGTGATCACATATAGGCGCACGACACATGTTTGAGTTGTGTTTGACATCGTTCATGTGTGCAACTATAGAGATGGGAACACCTATGACTAGTCAGGAGTTGAAAGAGATACTGGAGGGGGTGGCCAGGGTGTTTCAGGCCAAATTAGAGGAGACCTCATCCAGTAGGACAGTCGTGCCCGTACCAGAACCGTCGCAGGTGATAAAAAAGATAGAGTTGTTGTCCAATGACATCAAACTTGAGGGAACGAGAAACTACCTAAGTTGGTCTAGGAGGGCGCTGCTGAACCTTCGGACCAAGGGGCTTGAAAAATATGTGAAGGAAGAGTGCAATGAGCCAAAGGATAAGACGAGTGCTGAGTGGAGCACATGGAGTCACCTTAATTCTCTGGTAGTTTCTTGGCTTCTGACTTATGTGTCTCCATCCATAGCTGGGATGGTGGAGTCGATCTGCAGTGCAGCTGATGTCTGGACGACATTGGCTGGGATGTACTCTGGAGCTGGGAGTGTCATGATGATGATGGAAGTTGAGGAGAAGATTGATGCTACCACACAGGGGAAGAAGACAGTACTCCAGTATGCAGCGGAGCTACGTCGCTTATGGGCGGACTTGGACTACTATGATCCGCTATCATTGCAAAATCCGGCAGATGTTCTCCTTAGAAAACAGTACCTTGAGCGTAGGCGTGTGGCTCATTTTCTCAAGGGTCTGAACCCGCAGTTTGAGGCTAGGAGGACAGCAATGTGTCATATTCCATATTTTTCGTCCCTGGATGAGGTTGTTGCATCGATGGAACAAGAGGAGATCTGACAGAAGGTGATGAAAGACGAGACCTCACCAGCTGTCCGTTCTGCATTGGTGGTTCCTAGTGGTCCCAACAGCGATGACAGGGAGTACTACAATTGCGGGAAGAAATGGCACATCAGCTACAACTGCCCTCCACCCCGCAATTCTGGTCGTAGTCAAGGAGGCAGGGGATGCGGAAGCCAGGGAGTTGCTCACCTAGCTGTGACGGAGAAGACCACTACCGAAATGACTGGAGCTGAGATGATAGAGCTGGAGGAACTACGTCAGTTCAAGCTTCAGGTTGAGAGTTCTAAGGGCAAGGAACTGGCCACAAAGGATCTGGATAACACTACCTACCTTGGTAACTTTACTGGTTACGCTGCTCATATGGGCAAAGGTATTCCGGTTCAGGCACTTGCATCCACTAAATCTCATATTGGTTGGATCATAGACTCAGGTGCATCTAGGCATATCACAGGTGCATATAGTAAGTTTGTATTATATTATCCGAGCAAGCATATGCATCCCGAGACAGTTCAGACTGCTGATGGGACATCCCAACCCATCAGGGGTACTGGCTCGGTCCATTGTACTTCATCTGTTACCCTGTCATCTATATTGCATGTTCCTTCGTTTCCGGTCAACTTACTTTATGTTAGCTCTCTCATTGATCAATTGAATTGTACTGTTCTTTTTTATCGGGATATGCGTTCTTTTTAGGAAAAGACCACGGGGAAGAGGCTTGGGAGTGACATCAAGCGTGATGGTCTTTGGTACCTGGACCAGGAGGCTGCAATGCTTGTTGCTACTACTAGTGGAGGTCCAGAGACAGAAGCAACGCTCCAACACTGCAGATTGGGACATTTATCTTTTGATAGTTTGAATAAGTTAGAACATGAGATAATGAATAAAGTAAACAAAAAAATGTTATTTTGTATTGCTTGTGAACTTGAAAAGCATACACGTTCTACTTATAAAATGGTTGGTCTTCGAAGTTTTGAGCCATTTGCACTTGTTCATTCTGATGTTTGGGGACCGTGTCCTACTACTTCTATCAGTGGATTCAGATGGTCTGTTACCTTCATTGATTGCTACTCACGTATGACCTGGATCTACATGAAGCAAAATCTGAGGTGTACAAATATTTTCATGACTTCTCAGCATATGTTAAGACCCAATTTGGAGTACATGTGAAGATTCTTCGAACAGATAATGGGACCGAGTACACCAACAAGGAGTTTGCTAATTTCATCTCTTGTCAGGGAATTCTTTATCAAACCACTTGTCCAGACACTCCTGCTCAGAATGGGGTGGCTGAACGCAAGAACAGGTATCTACTAGAAGTAGCACGTTCTTTGATGCTGACAATGAATGTGCCAAAAAATTTATGGAGTGAGACTGTTATGACAGCAGCTTCTCTAATCAACAGGATGTCGTCAAGAGTATTAGGGATGAAGACATCATGTGAGATGCTATTGGGCTCTAATGTTTTTATTGTTCCTCCCAGAGTGTTTGGCTGTACATGTTTTGTGCGAGATCACAGAATGATGGTGAGCAAGCTGGATCCACGAGCAGTTAAATGCATCTTTGTGGGCTACTCACTAAGTCAGAAAGGATACAAATGTTGGTGTCCCACTGAAAGAATGTTGTTTGTCAGTATGGACGTGACCTTCCGGAAGTTTGAACCATTTTATAGGGAGAAGACGGAGTTAAGTTCCTTGTTCGAGGATGGCTCTACTGATGCTAGTAGAGAGGGGGAGAATGAGAGTGGCATCGTGGTTGGTATGATTCTATGTCCTTTTGAGTCACCGAGGAGTGATGGTGTCTCAAGGGGAGCCGACAGTCAGAGGGAGCTGAGAGTATATAGGGAGCATGAGCAGCAACAGCAGGAGCAGTATGAGCAGCAGCAACAGGAGCAGCATGAGCTTCCTCCTGATGTCCCTATGCTAGTACCCACAAATGTTGATGTCCCAAGTCCCTCTTCTCCAGGATCTTCTTCGGCCCTTCCATCTGAGTCACCTAGTAACATTTTCTCCCTTGATACTTCTAATCCTCCTGTCTTGCTTCGTAGAACTTCTAGAGTCAATGCTGGAAAACCTCCAACTAAGTTTGACAGTTGGGATACTGACATTGCACATTATATTTCATATGCATCCACTCCACCTGCATATAAGTCCCTTTCTTGCATCATTAGATTTAGTGTTTGTACCTAACAACTGGCAGGTAGCTAAGCAAGATCCTAGGTGGTTGAGTGCCATGCAGGAGGAACTTCAGGCCTTGAAGAAGAACGACACATGGGAGCTGGTACCACTGCCAGCTGGAAAGCGTGTTGTTAGATGTAAATGGGTTTATACTGTTAAGCAGACTCCAGAGGACAAGATTGACAGGTACAAGGTCATATTGGTTGCTAAAGGCTATAGCCAAACTTATGGTATCGACTATGACGAGACCTTTATTCCAGTCGCAAAGATGAGCATTGTGCAAGTGTTGATGTCATGTGCTGCCAACTTCAATTGGCAACTACATCAGCTAGATGTCAAGAACGCCTTTTTGCACGGAGATCTACAGGAGGAGGTGTATATGGAGATTCCACCAGGCTTTGCTAATTCACAAGCAACGGGGAAGATATGCAAATTGAAGAAGTCTTTGTATGGGCTAAAGCAGTCTCCGAGAGCATGATTTGATAAATTCAGGCTTACAGTCTGTGGTATGGGATATAGGCAATGCAATGAAGATCATACTGTGTTTTACAGGCACTCCAAGACTCGTATCACAGTTCTTGCAGTCTATGTTGATGATATTGTAATTACTAGAGACGATATTGAAGAGATCCTACGGATGAAGAAAAGGCTTGGAGAGAAATTTGAAGTTAAGGATCTGGGGCAGTTGAAGTACTTCCTCGGAATTGAAATTGCAAGGTCACGAAAGGGTATAGTACTTTCTCAGCGAAACTACGCTCTGGACCTTCTTTCAGAGACGAGAATGCTGGGTTGCAGGGTTGCTTCTACTCCTATCGAACAGAATCACAAGTTGTGTGCTGAGAGTGGTGATCCGGTGAGTAAGGAGCAATATCAAAGATTAGTTGGTCGGCTCATATATCTATGTCATACGAGACCTGATATTACTTATGCCGTGAGTGTGGTAAGTAGATAGTAAGTAGATATATGCATGATCCCAGAGAGCAGCATATGGAGGCAGTTCGTAGAATTCTCAGGTATATTAAGGAAGTCCAGGAAAGGGGTTATGGTTTAGAAGTTCTGGACATCTGAGAATTGAAGGCTACTGTGATGCCGATTGGGGGGTTGTATGGACGATCGCAGGTCCACTACAGGTTATTGTGTTTTTGTTGGAGACAATCTTGTATCTTGGCGCAGCAAGAAGCAAGATGTAGTGGCTAGGTCTACAGCTGAGGCAGAGTACAGGACTATGGCAGTTAGCCTGTGAGAGATGATGTGGGTGAAGAACTTGTTGGTTGAGATGCGTTTGTTTAGAGGAGACTCCTTGCAACTTTGGTGTGACAACAAATCAACAATTGATATTGCAAACAATCAAGTTCAGCATGATCGCACCAAACATGTGGAGATTGATCGGTTCTTCATCAATGAGCAGCTGAATAGAAAAGTTTTGACTTTGAGCTATGTGAAATCAGCGGAGCAGTTAGCTGATTGTTTAACTAAAGGTTTAGGTCGAGTTGGATACATTTTGTAACAAGATGGAGATGATTGATATCTATCGTCCATTTTGAGGGGGAGTGTTGAGTTATGGGAGATTTATTTAGTCCCACATCGAATAGAAAATAAGGAGGAGACTAGCCTCCTCCTATATATATGTACCCCCTCTCTTTGAAGTAAATCAATCAATTATTTTCTCTCTACAGAAACTTAAGTGGGAACATGGTCCTTTAATGTCCACCTGTAGCTCCAGATGTGAATGAAACTTACCATAGTTGAACATGTATTTATGTCATGTGAAACTCTATTTTCTATGCCAATAACGAAAAGGCAAAAGAACTACTATAAAATAACATCCATATCTGCCGTAATGAGGTTAAAATAAATAATACGTATAAGATAACACAACAATGTGAATTTGTAAATAAATGATGAACATAACACAACTATATAACAGATGTTTAAATGCAATAATAAATAGTCCAAGATCTCTATATATTTATCTAATAAAAAGTCGTGCTCAGTCATTCGATCTCAATGCAAAACCTGACTTCTGCCATGTTAACACAAAATCTATATGCAAAACTTTAGTTGTCAATGTAGATTCTGTTTATCAAGTACAGGGTGGAAGTGACATGAATTAATTGAACCAGCAACATTCAAATACGACATTAAATTGTTCTGAGACATTTTTCCTACTTTCAAATCTCATGATAAAGTTTTTCAAGTTCATAGCCAAAGAGTCCCAGTCCAAACTGCTAAAAAAAATGTGTGTTCTTCCAACAATTACAAAAAAAGCAATTGAATACCAAAAAGGACATGTGGCAATATGATGAAAAAGTACGTTGGCAGTACATTTGACTCTCTCAAATATCCATACATATGAAATTAATCTAAGAGAGAACCTGAATAGAGAAGAGAGAATTTACATACCTTGTCGCCTTGTTCAGCTCCATAACCACTGTAACCCTCAAAAGTTGATAACTCATGTGACCGCTGCAAAATTATATATCTTATGACTTCAAGACACCAACAAATCCCGTTCAGAAGTAAAGATTATAACAAAAAAGTATAAAACAATCCTTTCACATTTAAATATAGTAACTCGCAGATCACATTGGCTTCCTATCCTGAGACGTTCAGCATATGAAACCACAGTAATCACAAAAAACTTTTGATAGTAAATTTCTTCAATAAACCAAATGACATTCAAAATGCTGCACATTTCTTTGCAAGAAAATTGAGGCATCTCTTTATATTACACAAGGAGGAAAATCTACACAGAATATTAGACATTTTATGTAAAGATGTTTTTTGAAGAGATGTATTATCCATTTGCATGACATTTTCTGAACTTAGAAAGTTGGAAATTTGAGTGAATATTTGCATGAAAATTTCTGAACATAACAAAAAGTTGGAACTAGGGGTCAATTCAATCTCCTAAATGTATCTTAGCACGATTTCCTTTACCTATCAATCTCTTATAGAGTAAGCAGAAATTTTCATGAAATTGTATAAATTCTCGGTTATCACATTCAAAATGCTCCGATAATGAACTTGCCCTATACATTCGGGTGAAACCTTATAGCATCTCTAATATCACAAAAGCAGTATTGTTCTCCCAAAAATAGCAGATACAAGAAGACAAGACTCGAAATCACGAAATTCTCTACCCATGAACAAAATAGCACATTTCAATATTTAAGGTGCTTGCTAAGGTAACCATGAGTGAGTGATTTAACTATATTCCTATCAACAATCATTGGATAAGATTAAAAAAAAAATAGCACAATGGAAAATTGAGATTCAAAAGGTTGTCGGACAAGGCAATGCTGGTAAAAGAATGACAAATGTTATAACTATATCATAAACATGAATGAAACAAAAAATATCATAAATATGAATGAAAATTCAACGTCATCTAGACAATACTAACCTACACTAAAGTAGACGATTTAAAAGAAACATTTTCATTATCGTGTGCTTAAATATTTTCAACAGCATGAAAATATATGTAGATGAAAGGCATATTATTTCACTATTACTGCCATCTAGATATCTACAATTATCATTGGATATCAACTTAGGACTAAAAGTTGGACTCCATCATGTTTCATCACAAAGAAACCAACTCCAGTAGGAAATAGATGGTCAAACAATAACTAGGAACCAGACTGTTAACAGTAAAAAACAATTACAGCAGAAAACAGACTAACCTAACTCAACACCAAAATGCATTAGTTATTTAGGTATTGTCATATTGCACATATATAGGTGTTGTCATATTCCAGTCTACCAACTCTCTTAGAGTGCATTATACAACAATTAGACCCTACAAAAATTATCTTTCAGAACTCCGGTTACAAAGTCATTTATTTACTAAGATTAATGGAAAGGGTTAGAGAGAGAAAACGATTTACATATGATTTTTGTTGACTTAAAGAAAGCTTACAATTGAGTTTCTAGGGGGATAATGTGATTGACTTTGAAGAATAAACAAGTTCCTAGTAGTTACATTGAGACTATTAAGGACATGTATGATAGAGGTAAGACGACCGTATGAATTATTGAAGGAGAAAGTAATCGTGTTCCTATTATCATTGGATTACATCAAGGATCATTGTTGAGTTCTTACCTTTTCGAGATAGTTATGGATAAAATTACTAGGCATATTCAGGAGGATGTTCCATGGTGTATGATGTTTGTTGATGATATTATCTTGATTGATGAGTAAAGATGGATTAGATGCTAAAATAGAAGTGTGGTGAGAGACTTTAGAATCAAAAGAATATACGATAAGTAGCTATAGAACGAAAATAGAATGTATGAAATGTAATTTTAACTTGCATTCAAAGAGAAATGAGGTAGGGAGTCCATATAGATGGACAATAGATACGTAAGAGTGATAACATTCGGTAATTGGTATTTATTAACAATCATGATGGAGAGATTGAGAAGAATGCCATGCATTAAATTAAAACATAATGGTTGAAATAGAGAAGTATTTTTCAAGGTTCTAAACGACGGTAAACGGGTGCGCGGAGGAAAGAGTCCGCCTACCACCCAGGCCGCCTAGGCGGTTGATACATTTTACACATTTTTTTACTATTTTATCCAAAAATTGCATTATATACATATTTTAAAGATGTTTCATGCATAACTATGTTGTAGAACAAAGATTTATTAAATTTTAGTCTTGTAAAAGTGAACCATAGGTCAAGGTGTGTTAAGGGGCAGGCGGTCCGGTCAAACCCGGTCCGGACCGGCCCGCTCCGGCCCACTCCCCCCCCCCACGGGTCCGGGCTGGGTCGGAGGATCCGACCCGCAAGCCCGGCCCGGCCCGTTATCTGATCCGTTCGGGCCGAGCCGAATTCGGACGGTCCGGTTAGACCGGACTGGCCCGGTTCAGGCCCGGTTCGACTGAATTTAAAAAAAATTATAAGTTATTCAAGTTATAAATTTATATCTATATAAATAACTTCTATATAAATAACTTCTTTAAATTTCAAGTTATAAATTTATATTTAAATTCAAAGAAATAGATTTATACATTTTTTATAAGTTATTCAAAAAAAAAAAATCAACTTATAAATATTTAGATTTTTATTTATACTTAAAGTTATATAAATATTGATATAAAGAAATTAAATAAATTTTCTAACAAATAAATTTATAAATTTCAAATTATACTAAAGATATAACTTATAAATTTCAAATTATACTTAACATATAACTTATAAATTTCAAATAAATTTATACTTAAAGTTATGTAAAAAAAAAAATTCTAACAAATAACTTATAAATTTCAAATTATAAAAAAATAACTTAGTAACAAAAAACCTATAAATTTTAACTTGAATTTATTAACATATAAGTTATATCATATAGATTATATATTAAAAAACGTACAAAAAAAAGGGTCGGCCCGGTCCTCCCTTGACCGGGTCGTGAGCCCGGGCTGGGTCGGGATTATTTATTACCGGGCCGGCCTGGCAGGCCTCTCCTCTCGGGTTGAGTCCGGCCTGGACCGAATCCAATCAAACCCTGTTGACTCGGGCGGCGGGCATGCCCGGACCGGCCCAATACACACCCTGAACTATGGGTCCATTATGCTTGCAAAATCGTTTGGCCAAAATATTTTGTAAGGTATTGCTCCGCTTAGGCACCCACCTACGCCGCCTACGCCGTCAAAGCTCCGTTAGCCGCCTACTCCACCGCCTATAGAAAAACGGTACGAAGAGAGAACGCATACCGCCTAGGCGGTCGAGGCGGCCGCCATTTAGAACACTGGTATTTCTGGAGTACTTTGTGATCGCAATATACCACTGACGTTAAAAGAAAAGTTCTACAAGAAGTGTAGCTAAAATGAGAAGACAATGGATGAGTAGCAAAACACTAAAGGATAGGATAAGAGATAAGTGTATCCGCGTGAAAATGGAGGTGATGTCAATTGAGAACAAGATGAGAGAAAATAGCCTTGGGTGGTTTGGACATGTCTAATGCAGGATGCTCCCGTAAGGAGGAAAGACAATATATAGTTAAAAGAACTGCTAGGACTAGAGGTAAGTCTAGACCAACATGGATTGAAATATTAAAAAAGGATATAGATGTTGTTAGCGTTACATACATGGCCCTTAACATAGCCAAATGGAAGAAGAGGATTCAAACAGCCGATCCCATAAATTTGATATAATATTTGGGATAATGTCTTTGTTGTAAATCAACTTACAAAAGGAACCCTTATGCGAGTAGGTCAACTCAAACAAGTTGGTGGTGAATCAACGAATATCGTTCCAAGTGCCATTGTAACTTATAAAACCTAATTAAAGTTAGCACATTGAGATGAAATCCGAACAAGAAAATGTTTCCTATGGAAATGTAGAAGACTTTTAAAGTCGTAGAAAGATTACAATGAGATGCTCCGAAGAGCATTTATAACAAAATCTCCTACAATGAATGATTCTTGGGAGGTGTACCGATGGAAGTCCAGTCAACATGCGACCGCTTTATTCCGTTGACGACTCGATGACAAGATCTGGGCCGTCCTCTGCCTTGCGTAACCCTTTGACGTTGTAGCCACCATAGCGTAGTCGTTGGCGTATCGCTTGGCATAGTCGTTGGCATAGCACTTGGCATAGCCGGTTGGCGTAGTTTTGTAGCATAGCGCTAGGCGTAGCCTTTTGCGTAGATGTTGGCGTAGCACGGTGAATACTCGGAGTATATCGGGGACGCTTGGAATCAATCAGTTGCTCTTCCCTTCAATGCTCAGACGGACTAGTCGACTGCGGTGTTCGACTATCACCATTTGTTGCCAATAGGAGATGATTAGCACTTTTGTGCTTGGAGACAATCGGGGTCGCTCGGGACCGATCACTTTCGAAGAAGCCCTAAGGCTAATAAGATGAGAAGCTCTTGGAGCTAAAGGAAAGCTAAAAGACTAAGGTGACCGAGAAGGTCTATAAAGACTCTTGGGATCTTTTCTCTCGAATGGGGACCAAGACAGCCAACTGGCTAAGTGTAAGACATGGAAAGAACCGAGTTCTAGAAATCACTCTCGGGGACTATTATCTCGGAAGAGGGAGAAGGAACGTCGTTTAGCACAACAATGGACTATTTATAGCGCTAATTAGGGATACAATGTCCCCTCGAAACGTATAGCCCATACAGCGAGGCTATAAGACTACGACGAGGCTAGCACGCGTGGCTAATGAACAGGTTGTTGAAGCCAACTAGAAAAGTAATCCCTTCAAAATCTCATTAAATCATGGATTAATGAAATTCATCATTATCCTATTAAATCAAGGATATGGGTGTTATGACCCATTAATAGGTGGTTTAACAGCCCACAAGGAAAACCCCTAAAATTTTACTCGTGGGATAATCTGAATCTACCATTTGTACGGTAGAATTGGCGAATGGCAAAGCTAGATGCTTCGTCTGACAGGGATAAGCCTACGATAAAGCTAGCTTATGTTACCTGGACTCGGGTACGGGTGTCAGATACAGGTACATATCCAAGAGTCGGGTCCTTCAAACTCATAATTGAAGGACACACGGACTCGGCTAAAAAGGATCCAAATTTTGGATACGGGTACATGGATTTGACTATTAAAATAAATATATTTGAACATAGTTTCATAAAAAGACATTATGTAATTAAATTTGCATGGCTTTATAAACGACATGTAATTAAATTTGCACGATTTCATAAAAAGACATACTCTCTAACTAAATTTGCATGTTTTCATAAAAAGACAGTTGTAATTAAGTTTGCATGATTTCATATATTTAAACTTATAATTAAATTTGCATGATTTCATAAAAAGACATCATATAATTAAATTTGTAAGGTTCAATAACTTTAATATCAGTCTACCATATTAAAATAAATTATCTACTTCACTACCAGTCTTCCAGTTGTCACCATAAAGGATCTGATTGTCACCATGGAGGATCGGATACGAATTCTATATCCATATTTCATACCCATGTCCTATCGGCTGGACACGAGTACTTTTCCCTAAAGTGGAGAGTGCAGGTAACATAGAAGCTAGCCCGTTTGGCTGAATACGGTGACGCTAGCCTGCTTGGCTAAATACGACAATGCTAGCCTACTTTGTTGAATATGGCGATGCTAGCCATTTTGGTTGTTTAACTCGTCTATACAGCGGAGCTAGCCACTTGGGTCGTTTAGAGCTCACATGTATGTCGGAGCTAGCTACTTAGGATTATCAAACTTTGCACGTTAGTATATCTTAGGCTTGTTTGACCCAGGTTGAGCTTGGATGGGTCCATTGGGGTCCAAATGACCATTCTACCCATTATGGGCTTGCATGAGCCTGATGGTGTACGAACCGGCTGACGGGGTCTTTATTAAGTGTCAATAGAAAGAAGTCAAATGAAGCTAAAATTAAATAGCAATATAAAACAGGAAATAGGCTTTTGATAAGGACTTTCAACATATGGATTATAACCTAAATAACCTATCCGCAAGTTTCCTAATTGGTCTAGAATGAATTGATAATTAAAGAAAATGTCAAACCAAACCAAATCTCAATGTAATTACGCGAGGACAACCCATCTGATACGCTAACCAAAATAATGACACCAATTAAAAAAGTATAAAATTAAGGAAATAATGTTAAAAATCCCTTGTTGAAAAATGCATCAAAGTAAACCACAATTCTACAACAGGGGCATGCTTCGTCGGTTCAAGTTTACTTGTTTTTATAAGAATATGATGCACGTGAGGGTATTAATCAAATAGTAGATTACCGTAGCCATGGCAGAAGTAATAACGTCTGGAATTGGTTCTGTAGTGTCGCCAACACCAAGGCTTATTACTTGTGCATCAGGGTACTTCAACATGTGGGCTGACCTTCTTCTATTAATCTAGCTTCAGACAAAAAGATACGATAAGTAAAAAGAATATTTTAATTACTCATTACAAATCATATGATACCATTTGCAACAGCAGAGCAGATGCCTAATGTGTATAAAAAAAATATTGTTCAGGCATTACAACTGAATGCAATTTGTACAATACATATTTTTATAGCATTCATTCTTCACATGATTCCCATTTCTCCCAACCCTCACTTAAAATTAGAGAACATCAAGCTGTTTCAGGAATCAGAACACAACAAAATTAACAAGCAGCAACATGTAAACAGCATATATATATATATATATATATATATATATATATATATATATATTCTTGACCCTCCCTGGACCTTGCGTAAGCGGGAGCCTCGTAGCACTGGGACGCCCTTTTTAAGAGGTTCTAATACCGCTATATGACTATATGTTCGACAAGCTATCTAGATTCTGGAACTTGGAAAAGATAGGTAACATACTAAGTTACTAAGTGCAGCTAGAAAATCGTCCTATTTTGATACATACTCAAATTGACCCAAGAAACACTTAATTTTGGTGGCACGTAGTTGATTCATAAGTTCAAGAGATTGTCATTCTTTTTCACTCTTCGGTTTAATGTGTCATACAAATGAATGCAATTCCTGTAGCAAATTGTATCGTCCTACCTCTTCATCTAGGCTCTTTATAGTCTAGCGAACTTGAGGATGCCCTTTGTTGGATGAGCAACATGAGCTTAAAGTGACTTTAGGTCTATCTACTTGCCAACTTGTTGTCTAGGTTCTATGATATGACCTGATAGCTATTTTGGCTAGGATTTGGCACCAATGTAGAGGGTTGATTTCAAGGTGACAGACGGTCATAAATCTCTGTCATCCTTTATGGAACTTGTTGATGCTCCATAGCGGACCCATTTTGATGGGAGGAGGCTTGGATGATGATGACAGTTGATTCCTATGTTCAATAAATTTTCCACATCACTCTTGGTCTACTGCTCCATCCACAAAAATAGAAAAGGTAACATCTCAGTAACACTTTGTATTACGGAAAATAAACTGTTAAATTTGAAGTTGAAAGTAATAATGCAACGTTAACACGACTTTTCACGCAATCAACTGTTAAGAGATTAAATAATAAACTAATAGATCAGAATCAATTTTGTCTCATATTAAAAAGAAAGAAATGTAATACAGAGAACAAGGTGCTTCAATCTTCTTTACTTCAAATTTGTATACAATAAATAACAATAAAAATGAAATCATGGATCCTAGTTATCTCTATTCAGCAAGATGTAGATACAAATTCTAATATAGATAGAAGTGATTAGTTGGAACATACAATGTGAAAAAATCAGATCAGTAATGGTCTCAACAGATAACCCAGATGTCAATAAAAGAGAGAACATCTATAAATTACTCATCTGAGTACACAGTGTGCATCAAAAGCAGTTGTAACCAGACAACCTATGTTGTTAGTATCTTTCGATACGATATACTACAATTTCGTTATGCATTTGTTGATCCGATACAATACATATAGGCTGATATCGGTTTTTTTACTCAAGTCAAGTAATTTATACTTAAGAATTTGGATCTTGGAACCTGATAGATCGAGAAAGATAAAACAAACAAAAAATTATAAAAAAATTATATTAAATCATGTTCCTATATGGATTTAGAAGTATAAATCTAAAGTCTTAAAGTTGATGTATCGCACGATACACGATACGATATGCGACACACGATACGACACGCAAGCAAGCAAATCGGTACGTGATACGGTATGCGAGTTGACAACCTAGCGGACAGCCTTATAGTATTGTGTCCTTTTGCTAATCTTACCAAACTGAATGTGCAAATGCAACCACATATGCATCAAAAGAAGGCCCTGGTGATTCATAAAAATCTAAGGTGAGAATAGTCTCAAAGGAAACTTTTAACTGAGTTTTAATAGAAACCGGTTATCTATTGTTGACAGAGACTCTACAACTGAGATTTAATGCATATCAGTCATCTCTTGCTGACATAGACTCTACAACTGAGTCCTAAGAAATACAAGTCATTTCTTGAGGTCCCCTCCAATCAGAGAGCTAGATTAAGCCTGAGAGTTAATTACTATCTGCCAATCTCCTCATGCATGCAAATTGAAAATTGCCAACAACAAAAAATGATTGAACCCCTATGAGGAAATAGACTCTTATTCACTTTCCATTTAATCAATTTATAGATGTACTTTTTTCATAAGTTAACCTGATTGAGCAAGATAAAGAGGCAGAAAAGGTCAGATCTTCAGCTTTGTTCCTCACTCTCTCACCGCTTCCATTTGGTCTTCATGTTTTCAGTTTTTAGACATGTTTGCTACATCCTCTAATGTTAGGGTTCTGAAGTAATAAAATTAGCATATGCAGTTCACTAAAACACATGGCAACTGTTATTATGAAATTTTGCTAGTTTTTACAAAATCAGCAATATTTCAAAATGAAACAATTTTAAGACATTATGGACCACTCACGGACCTCACATAAACTGATCCGAAATGGCTAAAACTGATACACTTTGCCTTGTTGAAAATATAAAAACAAGCATTCATGGAAGCCTAATCTACATCTTATATGACTATCTATTATCACTATGATATTTATTCTATAGGGCAAGGAAATGCTCCAATATTTGAGAGAGAGAGAGAGAGAGACCCAAAAAGATCTTACTATCTCCTCACAGTAATGGCCCACACAACACATCATCACCTTTCATACACTATAAACAAAATACATAATGAAATACTAACCTCTGGGAACAGATAACCAGCATTAAGTTTTGCAATATTTGCATTCCGGGGAACCTTTGTCGTGTACGCTTCACAACACAAGCAACGATTTAGCTAGTGATATAAATGAGAGATTGGTCAAAATAATTAATCATAATAGACTTGCCGTAAATGAAAAAAGTTCAATCTTCCACAAAACTAAAAGGTCGAGGATTTACATTCCACATGATATAGGAATTCGGTGATAGATGAAGTGCTCCGTGCAAACAGAACAATGCAAACATAAACATTCGATGGAAAGAGCAGGAGGGCAGTAATCCAAAGAAAGCATTAACAGCAAGAAATGGTAATGTACTATGTTACACAGATACTCTCCAGAGGACCGTGTCCATGTCCGTATCCGACACATATCCAACACGACATTTCCTCGGCACTCATGTCCGATATGGCTCACCCATGTCTAGCTCCAAAAAGATCCAAAACAATGTTGAAAGTAATTTTGCATGGTCACCATCGTGTAAAACATATTTGAGATTGAGAAAGTAACACTTTGTTTCAAATCCTTTCTATAACTTTTTGGAACCTAGTTAGTACCAAAATCATGCATAAATATAGATATTATTAAGATCCAATGTATCAAATATTTGTATAGATATGTTTTGATTTGCACATACAAGTATACAACAGTATCCATACTGTACCACGTATTCATAGCCGTATTGTGTCCGTATCCATGTTTGTGTCTATGCAACCTAGGTAATATACTAAATCTATATATTTTTGTAAACAGAGCACCTACAGCCATTTTACTGTTTGTTTCAAGAACTAATCATTGACATGTATTAGAAGACTTTATGGGTATTGACTTGAGTTCCATTATCTGGAAAACTTCCCCCTAATAAAAAACAATCATATCTACTAATAGGATTATGATAATTATTATAACCTTAGCAGATTCTTATCTAAACATCATAAAAGCGTCGCATATGGTTCCTTCTACTATTATGTTGAGAATAAGTCATGATCACTAACTTCCGATGAAGACTCATGGCATGGGCAAGGTTCAAATATTCAATCAATTTTACTAGGTACATTAGATAATTTTTAGAACCAAAAGTGCATCAACTAGTGTTGAGTTATGTGCTAAGTTTAGTTTAGTCCCACATCGGGTAGACTAATAGTGAGAGGGGTTAGCCTCTTCTATATAATGTACTCCCCTCTCTTCTTAATAAATCAAGCCATTATTTCCATCCTACATGGTATCAGAGCTTGTGTCATCTGCGGAAGGCTCTTTATGGTCTCAAACAATTTCCTCGTGCATGGTTTAGTCCTTTCACAAATGTGGTTACTCAGTTTGGCATGTGCTAATCGAAGAAGGATCATTCAGTATTCTACCGTCAGACATCAGCTGGAAGGATAGTACTTGGTGTCTATGTGGACGATATTGTGATCACGGGAGACGACAGTCAGGACATTGCAGGACTAAAAAAGTTTCTAGGAGAACAGTTTCAAACCAAGGATTTGGGATCGTTGGACTACTTTTTGGATGTAGAAGTCACACGGGGTAAGCGGAACATTGTAATGTCTCAAAGAAAGTATGTGCTAGACATCCTAAATGATGTAGTTATGATGCAAGCTAAGGGAGCAACCTCGCCCATGGACCCAGGGATAAAGTTACTTCCCAACGAGGGGACACTGATGACCAATCCGGATCAATATCGCCGAGTAGTTGAAAAACTCAACTACCTGGCCGTTATGACTCGTCTAGACATTTCATTTGTCGTCAGTGTCGCAAGTAGATTCATGTCTTCTCCACGAGTTCCACATTGGGAGACGGTTCTCAAAATTCTGCGCTATTTAGTTCAGAATCCGAAAAAAGAAATTCGGATGGAGAATAAGGGGCATACTTATGTTGAGTGTTTTACTGATGTTGACTGGGGTGTCAGTCTTACGGATAGACGGTCTACATCTGGCTACTCGACCTTCATTGGCGGGAACTTGGTATCGTGGAAGAGCAAGAAGCAGAGTGTGATCGTACGATCAAGCTCGGAAGCAAAATATCGGGCCATTGCTCATGGCACAGCAGAAGCGCTATATCTGCAGCATCTTCTACAGGAACTTTGAGAAGAAGCAGGATATAAAAGAGCAAATATGTGGTGTAATAACTAATCTGCTATTCATATTGCTACTAATCATGTATTTCATGAAAGGACAAAGCACATTGAAATCGACATTCACTTTGTCCGTGATGAGTATCAGAAAGGGATGATAAAGTTTCACCACGTGAGGACCCGCAATCAGATAGCTGATATATTTACAAAGTCTCTTCTAGGTCCTCAGATTTAAGTTTTCTCAAGTTGGGCATGATTGACATCTATGTTCCAGCTTGAGGGAGGGTGTTGAGTTATGTGTTCAGTTTAGTTTAGTCCCACATCGGGTAGACTAATAGTGAGAGGGGTTAGTCTCTCCTATATAATGTACTCCCCTCTCTTCTTAATAAATCAATCAATTATTCCCATCCTACAACTAGTAAGCTGGTACACTCCAAAAACTAGTGTGTATGTGTCGCAATGTGAGACATGTATCAGATACGACACACGTTCCAAACTACTTTAGGGCACGCAAAAATGAGTGCCTTGTCCATGTCGTAGTGTCTGATATGTGTCGCCATATTTGTATATGTGCAAGAAACTTCATCAATCTACAGATGAAGTTATAGCCATGAATTTTGGTTCTATTCACGTCAAGCGGTCAATTTTACATAAAATTTTCTACTAAATAACGAATTTTGGGGATATTGACAGAACGAAAAAAAGTTTGAATTTTTTTTCAATAACGAAACAATCCGCCAGTCGATCTGGCGGAATTTCAATTGCACAAATTTCGTGAAACGAACTGGCAGAAATTGAGCAAATTCCGCAAGACACTGTCGAAATATATGAGTTTAGATTTTTTTGAAATTCTTGCACAAGTCTTTTGATATTTTCATAATTTGCATATAAATTTATCACTTTGATCGTACCGATACGGACTCACATCTTTTTGTGCGGACCTCTGATTGCGTCGAGATCTACATCGTCGGATCTGCAGCTTCGAACTACCCATGTAAGCACATTTTCAGCTAGTTCAGCAACACTTTTCCGGAGCATCACACAGACGCCACAAGTGACGCTCCGAAAAAGTGTCATAGAACTAGCTGAAAGCCTGAAAATACCCTCACATGGGTAGTTCGACGATGTGGATCCAACGGTGTAGATCTCATCACAATCGAAGGTTTGCACGAAAAATGTGAGCCTGTGTCGATACAGTCAAATTGAAAATAAACCTTATGCAAATCATAAAAATATAAAATACTTATATAAAAGAATTTCAAAAAAAAAGTCTCATATATTCTGCCAGTTCGTCTGTCAAATTCTGCCAGTCCGTCTGGAAGAAATTGTGCAATTGAAATTCCGCCGGAACGACTGACGGGATGTTTAGTTATTGGAAATTTTCTAAAACTTATTTCCCTACCGTCAATATTCCCAAAATTCATTATTTTGTAGAAAATTTTATGTAACTTTTATACTAAACTGCAAATAAACATAAGGTGAGTAAATAAATAAATAAATCTGCCCCTCTCTAAATTAACATGAAGATTAAATGTGCATTTCACCTAGATGCACTCTGCTCGGAATAAAATCTAATACACTCACCCAAGTTTCACAGACACAAAATGACGATTGGACGAGGGGCCCAGCATCAATTTTGCAGTGTCCCAGTGTACTGGAATATCCTGTACGTGTCCGACATGACACGGATACGGTACCAATTTCTAGAGTGTCGGTGCTTCCTAGGACGGACATTTTCAGTTTCAAGACACAAACTGTTCGGGGACAAAGTATATCATTGACTATAATTCAAATCAACACAAAAGCATCAATTTTAGATGGAAATGAACGGGAAAAATAGAGAGAAAATAGAGAATTTACTGCTATTCTTCTCGGTGGGGGAGGTAGCGACGCATCTGCAGATTCGGACATTGCTTCTTGATGGAACAAACGCCATTGATGACCTACAATTTCAGTAGAAAAGAAGTAAAAGTTGTTAAAATCGAGAAATGGGGAGAATGAAGAAGAAGAAGAAGAAGAATTGCAGTTTGTGATTCTTCGAACCTGGTGATTTTGAGTCCATCGTGAGCGAAGAAAGAAGATCGTTTCGACGACATGTGGGGAGGCGTCGACAGTTGCAGCGAGGAAGCCATTGACCAAGAGGAGTTCTGCGCGGGTTTTGCTTTTGAGCCGCCCCTACAAAAGAGTTGGAAATAAAAACCTAGACTCTACTTGGTAACGGTGTTTTCACCGGTTTAAGAATACTTTTGAACCGATTCGTTCCATGGTAATTTTTACGGAATTTATAAGGGCACTACACATTTTACTCGGAACTAGTTCATTGAAAATTTACAAAAAATTACAAGTTTGCCATCCTAAAAGTTACTTGGGGCGAGCCCAAATTTTTATCATTGATAATTACAAGTTTGTCACTCCCAAACTCGGGACTGTTATAATCAGGACTGTCAAAATTTTGACAGTCCTACCACTTGGAAGGACTGTCAAAATTTTGACAGTCCTACAGATTGTTAGGACTGTTATAATTTTGACAGTCCCACAAGCTATGTGGACTGTCAAAATTTTGACAGTCCTAATTTTAACCCACTAAAATTTTTATATAAAACTAGAACTGTCAGGATTTTGACAGTCCCACAAACAATGAGGACTGTCAAAATTTTGACAGTCCTCATTTTAATTGTCAGGAATTTTTTTTTAGTTTTTTTCTATTTAGTTAGTTTTGGATTTTAATTTTTTTTTATTTAGTTTAACATCCAAAATAAAATATGTTATCATTGAACCCAAAAAAAAAAAAAAAAATCTACCGTACAAATATTACGTCTGCCGTCGATCAGACTTCGAACGGCCATAACTATTTGTTTTCAAATCGTTTTTCATCACACAATAGGTCGATTGGTATGTTTTCGACGAGAGTAACACAATTCGTGTAGAGAGAATTTACATCCGAAGTAAGACGTACATATTACAGGCAAAAATATAAAATATAAAACTTTAAAGTATCATAACTTTTGACTGGGAGATCGAAACAAGGTCCAGTTTGTGCCAAAATGACCGTATGAAAAAGTACTTCGAGATAAACTGTTTCACAGTTTGACGGACTTCCCAAATTTTTAGAATCGCAAAAAAACGATGTTTCGACCTCTAAATTTTACTTTTGGTAATTTTTTTTTTTTTACGAAATATTTAATGTACCAATAATAAATTTACTATTTTAAATAACAAAATACTTTAACAAATTTTAAGGATAGAAATTTGGGATATTTTAAAATTTTGATACATATCGACAACTGAGTTAATTTATTTTAATTTTTTGTTAATTTTGAAATTTCGATACAGTAAATTTACTGTTAATTTATTTTAATTTTATTTCTTTAAAATATATTTTCTTAAATAAAACATAAAATTAACAAAATAAATTGGCCCCCCGACCAATTAACAAAATAAATTAACAGAAAATAAATTTTAGGACTGTCAAAATTTTGATAGTCCTACCAATTGGTAGAACTGTCAAAAGTTTGTCAGTCCTAAAAATTCAACATATATTTTTAGGACTGTCAAAATTTTGACAGTCCTTCCAATTGGTAGGACTGTCAAAAGTTTGACAGTCCTAAAAATATATGTTGAATTTTTAGGACTGTCAAAATTTTGACAGTCCTTCCAATTGGTAGGACTATCAAAATTTTGACAGTCCTAAAAATCAACATATATGTCAAATTTTGACAGTTCTTCTATTTTTTCTTATTCTTTTTTTGTTTCCTGTGTGCTGTTATTTTTCTTCGTCATTGTGTTATTATTCATGTCTTCCGGCGGCGGAGTGGAGGACCTGGTGGTAGCGACTGTAAGCCCCTGATTTTTCAAAAATATTAAATTGGGAATTTTCACAATTTTCTGGAATTTTTCTGGGATTTTTCTGTAATTAAAATCAGGACTTTAATTATTAAATGATTTTTAATTGTTAATAAATAATATTAAAATATTATGAAAATAATATTTTTTGGTGTAAAATGAAAAACTGGACTTAGGATAATTTTCCTGGAATTTATTGGACCTCGGACCTATTTTAAATCATATAAAAACTATTTATTTATTTGTTAACTAATTATTATTATTATTATTATTGTTATTATTATTTTAGCCCACCGGCCCAACAATTCCAGCCCAGCCCGGCCCAGCCCAGCATCGGGCCCAACCCGCTCCCCTACCGGGTCGGGTCGGGTCTGCCCAGACCCGACCCGCCTCCGACCCGGAGACCCAGCCCCACTGCCCGAATCCCCCGCCGCTCGCTCGGCCACGCGCAGCGCCGCCCGCGCTTCCCGGCAGCCACGACGCCCCGCTCCTCCCGGCGTCGATCCCCTCTTCCCGCCGCCATCCCCGGCCGACCCAGCGCCCCTCTCCTCTATAAAACCCCCATCTCCTCCCTCTTCCCCCCCAAGCCAGCACCCCGAGCCGCCGGAACCCTACTCCGGCCGTCCCCTTCCCCGGCGCCGACCTCCACCTGCTCGCCTCCTTTCCCGCCGCTCCTCCAGAACCCGACGCCACGGCCACCCTAGCCGACCCCGCCCTCTCCCAGTCCGGCCAGCCCCAGCGGCTTAGCCCTCCGGCCCCGACGAGCTCGACCACCTCCACCTCCCGCAGCAACGCCGGCCAGCACCGGAGCCCAGCGCGCCACCGCGTGCCTCCGGCGGTCTCCGTCAGTGTCCAGGAGCCCTAACCCTAGACACAGGACACAGTGTCCGTGTCGAGTCGGACACGGTGAATCCCCGGCTTTTGAGCCCTGTTGAGGTACTCCTAACTTTCTGCTCGTAGCCCCGTTTACAATTCCGTCAATTGCGTTGCGAAGCCTGTATGACCCTCTCGGTGCCCGGATAAACCGCTCGGGGCATCGCGTCCTGTGGTGATCGCACACCGCGATCCAAAAACAGGAAAAACAACGACCCGATTCACCCCGCTCGACGGGCGATTTTGTGATCGGCTCATCGGAATCCAATTCTGGAAGTTCCATTGGGTTCGTATCATCGTTCCTGACCTGTTGACACTAAGTTTAGTAAATTTGGAGACCTTTGACCCTGACACGTTTTTCGGTGCAAAGCGGGCCCACAAGCGGACCCCGTTTTGACCCGAAATTGCCGTTTTTGTCCTTGTCTCCAAATTGGACTCAAGGACAGGCGTTTCTAGCTATTTGATATCTTCTGAGCATGATGGTAATGTTTATTTCAGCATCCGGATACATTTCTGGAATATTCCCCGAGGATAAAAGTGTAATTGGATCCAAACATCAGGCAAGTACCTGCACTTCAAGTTTATTCTTTATATTGTGATAATTAATTCCTTGCTCTACTAGTACCATTGGATGTTTACACGTAGTGTTAGAACACTGAATTTCATGTCTTGAATATTGAATTTTATGTCTTGCTTTTCGTGTCGGGTGGGAGAATACTAGGAGGCATGTGGTTTACCCTTCCCCGTGTTATTGTGGATAGCTGTTGGTACGCGACTGTACCATCAGCCTGATCTCGATTATATTGTCGATAGCCGTCTATGACGGCCTGATTAGCCTTATAAACCCCTACATGCCAACTATGTATTCTAAATACACAAGTTCACACACATATATTCTTGTCTTGTTGCAGTTCTTGTTGTCTTATTGTAGTTTCACTTCCTGTCTCATATTGTTCCTGTTTACTCATATTCCTGTTTATAGCATTAACTCTTAGTTATTGTTGCTTCTTTTATGCATATTCTCAATATGATACTTGTCAGTTCTTTTCTACTTGTCATAAATATTTAGTTTAATCTTTGTTGTGCATTGTGTACTTTGCTCCTTTCCTGACTGGATCCGTTGATTTAGGCGATGATGAGAACTTTGCCCCCACCTATTATGGCCCCTATGAGGTAGCAGGTGGTACCGTTGAGAAGCCGGTTCCCACTCAGGAGACTACTTCTGAGGAGTAGTTAGCAGTTAGTTATTCTTTCTCTTTCAGCACAGCAATCGGGTTTGTCCCCGATTTATTTTCTGGATTCTGTATTAAACCATGGATTTGTATATCACCATTTAATCTATGAAATCTTAGCATTCTTATTTCCTGTTATTATCCTTGCCTATTTATTCCTGTGGATGAGATAGATTCTAAATTACCTGTGATTATGACCTAGACAGCGTACTACCGCCGACACTGCGGCGTAGGCTGGACGTACCCACGTACTCGTGCCCGAATTTCCGGGTGCGGGTCGTGACACGTTTTTGTGGTGGCCCATGCAGGTCAACGACTAAATTGTTCGGTTTCAACTTAGGGACCGAACAGGCCTGCAATAAGATTGAGGATTTTAGGAAAAGCTCATCCACTTGATTGAATCGTTCTTGATATCCATGTCGACTTCGAATTATTTTATTGACTTGCATCCTGCCTTGATTCCTGTGCGCCCTTATCGTTTATTTTGGATGCAGAGTAATGGATCTATCAACAAGCGACGAGGTTCCTACAAGATCACCACGAGATGCTCTACCAGCATGACCGTAGAGAACGCGCAGACTCTCGGAGTAGCTAATGCGCGTAAGTGATTCGTAGATACCTTTTCTAGTATTGTTTAGCTCGTGCCTATTGGTTCGTGACCTCAGCCCCAACCTAGTAATTTTGAACTTGCTAATAACCTGGTATGCTTTTATATTTGATAACTGGAGAGATTGTAGATTCTTTTATTAATGTTGCTTATTTTGTTTTGTTTTGTTTTGTGAACTTAAATAATTTGTACCTCCTTTCATCATCATCTAGCGCACTTAATTTTGCTGTACTTGACTTATGCTGCTATTTTATAGCCTAGTTTTGCAAGCTTATTCCTTTATCAAGCTTGTTCACAACACATGTATTAGTGGATGCATACACAATAATACATTTCAGAATCAGTGTATTACGGTCTGATCAACCATAGTGCGCTTGATTCGCTCTTCGAAATAATACTTTATGTGGATTGAGATATATAGTTGGCTAGTATACTTGCCCTCTAGATATGTCCGAGCATATCGTATCAGTTACATAACTGTACTAATACGAGCATGCGAACCAATGACCTACCAGAATAGAATTTCAATCCATAACCGCTTGACAATTCCCATTAGAATTCCTTAACGCCTTGATCCCTATACCTCTGTTCTATCACCTCGCCCTTGAACTCTTTATTATTGATCTTCGTCTTCCCTTATTTCGGAAAGACGAAACCCTGTGCTTGGTATAAGTTTGATATATAGATAGTACTAGGTATACCCCTCAGACCGGTCGAATTGATGATGACCCTTTATGATTAAGGGAATACCATAGGTGATGTGTTGGTGTTAAAGACTTAAGGATTCAATACCATGATTAATTAAGTTGGGACCTAGCTTTACTAGTTGTATAGCCTTAGAGGATATATGGGTAAAATTCTAAGTTGGGTAGCGACCGCAATGTTCACCTGAGAGAAACCCGTTAGACTGTAATCAAGTGAGATTGGATAGCGAGAACCCTACCATATTTTAATTTCGAGGACGAAATTTTTATAAGTTGGGTAGATTGTAAGCCCCTGATTTTTCAAAAATATTAAATTGGGAATTTTCACAATTTTCTGGAATTTTTCTGGGATTTTTCTGTAATTAAAATCAGGACTTTAATTATTAAATGATTTTTAATTGTTAATAAATAATATTAAAATATTATGAAAATAATATTTTTTGGTGTAAAATGAAAAACTGGACTTAGGATAATTTTCCTGGAATTTATTGGACCTCGGACCTATTTTAAATCATATAAAAACTATTTATTTATTTGTTAACTAATTATTATTATTATTATTATTGTTATTATTATTTTAGCCCACCGGCCCAACAATTCCAGCCCAGCCCGGCCCAGTCCAGCATCGGGCCCAGCCCGCTCCCCTACCGGGTCGGGTCGGGTCTGCCCAGACCCGACCCGCCTCCGACCCGGAGACCCAGCCCCACTGCCCGAATCCCCCGCCGCTCGCTCGGCCACGCGCAGCGCCGCCCGCGCTTCCCGGCAGCCACGACGCCCCGCTCCTCCCGGCGTCGATCCCCTCTTCCCGCCGCCATCCCCGGCCGACCCAGCGCCCCTCTCCTCTATAAAACCCCCATCTCCTCCCTCTTCCCCCCCAAGCCAGCACCCCGAGCCGCCGGAACCCTACTCCGGCCGTCCCCTTCCCCGGCGCCGACCTCCACCTGCTCGCCTCCTTTCCCGCCGCTCCTCCAGAACCCGACGCCACGGCCACCCTAGCCGACCCCGCCCTCTCCCAGTCCGGCCAGCCCCAGCAGCTTAGCCCTCCGGCCCCGACGAGCTCGACCACCTCCACCTCCCGCAGCAACGCCGGCCAGCACCGGAGCCCAGCGCGCCACCGCGTGCCTCCGGCGGTCTCCGTCAGTATCCAGGAGCCCTAACCCTAGACACAGGACACAGTGTCCGTGTCGAGTCGGACACGGTGAATCCCCGGCTTTTGAGCCCTGTTGAGGTACTCCTAACTTTCTGCTCGTAGCCCCGTTTACAATTCCGTCAATTGCGTTGCGAAGCCTGTATGACCCTCTCGGTGCCCGGACAAACCGCTCGGGGCATCGCGTCCTGTGGTGATCGCACACCGCGATCCAAAAACAGGAAAAACAATGACCCGATTCACCCCGCTCGACGGGCGATTTTGTGATCGGCTCATCGGAATCCAATTCTGGAAGTTCCATTGGGTTCGTATCATCGTTCCTGACCTGTTGACACTAAGTTTGGTGAATTTGGAGACCTTTGACCCTGACACGTTTTTCGGTGCAAAGCGGGCCCACAAGCGGACCCCGTTTTGACCCGAAATTGTCGTTTTTGCCCTTGTCTCCAAATTGGACTCAAGGACAGGCGTTTCTAGCTATTTGATATCTTCTGAGCATGATGGTAATGTTTATTTCAGCATCCGGATACATTTCTGGAATATTCTCCGAGGATAAAACTGTAATTGGATCCAAACATCAGGCAAGTACCTGCACTTCAAGTTTATTCTTTATATTGTGATAATTAATTCCTTGCTCTACTAGTACCATTGGATGTTTACACGTAGTGTTAGAACACTGGATTTCATGTCTTGAATATTGAATTTCATGTCTTGCTTTTCGTGTCGGGTGGGAGAATACTAGGAGGCATGTGGTTTACCCTTCCCCGTGTTATTGTGGATAGCTGTTGGTACGCGACTGTACCATCAGCCTGATCTCGATTATATTGTCGATAGCCGTCTATGACGGCCTGATTAGCCTTATAAACCCCTACATGCCAACTATGTATTCTAAATACACAAGTTCACACACATAGATTCTTGTCTTGTTGCAGTTCCTGTTGTCTTATTGTAGTTTCACTTCCTGTCTCATATTGTTCCTGTTTACTCATATTCCTGTTTATAGCATTAACTCTTAGTTATTGTTGCTTCTTTTATGCATATTCTCAATATGATACTTGTCAGTTCTTTTCTACTTGTCATAAATATTTAGTTTAATCTTTGTTGTGCATTGTGTACTTTGCTCCTTTCCTGACTGGATCCGTTGATTTAGGCGATGATGAGAACTTTGCCCCCACCTATTATGGCCCCTATGAGGTAGCAGGTGGTACCGTTGAGAAGCCGGTTCCCACTCAGGAGACTACTTCTGAGGAGTAGTTAGCAGTTAGTTATTCTTTCTCTTTCAGCACAGCAATCGGGTTTGTCCCCGATTTATCTTCTGGATTCTGTATTAAACCATGGATTTGTATATCACCATTTAATCTATGAAATCTTAGCATTCTTATTTTCTGTTATTATCCTTGCCTATTTATTCCTGTGGATGAGATAGATTCTAAATTACCTGTGACTATGACCTAGACAGCGTACTACCGCCGACACTGCGGCGTAGGCTGGACGTACCCACGTACTCGTGCCCGAATTTCCGGGTGCGGGTCGTGACATCGACGGAGGAAGGAGGGGAGGGAGGAGCGGCGGACGGGTGCCGAGGTAGTCGAGCACCAAAAGGGGGTACGAGACGGAGGAACGGGAGAGGAAGGAGGCGGCGGGAGGCGGGGGAGGAGGCAGCGACGGCGACGGGAGGGGGCGGTTGAGGACGGGGGAGGAGGCGGAGGAGGAGGGCTCCGACAAGAAAGGGAGGAGGGTGGAGAACTCCGGTGGAGATTAGGGGGATTTGGGCTAGTATGAGTAAAAAATGGGCTAGTGTGAGTAAACTTTGTTCATTAATGGACTAGCCCCAATCCTGGGCTAGCCCTGAGTAAACTTTGTAGTGCCCTTATAAATTCCCAATTTTTATTATACACTAATTTTGGCATAAATTTGGGTGATTTTATAAATACTCAAAATCGATAGATTTTAAAGAATTTTATTATTTTGTTTCGTTTTTTTTTTTGTAAAAAAAAAATTCAGAACAGCTCGTTACCAAGTATTGATTTGATTGATTTAAAAGTTGCTACTTAACACCACTCAAAACTGAATCCCTCATAATCGTTCATAACCGGTACTCTAAAAATATTTCATAACTACTTCCATAATTGCCAAGTAGACCCCTAGTGTTTTGGTTTTTTTCTATTTTTATTTATTTATTTGGAGATGCAGTAATTAAATTAAAAAAAATTCTACAACCCAAAATCCTCTTCCCCTCCCCGTGCCCGTAGCACCTAGGCCCACCCCTTAAAAATTAAAACAAAAACTGTTAAAATTTCTCTAAAGCTATCGGTAGATATTGGACATTGGCGGTTCAGCAAAAAAAAATTCACGGGTTTGGTAAATTTTCGCCTAGCAAAAATTGAGCAAGTACTGTTGGCGGAATGTTACGTTGTAGGAATTTTGTTTCAAATTTTTTTCGTTCTAGTCTATTTAATCAAACTTTTCTTCGTTGTAGAAAATTTTCCATAATTATATTATGAAATATTTTAGAAAATGTCCATTCAAAATATGAAAACCAGTAAATATTTCTATTATTTTAAAAAACTAAGAGATATTTCCATTTTTTGTACGAAAGAGTCAAAATCTCGGTAAGTGTGCTTACATGCTCACTTAACTCACATGTGACGTTGTAAAATGACACAAATGTCCACAAAATAAATCTACGACTAAATGTGTCTCATATTAGAATTTTTTTTTTTTATTTTTACCCCTATTTACTTACATGATGCTTGTCAAATGTGTGGAAAAAAAATTGACATAGATTTATTTTGTAGATATTTCTATCATTTTATAGCGTCGCGAATGAGTCAAGTGTGTATCTGAGCTCATTTAATCAAATTTTTGAATGTTCCGTATAAAAATGGAGGTATCGCTTAGTTTTTACAAAAATAGAAATATCTGATAGTTTTTATGTTTTGATTGAAAGTATTTACTAAAATATCTCTTAAATTGTTTATAGTTATTTTTCTAATTATCATTGTGTTGGGAACCGGGTTTATCTAAAACGAAAGCAAACTTGCATAATTTTCATATGTTCAATGCTAAGGACACTCTATTTATTGTTAAGGCCATTTTCTACATGTGCATAGTTAGAACTTTGTTGTGCTCTATACTGCCAAAAAAAAATTCAGTTTTGTACCGTCAATCTTTTTTGCATATTATCAAAATTTTGACAGTAGGGAACTACATAAAGTTTGATATTCCATAACAAGTTTTGTTATGCTCTTAGCATTGGTCTAAATTTTAACGTAAAATTCTTGTCGCATGTGGCTCATACATTGAAGGTGGTCTGTCCTAACATTTATTCCAAAGTAAATCTTTTTTAAAATTGGGAGTTCTCCATCTAAAAAAGGTCTTTTTGTGTAGGCTTATTCATCAATCTGTTGGCTCGATTATACTCTCCTTTTTTCCAAGGATAAATTAAACAGTTCGGAAAAAAATAAACTTTTCATTTCCGTCGAATTATCGATGGGTCCCTTTTGAGATTTAGTTTTGAAAACAAAGCTGTAGGAGGACTGCGGATGAGCAAACTGAGCACAGTAATAGTTTTATTGACATAAACAAATGTGGGCTATTTAGGGCTAGTGATATTAAAAAACAAAGCAAATTATATTTACTAGTAACGTGCATTTATATTCCACGTGCGTAAAAAAAATTGTTAAAAAAATTTAAATATAAAATTATTACAAGTATTGTCGTAGGAATCGAATTCAAGAAACTAAGAAAAATACATCCCATTTTAACCACTTGAGTTATAATTGTTTAGTAGTAAATAAAAAAAAAAAATATTAGATAGTTAAATATTTATTTATTATTTAAAAAAATTAGTGGAGTATTTATAAACGGCTTAGACGGTTCAATTTTGAACCGTTTTCAAGCCTAATCATAAGAGTAGATAAGTAGAGATAAATCAAAAAACAAATAGAAGTGTTCAGACATGGGAACAGAAAATAGATTTTTGTGCATGAAAATTACCAAATAAGTTTGTATATATTTTTTATTTAAATTTAAATATAACTAAAAGCAAGTTATATTTATAAGGGCACTACAAAAATTACTCGGGAGTGTCCATTTTCTTTTTACAAGTTTACCGGTACAAAAATGTCTCCTTTGTTAGTGTCGCTCTCTTTGTTACTGGTGGTTGTTTTGTGAATACTAAAAAAAAACTTCCTTTTCTCTTGTCAAAACAAAGTGTAGTCCCAAAGAATGTATAGTACATGAGCTTTAGTCTCAAAAATATGTTTTGAGGCATTTATACCGGGATCCAAACGGTCCTATGGGAGAGCAGAACTACAGAATGGCTGGGTGAGCTATGAGTCCACAAAAAAAAAAAATTGTTTTTTTTTTTCATATAAGTCAGCTTATTCCAGCCTATTCCGATACAATTTTTTTGTTTCTCCCTTGCCTCACAAGCTGGTCCTCGAGTGGGTACCTCATAACTTTGCTTTATGCTATTTCCTTTGGAACTGACAGTCCGATTGGGACATGGATGAGTATGACGAGATGACCGGCTATTGGACATGAACACGACATTCAGAGCTATAACCATCAATTTTCGTCAATATTGAGTAAAGAATTTGGGGGAAAGAATGATCGGTGGAGAATTTTTAGGGTTTTGAGAGATCGAATGAGAAAATTATGATTTCGATTAGGATTTTGGGAGATTTTAGAGAGAGAGAGAGAGAGTGTGTGTCTTTGTCTTTGAGAAGTTAGAGAGGAAGAGGTATGGCAAAAAGAATTCGATGGAAGAGTGCCAAAAATAAAATAAAAATGGTGATCAGAACAATTAATTTCAGGACGACATTTAAAAAGTGTTAGTCTTTTATCATTTAATATTTTGTTGAATTAATTTCTACGACACTTTTAAAAAAGTGTCATAATTGATGAATAAAAAATTTGGAAAAAAGAAGAATCGATGAAGATTTTTTAGGTTTTTGAGAGATCGATTAGGATTTTGGGAGATGAGAGAGAGAGAGAGAGAGAGAGAGGGGGAGGAAGAGAGGAGGAAGAGAGCCTTTGTGTGTGAGAAGTTGGAGAGGAAGAGGTATGGCAAAAATAATTCATTGAAAGAGTGCCAAAAATAAAAATAAAAATAAAAATTGTGAGAACAATTAATTTCAGGACGACATTTTAAAAGTGTTATCTTTTATCATTTTGATATTGTTGTTGAATTAATGTCTACGACAATTTTAAAAAAGTGTCAGAATCAATGATAAATATTTTAACACCATCACACATTTATTTTAGCAAGGAGTCGTCATAAAAAATAATTAACGACACTAATTTAAAAAGTATCGTCAATAAAGTGTCCTTATTAACATTTTTTTTTTTTGTAGTATAAAGTTTAGGCCAAGAGCATTAAGGGCCTCAATAATGTTGAGTTGCTGCAGGACATAATTAGACTACCATTCGTACATTACATGCTTAAAACTTAAAAATCTATATTGTCTATCCTGTTGTTTGGAATAGGGTGAAGGAAAATTTTCAATTGGAACTCAGCTTAAAACTTAATTTCTATATTGTCAACCTCTTTGATAGGATGCAATATGTTTGATAATTTTGAATGTTCTTAAGTACGTGTGAGAAACCTGCGGGAAGAATGTGTGGATGGGCATGATTTCCTAATGCACAGGGAAGGCGAATTATCAACATCAATTCGGATATTAATTTTTTAGGTTAAAATTTGTCATGTCGACTGTCATATCAGCTTCCACATAAAAAAGAATAATTTGAAGAAATAATTTAAAATAATCAATAATATTACTCATTTTATAAAGAATAGACATTGATGGTAGAAAAGTTCCCCGGTAAGGTTGGGCAAGCCAACGGACATTTGGCATCCGAAAAGAAAAAATTTAGTTTCATTTCTCTTTCTTAAGGATGTTGGAAAATGCTTTATCTTGACAAATTCTCCTTGATGTCACAATTTAGCTATTTTGCGTCCATCATTTATAGATAGAATTAATGTATTGCAAATTTATTTTGAGATAACAATTGTTATTTAAGATTTTTGGAGAAAGCTATGTGGTTGATTTATAACGGATTTGAAGGTATTGGATTGGTGGTTTCATTTATGGATTGCATTTAGTTGAATGCATGATCATGCATTTAATCGTCAATTATAAATTGGTGATATCATTTATAAATAGTATGTATTTGTTTGAATAATTGGTCATGTGTATAAATAAAATATATTTATTGTTTTATAATTTTTTGAAAGTATTAATATTGAAATTATAGATTTAGAACTAGGAAATGGTTAATTTACATAGTATATTAAGTGATTAAAAATGTTAGAAAGTCTAATGTTGGACCCATTTTGAAAACATTACTTCTTCTTAATTCTTTTCTTTTCCTTTGATGAATAGTATAATTTTTATGATCTTTTTAACTATTTTTTTTTTATGAAAACAAATCTTCACATTGTCAATGTTTTGGTTTTCATGAATCTCATGTGACCTTAACCAAAACCTAGGGCCCATTTGGTTCATCGTAATGTAATCATAATGGAAACTAATTTGTAATGTAATTGGGTTTGTGATGTAATGGAATTACAATTATATTACTATTTTTTGTTGGAACATGTAATCAAACCATGTAATGTAATGTCAATTGCATTCATATGTTTGGTCTACCATGTAACGTAATTGAGTTTTAAGATAATAATGTTTTAAAAAATTACAACATAAAATTTAAAAGTAAATTGATAAAAAAATAAAATACAAGAAAATATAAAATAAAAAAGTGAAAAATATTAGTTTTGTCCTTTTGCTAAAAAAAACCAATAACCAAAAACGACAAAAAATATCAAAAAACACAAAAAATGGAAAGAAAAAAAAATCCGATAAAAACGAAAAAAAAAGACCAAAAGATAAAATACGAAAAAAAAGAAAATAACCATAAAAAATGAAAAGAAAACGATCAAAAGAGATGAACAACAAAAAAAAGTCAAAAATGAAAAAAAAAAAGATTAAAAATGACAAAAAATGAAAAAAGTTAAAAAATGTCGAAAAACGAAAAATATGACAAAAAAATGAAAAGACTATAAAAACGACAAAAAATAAAAAAAATGAAAAAAAGATAAAAATGATCAAAACCAAAAAAAAATGATCAAAAGTGAACAAAATGAAAAAAATGAGAAAAACGACAAAAAAGACAAGAAACGTGAAAAGATAAAAAACGAAAAAAAGTCAAAAACGAACAAAACAGAAAATAATGACAAAAACGTAAAAAAAACCATCCAAAAGCTAAAAAAATTAGCAAAGACGAAAAAAACGCTAAAAATGACCAAAACCACTAAAACCGAAAAAAAATTACCGCATATCAAACATCCCCTTAAGTTGTAATGTAATCGCGATTACATAGGTTTTATGACGTAATTGGTTTTAGAATAAACTGATGTATTGTAATCAAACTTGTAATCGCTATTACATTACATCTAATTTTTTACTGTCCAACCAAACATCCGAATTAGAATTATAACGTAATCGCTATTACGATTACGTTTACATTACGGTGAACAAACAGACCCATAGTCTCTATCAAAAAAGAGAGAAAAAGAATAAGATTTATAAGAGATATTTCGCTCTCGGAAAATAAAAATTGTTATAAGAGATAATTAAACCTTCTCTAGTATGCTTGGGTCCGAAACTTAGGCTATCTCCAATGGAGATGTCTAAAATTGAATTTCTATCATAGTTGGTAGAGTTTCTAAATTAAAAATTGCACCAAATTTTTTCTTTCAATGGTTCTCAATTTATATACTACTTGACAAAAAATAAAATAATCAATTTAATAATTTAGTTTAAAAATAGGACCAAATATTAAATTCTATGAGAGATAAAACAAATTATAAGAATTTTTATATGTAGAAACTCTTCATCCTTCATCAACGCCACGTATAATAGAAATTGGAACAGAAATCTCGAAGAAGTTTTTTCTAATTTTTTTTTTTTATCATAGATATAGGAGAGAGAGAAACCCCGTTGGAGATGACCTTAGATTGTTGGACTAGGCCTAAAAATGCATAAACTTAATAAAGCACAAGAAGAAGATCCATTTTCTCTATATAAATTTATAAATTGGTTATTTTAATCTATTTTGCTAAACAAGGCATGAATTAACCTCTATTTTTATCCCTACAAATATTTACAAATAAAATTAAATGCAGTAATTGCCACTATGGGATGGCCAAACAATTGGGGTGGTATAAATTACTGTGGAGGTCATGGATTCAAGTCCTCGTCTAAGAAAAAAGAAGTAAATAAAATGATCGCAGTAAGATGCATATAGGAACAATGCATGAACTACTATGTTTTGTGTATCCCTATTCATGAACCAGATTTTACAACCAATTAAATATACTTGTAAATGCACAAGAACATAAAATAATTTTTTGTAATATTATTATAAAATAGTTTAAATATTTAAATATATTTGAATTAAAATTTGTTTTATATATATATATATATATATATATATATATATATATATATATATATATATATATATATATTATTACGATTTGTTATACATTTGATTATAATTTTTTACGAATATATCTGTACTCTTTATAAAAGTTTTGAAAAGACTAGTTATCTAAGTCTTACATATATCCTCACGTAATTAAAATAAAAAAATAAATAAAATTTTAACTAACTGTTTAACTACGTAATATTATAACTATAGCCAAACATCTCTTATATCTTATGTGGTAAAGGTGGAAGGTTTCTCCTTGGTTGGTTAGGATTCGATTCCTCCATGGTGTTATTTATAACAAATTTATTTTTTAAATTTTTTTGACTTACCTTCAACTTTTTTTTACCATATTTAAGGGTACATCCCACAGTTTTTCCATAATGTATCTCCTACTTCAGACGGAATTCGTCCATAAATAACGGTTAACCAATTTGACCCAAATTTTTTGACAAAAATACCTTTTTCTTTTTCCTCTCACCCCCTTCCTCCCCCCTCCCCACTGCGGGTAGCCAGTTGCCGCCTCCGCCCCTCCACACCACTGCTCTCCCCTCCCCGCCACCCCCCCCCGGTCGCCGCTCACTACTGCTCCCCCCTACCCGCTCGTCACTGCCCCCTCCTCCCCGCCACCACCCCCCCGACATGCACTCGCCACTGCTCCCCCCCCCCCCTCCTCGCTCGCCACCGCTGCCCCTCTCCCCACCGCCCCCCCTGGCCGCATCTCGACACAGACCGCCCGGAGCTGATACTGGTGCTGGAAGGGGGGGGGGAGCGCGGGGAGATGGGGGCGATGGCGGGGAGGGGGGGTCGAGTGCGAGGAGGTGGCTGCGGTGGCGAGGTGGGGAGCGGCGGGGAGGTGGGGTCGAGCTCGGGGAGGTGGGAGGCGGTGGTGGGTAGGGGGGTCGGGCGCGGGAAGGTGGCGGCAGTGGCGAGGTGGGGACCGACGGGGAGGTGGGGACGAGCTCGGGGAGGTGGGAGGCGGTGGCGGGTATGGGGGATCGGGCGTGGGGAGGTGGCGGGGGAGGGGGTGAGGGATGAGTGGTAAGAGAAAGAAGACAATGGGAAGGGGCATTTTTGTTAGATTTTTGGGCCAAAGTAGTTGATCGTTTAGTCTTAGACGGATTCCGTCATAAGTGGGAGAAATTGTACATTATAAACAAACTGTGAGATGCACCTTTAAATATGGTAAAAAAAATTGGGGGATAAGTCTAAATTTATCTTATTTTTTAACAAATTTTTTACGTAATATTAATTTTTTTAATAAATGGTGGAGAATTTACATACGGCTTAGACAGCTCAATTTTGAGCCGTTTTCAAGCCTCATTATAAGAGTAGAGAGAGAGATTATTGGATTCAGAATTACAGACAATTTTTTTAGAGAAATTTTGACTTACCCTCCACTTTTTTACCATATTTAATGGTGCACTCCATAGTTTTTCAATAATGTTTAAGACCTCTCACTTTTGATGAAATCCGTCTGGAATTGACAGTCAACTGCTTTGACTAATTTTTTTTGACCAAAATATCCATCTCATTGTCTTGTTCCTCTCCCCCCTTTCCCTCGGGTAGGTTGTTGCCGCCACCCCCCCCCCCCCCCACCCCCCAGTCCTCCCTCCCTGTCACCGACCCCCTAGCCAACAACAGCAGCCGTCGCTGCTCGCACGTGCGTGCTGCCGCCACAGCTGCGGAGGAGGAGGAGGAGCGGGGGCGAGCGGGTAGGGGGTTGGTGCATGGCGAGGGGAGGGGGGGCGATGGCGGGGAGTGGAGGGAGCGGGGTGGGGGGGAGAAGTGGGGAGGCGGGGGAGTGGTGGGGAGCGTCGACGGCCTGTCTGCGCGGGAGGGGAGGGGGAGGAGGGTGAGAGGGAAGAAAAAGATAAAAATAGGAGAGGGACATTTTCGCCATTTTTTTTTTCTTTTTTAGGTTGACCGTCATAACTGGACGGATTCCGTCAAAAGTGGAAGGACATGTACATTATTGAAAAACTGTGGGGTGAACCCTTAAATATGATAAAAAAATTGAGGGTAAATCAAAAAATTTCTTTTTTTTTAAGAAAAAAGGTCTCTAATAAATAAATTGTGCACATAATATTTGTTTTGTGTATTAGTCAATTATTAAAAAAATAGCCGTTGTAGATACTGAATAAAATATAGATTTAATTACATTTCCAAATTTCGTGGAAACTTTAATGTTCTTTCATAGTATATAATATACCAAACATGTACATTAGTCAGCTATTACGATTTTTGTTTATTTTATTTATTTGTGTGCATATAAGTTTTTGTTTGTGTGCAGAGAATGTTGTCATAGAACCCAACTATTGTAAGAAGTTGCTTTACCAGGTATTTGTATCCCCTTTTTTGTCTGTATTTCTTAACAAATTCTTCTATTTTTATACAGAATGGAGAATTTCATGAAGGGCAATTTCTTCGAAGTACTTCCAACATGTATTTAACTTTTTTTATTATGGACTTTGTGTAATTTTAGTATTTAGTATTAAATTGTAATTATAGCTGCCTCTCTTTCTTTGTAGCATGCATGCAAAAATCACCTGATCAATTGTTAGGAGTTTTACTGGAGGTTATATCTTCATTTGAACACCAATTAAACTTAATATTTTGAATTAACTAACTGACTAATTCTTAACGTAATTCTTGTTTATGCACCATACATATATATGCATGAATAATTAATTCTACTGCAAAAACATTGGCTACTTAATGGATTTTAAAGATATATATATAAAAAAAAAAAGAAATCTCCGTGTTGGCAACCTATCCATGCCTTTTTGATCTAGTTCTGTACTCCCCAGACGGCGGCGGGGCTCCATCTTCTCCTCAGTCGTCTACTGGGTCAGCTCCATCTTCTCCTCCGTCGTCGTCTACTGGGTACACGCGACAGAGAGTGCGGTAACTTCGGATGTACTTCATAACCGCAAGTACCAATAATGTAGCCACAACGAACACTATCACCCAAAAGATGATCCCGGCAAAGAGATAGCCCTCTCTTTCAACCTCTCCCTCTCCCTCTCCCTCTCCCTCTCCCTCTCGGTTCCCTCCGTGGTTCGGCCCAACGAAACTCATCTCCTAGAATGAGTTATCAGATGAACCGGAACGGAAAGAAGAAATCACAAAACAAAATCAAAATTAGTTCCCAAAGTTCTTCAAAGAAATAAATTATTCAGAAATAATGAAATCAGCAAATCAGGTTTTACTGGCCCATTTTCCAGCATGGTTCTAGTCGAATATTTTCCTACATGTACCCCCTTGGAGATTCTCATGAGAACGCATAGACAACAATAAAAAGTTCAAAACTAAATTAAATGATTCTAAACTTTTCAAACCGAATTGTTGGCCAATACTCTGATGGAATATTACCACAAAGTTCAAGATTTCCTTCTTGGCCTCTGTAAGACCTGTTTTACTTCAAAATTACTAGGAGCAAATTAAACTTCCAAATTACTCTAATCATACTTTATATATATATATATATATATATATATATATATATATATATATACTTCCATCTCACCAAAAAATTCAATTATGATATAAACTGTGATATAAACTACTGGTATAGTACTTGAGTTATGCAGGTTTGACCTGAATAACTTAGATATGCAAATTACTATTACTTATCCCTTCGCCTAAAACCATATTATAAAAAAGATAACCAAGACAATAAACAACCTTAGACAAAATTCATGACAATTACTTAAAATTACCGCTAATTCTATTTCTCAATCGACATAGAACACAACTAACAATACTAATTTTGCAGTGCTCCCCCAACAACTAAAAGTCCATAAAAGGACCAAAATCGAAATTTCCAAGAATCTGAAACCAGCTGTGACGAGATCAGAAGGGTGGATGATCAGAAAGGTTAAGAGGAATGCTAATTTTATTAAGGAAGACTCAAAGGAGAAGAACAAAAGAAAAAAAATATATACCAAAAAAAACTCTCAGATGAAAGATGAAAAGCGTATGCTGCTCACATGAAAGAAAAAATATAAATAAACTTACCACAGACCAGTAGAAAATTTAGGGCCTGCTTGGATTGAGAGAAAAAAATAAGCAGGATTAAGCGAGGTAGAGTTAAGGGAGGGGGAGGAGAGTCAATACATATAACCTTGTTTGGATTGGAGGAAGAGTTAAGTGGAATATGTTTAATAACTCCTTCTTGAATTGAAGGTTTTGAGTGGAAGAAATAGTTAAGTGGGATGTATTTATAACTTTTTAAACAAAATCTCTCACTTTTTTTTATTAATCTTTCGATATGGGAGATTAAAAAAAGAACAAAAAAGAATTATACAAACCTTCAATTAATCTTCTGCTGTGGACTGATAACTGCTGCTGACCAAGATTTTTTTTTTTTTTTTTTTGACGAGTGTTTTCCTATTAACACTATTGGGTCTATATATGAACACTAATGCTAATGAGAACAAATTCACAATTTCCTAAGGAAAGAGGTTACTGCTGCTGACCAAGTGGGGATTGCAAGTCTGTTTTAGTTTTACTAATCATGGAAAGCCCATCAGTACTAGGAACCAGTAGCTCCAAAATTAGAAGACGTCTTCTTGAATGTTGCTATGTATATACTGATGTAAGAGTGAGCAGCTAGAAGGGACGATAATCTGAAGAAAATGTTAGAAACTCGGCCTTGTAACTCTCGTATTTCTAAAGGAATTCATACTAGAAGAATTACTATGCCTAGATTGTGTGATCCCTAGTGAGTTGGAAGTGTAAGAGTGCTAAATGTATTTGGGTGTATTCCTATGAAATATCTATGTTCTAGTCACGGAAACCTAGATAAAAGTGTAAGTTATATATATATATATATATATATATATATATATATATATATATATATATATATATATATATATATATATATATATTACGTTTCAATCTTTCGTAAGTTCGATCGTCCCTGCTGGACGTGAGATCACCACGCCAACGCTTCCTTAGGACAATCATTCTCATCGGAACGTGATATCGTACGAGCCTGAAGTTGCGCTCGCACAAAGCAATGACGTCAAACGTCAAGGTTATCATTGAAACGACTAAGTTGCAGCAAAAATCAAGTATTGTTACAAACAAGATCACATCAGAGTATACGCAGCGAAGCTCTCGAAGGGTACAAATAAAAATGCCACAAAGGAGAATGCCACAATGGCTTGCAACACTCTTGTTCTTTCTCTTGCCCACAAAGGTACTTACCGTTCCATACATCATGTCTCGTATATCCAAGCTGAGCCACTATACCTGCGTATCTGCAAATAATGCCCACAAACTTGGGTCAGTACACAATCGTACTGGTGAACGGGGTAACCCACTCGTCTAAACCGACACTAAGTAAATAGTGAATGCAAGCAGTTATATGGTGATCTTGTTAGTTATTTACTTAGATCAATTTCATATCCTGGCATGACTTGCATTGAAAGCAGTAAAATATGTTAAGCATTAAAATCATATAAATACACAAGTATGTTATATTCTATCATAAAGGTACTAAATAAGCAATCCGTTCTATTCAAATCCATAAGATAAGCGTGAACCTATCGCACCACATCGAACTCCAAGTCTCAAATCCAATCTCGATATGTTCACTCTTGTCCGAGGCAATGTGGCTTCCCGCCGCACAATAACACAACAATATGACAACGATACATATCTATATGAAGGTCACTGGCCAAGCCATAAAGGACATATAAAACAAATACGGGTATCCTTCCAGTATATTTGGTTGGGGCGACGGGTATCCTTCCAGTATATTTGGTTGCTGTCACGCCCCGATCTCCCGCAGGCAAATCGGCCGTTCCCGCTAGGCGGGAATCACCCTCGCCAGCGCTCCCGCGGAACGATCGCTTGACCCATCCGGGCGTGATGCCGCACGAGCGTGAACCGCGCCCGTGCAAGGCCGTGATCCATTGGCTGGCGGTAAGAGTTCTAAGCCACAGAGTCGCACAGATTGTCCGAGTGCAGCGGAGTCATGAACGCATAGGCGATCGGTAACAGGTTCACTGAGTTGACAATATGGCGGAAGCATTGAAACACAAGTTTGAAGTAAAGCAACTCTTTTATTGATATAAACATGTGTTACAGGCGGCGTATAGCCGAGATTACAAGTCGCTCAAGCCTCTCTCTCTGAAACAGTAAAAGCATACAGGCGATGATCAGGCGATGTTCACAACTTATGTCTTATATATGTGCTTCAGTTCCGGACGCACCGTTGCAAGGCTTCAGAGGGAACTCCTGGCCTTAGCACGCACGAAGGAGGCATCCGCACCGAACGAGGCTCTCCCGCACCCTGCAAGCAAACTGGTGGATTATCAGTACATTGAATGCACTGGTGGGGAAGCTACTCGCCCGCTTGACAATTCCAAATACGTAATACAGGTTCCGTGCACCAACTATTAAGTTGTCTTTCTAGTTGCCTTAGGATCAGTTTCATTCAAACATTGAATAGCCTATCGTGTCGGGCAGTGCGCCGTGCGATGTTTGAGGAAACACGGTGAGACTTACCAACTTACCATTTATCCTTCCCTGTCCAAGGCAAACATTGTTAATTCGAGCATGGCAAGTATAAACATTTAGGGGCATAGTATATGCAAACACGAGGGTCGTTTTAACATGATCGTTCAGGTGTTCAGTTAATTTGTTTCATGCGATACAGTATCTCGCACGCGGATAGCCGCTAAGCAAGGATGATTTTGTTTATCTTTCATTTACAAGCAAGCATGCAACAAGTTAAGTACAAGGCGATCACTGGCGTATGCCATATTGAACGGTATAGTCTTTGACGAGATGGTTTGCAACAAAGAACAAGAGGCGCTGCAAGCCATTCCGCCGAACAAGAGACTATTTAGTCTTGACGAGAATGGTATGCAACAAAGTACAAGAGGCGCTGCATGCCATTCCGCCGAACAAGAGACTAAGAACAATTGTCTCGCCCGGACCGGACGATGCCAGTGCCCCAGCATCGCCCGCGAGACCGTTACCTAGTGCACTGGTTGTCCATGATCGAACGGGGCCTTGGTTAAGTTATCCTTTCTTATAGTTGGGGCAACAAGAGTACAAGACAAGAGTACAAGACAAGAGTACAAGAGGCATGCTGTTGAGGCAACAGTAGTACAAGACAAGAGGCATGCCTGGTTCTTTTCTTATAATCTTTCTTGAATAATGTTTTATATAATAGGGCGTTGGCATAGCCTACGTTACAAGCATTGAGTCGAGGCAATGTACAAGCAGACAAGCATGCGTTTCTAAGGGACATAAGCAGGCACGTTGCTCGGACCCGAAGGTAAGCCGAGAGGTGAAACCGTTAAGGGACTTAGCATACGAGGGTCTGAATACAAGCAGTATTTTAATTTCCATGTTCTAGCAGGCAATACAAGTTGGGATTATTCCCTTAGCTAGGTGCGTTGGATTTATTAGCATGCAGGGGTGAATCACCTAGCGACTAGCATAAATATTCCAGATTTTTATGTGTGCTGGCTAAGCAAAGACAAGTTCACCGTAGCCACCCACCTTAGCGATGATTCGCCTCGGTAGAGCGATACGTCAAGCGAGCCTCTGAAAGCCTAAGCCGGATTCCTGTAGGGACAAGTCTGGATATCCTTTGCATTCTCTTTGAGGCAAAGCGGGTCGGGACAGCTGTACTATTGCCGTTTGAAACGGCAGTCCACTTGAGCGGAACGGGGTGTTATATCCTACCCAACTTAGAAAAACTCTCGTCCTCGAGACTTACTGAGGACAAGCAGTAATCTAGGGTTGAGGCAATCCTAGACAAGTCGTTGTACTTGTTTTATTTGGATTTTCACTTGCACAAGCTTCAAAATCAGCATATCGCTTAGACTGGATCGTGCGCACTTTCGAAGGGCCCCTCTAGCGTGAACACGTCAACCAGCTCAGTGATAGCGAAGTCTTAGCACTCGAGTTTCACCTTTTCTTAAGTCTTGGATGGTGCACTAGTTCAAGGCGTCCCTCGAATAGATACATTCAACCAAACTTAGAGTTAGTGAAAATCGGACAAGCTACTAGCGATACTCTCTGAAGGGTTCGCACAGGTTGGCACAAAGGCCACTCGCAGCACAACAGCAGACAAGCAAGCATACCAATCAAAACGTATTTTGAAAGTATTAGACTTATTGTTGGAACATCCCATCGAGGCATTGAGAGAGAGCGTGCACATTACCCACGAACGAGCTTTCGAAACAGAGATATCGAATCGAATTTCAAAGGCGTAGAAGCCAGGCTCTGATACCACTATGTCACGCCCCGATCTCCCGCAGGCAAATCGGCCGTTCCCGCTAGGCGGGAATCACCCTCGCCAGCGCTCCAGCGGAACGATCGCTTGACCCATCCGGGCGTGATGCCGCACGAGCGTGAACCACGCCCGTGCAAGGCCGTGATCCATTGGCTGGCGGTAAGAGTTCTAAGCCACAGAGTCGCACAGATTGTCCGAGTGCAGCGGAGTCATGAACGCATAGGCGATCGGTAACAGGTTCACTGAGTTGACAATATGGCGGAAGCATTGAAACACAAGTTTGAAGTAAAGCAACTCTTTTATTGATATAAACATGTGTTACAGGCGGCGTATAGCCGAGATTACAAGTCGCTCAAGCCTCTCTCTCTGAAACAGTAAAAGCATACAGGCGATGATCAGGCGATGTTCACAACTTATGTCTTGTATATGTGCTTCAGTTCCGGACGCACCGTTGCAAGGCTTCAGAGGGAACTCCTGGCCTTAGCACGCACGAAGGAGGCATCCGCACCGAACGAGGCTCTCCCGCACCCTGCAAGCAAACTGGTGGATTATCAGTACATTGAATACACTGGTGGGGAAGCTACTCGCCCGCTCGACAAATCCAAACACGTAATACAGGTTCCGTGCACCAACTATTAAGTTGTCTTTCTAGTTGTCTTAGGATCAGTTTCATTCAAACATTGAATAGCCTATCGTGTCGGGCAGTGCGCCGTGCGATGTTTGAGGAAACACGGCAAGACTTACCAACTTACTATTTATCCTTCCCTGTCCAAGGCAAACATTGTTAATTCGAGCATGGCAAGTATAAACATTCAGAGGCATAGTATATGCAAACACGAGGGTCATTTTAACATGATCGTTCAGGTGTTCAGTTAATTTGTTTCATGCGATACAGTATCTCGCACGCGGATAGCCGCTAAGCAAGGATGATTTTGTTTATCTTTCATTTACAAGCAAGCATGCAACAAGTTAAGTACAAGGCGATCACTGGCGTATGCCATATTGGACGGTATAGTCTTTGACGAGATGGTTTGCAACAAAGAACAAGAGGCGCTGCAAGCCATTCCGCCGAACAAGAGACTATTTAGTCTTGACGAGAATGGTATGCAACAAAGTACAAGAGGCGCTGCATGCCATTCCGCCGAACAAGAGACTAAGAACAATTATCTCGCCCGGACCGGACGATGCCAGTGCCCCAGCATCGCCCGCGAGACCGTTACCCAGTGCACTGGTTGTCCATGATCGAACGGGGCCTTGGTTAAGTTATCCTTTCTTATAGTTGGGGCAACAAGAGTACAAGACAAGAGTACAAGACAAGAGTACAAGAGGCATGCTGTTGAGGCAACAGTAGTACAAGACAAGAGGCATGCCTGGTTCTTTTCTTATAATCTTTCTTGAACAATGTTTTGTATAACAAGGCGTTGGCATAGCCTACGTTACAAGCATTGAGTCGAGGCAATGTACAAGCAGACAAGCATGCATTTCTAAGGGACATAAGCAGGCACGTTGCTCGGACCCGAAGGTAAGCCGAGAGGTGAAACCGTTAAGGGACTTAGCATGCGAGGGTCTGAATACAAGCAGTATTTTAATTTTCATGTTCTAGCAGGCAATACAAGTTGGGATTATTCCCTTAGCTAGGTGCGTTGGATTTATTAGCATGCAGGGGTGAATCACCTAGCGACTAGCATAAATATTCCAGATTTTTATGTGTGCTGGCTAAGCAAAGACAAGTTCACCGTAGCCACCCACCTTAGCGATGATTCGCCTCGGTAGAGCGATACGTCAAGCGAGCCTCTGAAAGCCTAAGCCGGATTCCTGTAGGGACAAGTCTAGATATCCTTTGCATTCTCTTTGAGGCAAAGCGGGTCGGGACAGCTGCACTATTGCCGTTTGAAACGGCAGTCCACTTGAGAGGAACGGGGTGTTACATCCTACCCAACTTAGAAAAAGTCTCGTCCTCGAGACTTACTGAGGACAAGCAGTAATCTAGGGTTGAGGCAATCCTAGACAAGTCGTTGTACTTGTTTTATTTAGATTTTCACTTGCACAAGCTTCGAAATCAGCATATCGCTTAGACTGGATCGTGCGCACTTTCGAAGGGCCCCTCTAGCGTGAACACGTCAACCAGCTCAGTGATAGCGAAGTCTTAGCACTCGAGTTTTACCTTTTCTTAAGTCTTGGATGGTGCACTAGTTCAAGGCGTCCCTCGAATAGATACATTCAACCAAACTTAGAGTTAGTAAAAATCGGACAAGCTACTAGCGATACTCTCTGAAGGGTTCGCACAGGTTGGCACAAAGGCCACTCGCAGCACAACAGCAGACAAGCAAGCATACCAATCAAAACATATTTTGAAAGTATTAGACTTATTGTTGGAACATCCCATCGAGGCATTGAGAGAGAGCGTGCACATTACCTACGAACGAGCTTTCGAAACAGAGATATCGAATCAAATTTCAAAGGCGTAGAAGCCAGGCTCTGATACCACTATGTCACGCCCCGATCTCCCGCAGGCAAATCGGTCGTTCCCGCTAGGCGGGAATCACCCTCGCCAGCGCTCCCGCGGAACGATCGCTTGACCCATCCGGGCGTGATGCCGCACGAGCGTGAACCGCACCCGTGCAAGGCCGTGATCCATTGGCTGGCGGTAAGAGTTCTAAGCCACAGAGTCGCACAGATTGTCCGAGTGCAGCGGAGTCATGAACGCATAGGCGATCGGTAACAGGTTCACTGAGTTGACAATATGGCCGAAGCATTGAAACACAAGTTTGAAGTAAAGCAACTCTTTTATTGATATAAACATGTGTTACAGGCGGCGTATAGCCGAGATTACAAGTCGCTCAAGCCTCTCTCTCTGAAACAGTAAAAGCATACAGGCGATGATCAGGCGATGTTCACAACTTATGTCTTGTATATGTGCTTCAGTTCCGGACGCACCGTTGCAAGGCTTCAGAGGGAACTCTTGGCCTTAGCACGCACGAAGGAGGCATCCGCACCGAACGAGACTCTCCCGCACCCTACAAGCAAACTGGTGGATTATCAGTACATTGAATGCACTGGTGGGGAAGCTACTCGCCCGCTCGACAAATCCAAACACGTAATACAGGTTCCGTGCACCAACTATTAAGTTATCTTTCTAGTTGCCTTAGGATCAGTTTCATGCAAACATTGAATAGCCTATCGTGTCGGGCAGTGCGCCGTGCGATGTTTGAGGAAACACGGCGAGACTTACCAACTTACCATTTATCCTTCCCTGTCCAAGGCAAACATTGTTAATTCGAGCATGGCAAGTATAAACATTCAGGGGCATAGTATATGCAAACACGAGGGTCGTTTTAACATGATCGTTCAGGTGTTCAGTTAATTTGTTTCATGCGATACAGTATCTCGCACGCGGATAGCCGCTAAGCAAGGATGATTTTGTTTATCTTTCATTTACAAGCAAGCATGCAACAAGTTAAGTACAAGGCGATCACTGGCGTATGCCATATTGGACGGTATAGTCTTTGACGAGATGGTTTGCAACAAAGAACAAGAGGCGCTGCAAGCCATTCCGCCGAACAAGAGACTATTTAGTCTTGACGAGAATGGTATGCAACAAAGTACAAGAGGCGATAGTGGAACATGTCCAAGACAATAGGATACAGACGAGACAAACCATCAAACCATATACCTTTGTTGCGGGGCAAAGCCGCCTTATCTTTGAACACATTCAAGCACACGATATGGTTCTCTCGGAGAACAGGCGATAGTGGAACATGTTCATGCAAACTCATACTCTTAGACAAGCGTTTCAGGTTCTATTAGTTAAGCATACATGTTCGTTTCAAAGACAAGCTAGGTGAGTTCACTTATTAGCATGCAAGGCAGGTTCTATCATTCTCTTATGAAAATAAGCATTCAAAAACTCAGATTCATTATTAAGGCGTGCAAGAATCAGAGAACGAAGTTCTGCCCACCCACCTTGATACATAATGCCGACGCGGAGTGGGGCATTACATACCACCGTTCCCCCGCCGGAACCGGACGCGAATCACCGCGTCTCAGCACTCCCGCGGGGCGCATATGGCCGTTTGATACCGGGACGTGATGCCGTGCGAGCTTGGGGTTGCATCCGCACAAGGCAACATCGTTAAAGTTTGTTGGGCTATCATCACATCAATCGAGTTAGCAACAGAGGGAATTGTTGTAATGCATTTATGCATCTGAGTATTCGGGGCAAATCGAGGGACTGGGTTCTCTATTTACAAAGACATCGTTCCATATATTATGCCCCTCTATACGAAAGCATGCTCGAGGCAATCGAAACCAGATTTCTGGGTCTTGGGGATGAGGCCCGCCTATCTCTCCCTCGGACGATCCAGTACCTGCAAGCAAGTAAACTGTTGGCGGGTCAGCACTTTTATAAGTATTGGTGAGTATAAAACAACTGAACAAAAGCAAACATTCATTAAAACCAACACTAAGTAATCATGTTATAAAATATTATATTACTAGTGATCTTTCTAGTTTTACCTATGTTCGTTACATGCAGCAGAAGAACAGAGTCATATTACTTTGTTTTGGAAACATTTTTTAAAATAGAGTTTCATATTCGATATAAGCAATGTAAGCCGATTGTTCTATTATCAGGGTGTGCGCAGCGTGTCTCATGAGCTATACTCAAAGACTCTAGGGACAAATGCATATCTAGACACCAATGCATATCTAGGGGCAATCCTCTATCAAGCCAACACAATGAACTATCTTATATGCAGTGCGGTCCCCGAGTAACTCAGGATCGGCAGCGGTTGATCCAGCTAACCAATGACTCATTTTTCTGATGCTATTGGCAGCTGTGACACATGGTTGCTTTCCACTATCTCTATAGCAGCCGTGACACATGGTTTAGCTCTCCACCAATAGTCATTGTCCGACCGATGTGAATGCATAAAACACTATCAAATAAACTCTAGGATGCAGATGAGACGAACCATCAGACCATATATCTTTGTTGCGGGGCAAGCCGCCTTATCTTTGAACATATTTAAGCACACGATATGGTTCTCTCGGAGCACATACGATAGTAGAACATGTTCATGCAAACTCATACTCTTAGACAAACGTTTCAGGTTCTCTTAGTTAAGCAGACATGTTCGTTTCAAAGACAAGCTAGGTGAGTTCACTTATTAGCATGCAAGGCAGGTTCTATCATTCTCTTATGAAAACAAGCATTCAAAAACTCAGATTCATTATTAAGGCGTGCAAGAATCAGAGAAGAAAGTTCTGCCCACTCACCTTGATACATAATGCCAACGCGGAGCGGGGCATTACATACTTACCTACCAACAAAAAGTTTCGTCCTCAAAACTTCAAGGATAAACTTCTTGATATCCTGAGCAGTGATAGTCCTCATCCCTCGCCGTACTAAATCGAAACAAATCAAGTCCAGAAAATATTTGCACAACTTTGAGAATATCTATGGACTTATTGTATGGAATGCTCTATTGCAATACCATATCGAGCAAATCTCAGAGTCATAGCAATGGATTGGGCAAAGAATCGAATCTGCCATTAGCCATTGTCCGACCGATGCGAATACATGAAACATTATCAAATAAACTCTAGGATGCAGACGAGATGAACCATCAGACCATATATCTTTGTTGCGAGGCAAGCTGCCTTATCTTTGAACATATTCAAGCACACGATATGGTTCTCTCGGAGCACAGGCGATAGTGGAACATGTTCATGCAAACTCATACTCTTAGACAAGTGTTTCAGGTTCTCTTAGTTAAGCAGACATGTTCGTTTCAAAGACAAGCTAGGTGAGTTCACTTATTAGTATGCAAGGAAGGTTCTATCATTCTCTTATGAAAATAAGCATTCAAAAACTCAGATTCATTATTAAGGCGTACAAGAATCAGAGAACGAAGTTCTGCCCACTCACCTTGATACATAATGTCGACGCGGAGTGGGGCATTACACATTGGGTGGGGAGAGTCTTACCATACTAAAGGCGGATTATGTTATATATATAGATATTCTGGGAGTGCCTTAGACTCTGACCAGAGCTTTGGCACATGTACTGGCCCTTCGAGATAATACAACCTGCTATGGGTTTCCCCGACACAGAGCCTATAGTAGTTTCAGCCTGCGTATGATTAATCCTCTCATTTGCATTTCACATAGCTGGTTACATAGTTTGCCCTATTGATATTTATTTTTATACTGTATTTTATTTGGCTTGAGTTATTCTTGTACCTTGCTATGTCCCCTGAGGACCTAGATCCGGATTATGTCCCCAGGTATAGCAGAGAAGATCTACCCTGAGGTATACGGGACATGAGCATACACTGGAGCAGTACCAGCACCAGAGGACGAAGTGGTGCCAGAGGATTTTTCTTAAGTATTTGTTATATACTCAGTTATATCTGTTTTTAGATGCTCTATTTCCTGTCTCTTGGATTATTATACTAAACTTATTATCGGGTTGTTCTCCGAGACATGTTATTGAGACTTGTTGGATTATATTTCTCTTTGATTAGTCTGACATTTGAATTATGTTTACCTTCTGTGGATGAAATTAGAATTAGACAGTAACATGTATCGTAGAACATTATATTATTTTACAGCTTAAGTACACTCTAATGGGTCCATTAAATTGGATTTGCCCATTGGAGTGTGCTGTTGGCCATTGCCACGTGGCTAGTCCCTCGATATTTTGGGACTTGGGCGTGACATAGTTTTTTTGGTGGCCTATACAGGTCTACGACTATGTTGCTTTGATTTCAAATAAGGTACTGAGCAAGCCTGCGATTAAGATATGATAAGTTATAGGATCTCATCTACTTGTTGATCTGTTCTTGACCTCTATATCAATTTCAAAATAATTTCTTGACTTGCATCCTACCTTGATTCCTCTGTGCGCCTCTTATAGTTTATTTTGGATGCAGAGTAATAGATTCACAAGCAAGCGATGAGACTCCCGTAGGAACACCACGAGTTACAGTTGTCACCTACGATGATGGAGTGACACCAGTGGGTGGAGGTCAATCAGCTCAACCAAGCAATCAAGCAGGTCAACATACTCAAGATTCCGGCAAGATAATATTCCACCACCACCGCAGTTTACTCCACCGATGCCTATTTTTTCACCAGGACAGCCTATGGATGGTCAGCAGATATTCCAAATATTCTACACAATGATGCAAGTCCAACAACAGATTCATTAAGAGGCTCAGCGTCACGAGACAGAGAACCTGAGAAACAATATAGTGACTGCACTGGAGCAGACGAACCCACCAACTAGAAGGCCATCGACGAGATCTATCATCAATTTTTGCCAGCTGAAGCCCCGTACCTTTCCAGACAAGGAGGAGCCCAGTGAAGTTTATGAGTGGCTCACAAACACTCAACACCAATTGGAAGCAACTGAGCTTCCAAGGGAACGTTGGATGACTGTCGTCCGAATGCAGTTGACGGGCAATGCACATCACTGGTGGCTATCTGAGGAGAGACGGCTCGGACCAGACCGAGTCACTTGGGAGGAGTTCTCTAGACTCTTTCAGGAGATGTACATTCCATCTATTACTCGATCAGAACTTCGAGAAAAATTCAATCGCCTCATTCAAGATAATATGACAGTGAAAGAATACAATGCAGAGTTCATCCGTTTGAGTCACTTTGCCCCTACCCTGATCCAAACAGAAGAGGAGAAGGCGGAAAAGTTCTTCGACGGACTTAACTTTGAGCTACAGAGACAGATTGGCTCTGTCGCACCTACTTCTTACTCGGACGTCCTTGCTGTAGCCCGACGCATGGAGTGCGTCACCAAGAGAGAGTCCAGCTTGAAATGGTCATTCATACCAGTACCAACCAGAGCATTACATGGGGAGTCTACAAAGCGACCCCAGATGAAACCACCACAGAGAGCAGTATCACAATCCCTAATCCTTCCTACTTGTCACTACTGTGGCAAGGTAGGCCATATTGAGGGGGATTGTAGACTTAAATTGGGATTATGTTTAGCATGCGAATCCAGTCAGCATTCAGTAAGGGATTTCCCTGAGCGTCAAGAAGGAGCACCGATAGTAAACCGACAAGCTTTACCAGCTCCGGGAGTATATCAGTCGAGGCCACCCTTGGCACCATGAGCATCACTCTTTCAGCAAGCCCATCAATAACAGAGGACACCACCGCAGGGACGTGGACATGCTTTTACGATGACAGTGGAGGAGGCACAGACTCGAGGAGTAGCGAATACGAGTAAGATTTAAGTTTTATCATAGCTATCTATTCCTAGTAATACTTTAGCATGTGCATGTTAGTTCCATTCCCTAGCCTAAGCCTAGTATTATGTTAGCATGAACTTGTTAGTCTAGATTAGTAACTGGTACCAAAGTTTTCATAAGCTGTAGTTGATCCTTGCTCTAACCAGGCTCCTTTACTTTTGAGTTGCCTAGGGAAATATTTTTATTCCTTCCCTACGTGTTCTGCTTGAACAAATCCCTCACCCTTCCTCTCTATCGGGAGCTGAATAAAGTCACTATCAGAAACAAGTATCCTCTACCAAGGATAGATGATCTCTTTGATCAGCTGCAAGGAGCAACGGTATTCTCAAAAATTGATCTTCGCTCGGGCTACCACCAGCTGAAGATTAAGCCAGAAGAAAAGCCAAAGACTGCCTTCTGAACCCGATATGGCCACTACGAGTTTTAGTTATGCCGTTTGGACTGATGAATGCACCTGCTCATGGATTTGATGAATCGAGTGTTCCAACCCTTTCTCGATAAATTTGTAGTCATTTTTATATACGGCATCTTGGTGTACTCGAAGACTAGGGATGAACACGCAGGACACCTGCGGATGGTGCTTCAGACCCTTCGAGATAACAAGTTGTATGCCAAGCGAAGTAAATACGAGTTCTGGTTGGACAACATATCCTTTTTAGGGCATATTATTTCTGCAACGGACGTCTCAATAGATCCAAAGAAAATAGAAGCCATTGTGCAGTGGAAACGACCTGAGTCAGCTAGCGATATACGAAGTTTCTTTGGTCTGGCGGGCTACTACCGGAGATTTATACAAGATTTTACAAAAAATGCGTCGCCTCTGACTCAGCTAACTCAGAAGGGATTAATATTCGTGTGGACGAACGACTGTGAAGCTTCGTTTATGGAGTTAAAGCAGCGCCTCGTCTCAGTCCCAATTCTTACCCTTCCGGACGGACCTGATGACTTCAAAATATATAGTGATGCATCAGGTAAGGGATTGGGATGTGTCCTTATGCAACGGGAAAAAATGATAGCCTTCTCGTCGAGGCAGCTCAAGCCTCACGAGAAGAACTACCCAACACATAATTTGGAACTAGCAGCTGTGGTGTTCGCGCTGAAGCTGTGGCGCCACTACCTTTATGGCGTACCATGCAAAATCTATATAGACCATAAAAGTCTAAAATATCTATATACACAAAAAGATTTGAATCTTCGACAACGGCGTTGGCTTGAACTTCTTAGCGACTTTGATCTCATGATCAGATACACGCCTGGCAAAGGAAATATTGTAGCTGATGCACTGAGTCGAGTGTTCGTTGAGAGTTTGGCTATTGATGACAAACTGCGCCGAGATCTTGAATCTTTGGGCATTACACTACTAATCAGATACAAAAAGGGGGCACAAGTGGCTCAACTGTGCCTCGAGCCCGACTTGTTACAAAAAGTTAAGACCGCTCAAAAGGATGACCTATTCCTGCAAAAGATGCAAGCTCTTATCTCAACAGGAAAGACAACCGACTTTGCGGTAGGCATGGACGGGATGATCCGAGTGAAGGAAAGACTGTGCGTTCCAAACGATGCGGCCCTCAGAAAGGAGATACACACTGAATCTCATTATGCTAGTTATACTTCACATCCGGGTAGTACCAAGATATATCGAGATCTCCGTACGACGTTTTGGTGGCACGGCTTGAAACGAGATATGGCGCTGTTCATGTTGCATTGCATGGCTTGTCAGAGGGTAAAGGCCGAACACCAGAAGCCGGGCGGAGAGATGCAGAACCTCGCTATTCCGGAGTGGAAATGGAAACATATAACAATGGGTTTCATTATTGGCTTACCAAAGATGCAACAGAAAAATGATGCCGTCTAGGTCATTATTGATCGCCTCACTAAGTCGGCTCACTTTTTGTCTATCAAGTCTACTTAGAGTGCCGACCGCTTGGCTCAGATCTACCTCAACGAAATTGTTCGGCTCAACGGCGTGCCCGTATCCATAGTCTCCGATAGAGATGGTCGATTCATATCGCGTTTCTGGGAAAGTCTGCAGTCAGCAATATGGACGAAGTTAAAGTTTAGCTCCGCCTACCATCCACAGACCAACGGCTAAACAGAATATGTCAACCAAATCCTCCAAGACATGCTACGACTCTACGCCTTGAACTTGAAGACGAGTTGGGACCTGCATCTACCGTTAGCTACCGTTAGCTGAATTTGCATAAAATAATAGCTTCCAATCAAGCATTCAGATGGCGCCGTATGAGGCATTGTATGGGCGAAAGTGCAGATCCTCGATCTGTTGGGACAAAGTTGGAGAACGGCAGATCCTTGGTCCTGAGCTTGTGGAACAGATTGTCCAAAAGATTCTCTTGATTCGGAAAAGACTAAAGGTAGCTCAGAGTCACCAGAAGAGCTACGCCGATACGCATCGACGGCCGCTTGAGTTCTTAGAAGGAGACCGGGTATTTCTCAAAGTCTCGCCCATGCGAGGAGTTACCAGATTCGGAGCAAAGGGAAAGCTAAGTCCAAGATTCGTCGGTCCGTTCAAAATACTAAAGCGAGTTGCCTCAGTTGCATATCAGATTGCCCTACCACCGTCACTGTCCAAAGTACACGATGTCTTCCATGTTTCTCAACTTAGGAAGTATGTATACAACCCGAGCCATTTGGTAGATCTTGATCAACTGGATCTTAAGGCATACTTTACGTATGTCGAACAACCTGTGCAACTTTTGGATCGTAAAGAAAAGCTGCTTCGAAGTCGCTCGGTTCCTCTCGTACGCGTGCTTTGGCGAAATCATTCGGTTGAAGAATCCACTTGGGAGCTTGAATCTGAGATGAGGGATAGGTTTCCTTCATTATTTTCTAGTAGTAGGTTCTATTCCTAAGTTTTGGGATAAAACTTCCAATTAGTTGGGTAGGATGTGGTGCCCCGTTCCCCCTATTCGGGGAGCGCGGCTAAGAAATACAAGACGGTATCGTTCGATCGGGATAGACTGAATCAAAAACTGTCACTACCACCTTTCCATATGAGGGCATTTGTGTAATTTAACTATTTAAATAATTATGTATTTAATTAATTGCTGAGTTTATAAACTAATTATATTATTATTAGTGATATTTGGTTTAAGGTAAACCCTAGAACTCATTAGGACAGACCCTAGTGAGTCAACCCTAAATTGTAAACCCTATTCTAGCAAAACCCTAGAATTTTAATTTAAGATGGAACCTCAAACTCTAGCAGACCTAAACCTTAGCCAATTAGGTTCTACATGACTTAACATAAAGGTTTAACCTAAAACTAAGCTTGGAAACCCTAACCTAGTTGTTTATATAAAAGGAAGCCTCTCTCTAGGCTATTCTTCACGTAGAGAGAAAGGAAACCCTAGCCTCCACCAGAGAAAACCAATCCTCCACCCCATTTTCGAGATTAAACCTAGGGCTTCCATTTTCTCCTCCTCCAAAGCAAAGAGAAGCAAGGAACGTGGGTCAGGAAGCCTTGGAGAAGAAGAACCTCATAGAAGAACCATCCCTGAAGGTAAAAACCCTATTTCTATTCCTTTAAATTCTGTTTTCAGATGTGCATGGCCCTTTAGGAACCCACCCAACTGTGTGTAGTTCGAATTTAGGGTTTTGGTTAGGTTAAGGGTCCCCAACAATTGTTTTTCCAATTAATTTAGGAACCCTAACCCTAGAATTTGGTATATAAATTGATTTCACTCTCATACGTATAGATTGATTATGATTTAGGGTTTAGGTTTGGGTTTTTTGGAATTCTTGATGTGGGATCCGATTCTGCACTACATGTGGTTGATGGAATGCCAAAAAGGGATGAACCTATCTAATCTACCCTAAAATATCTAATTTGATGAATGATGTATGATGTCTATAAATATAATTATACATATGTATAGGGATTTGATGTGTTTGTATATATGTATCTAGGTTGTAGTTGACTGTGTGGTTGGGTTTCATTGTGTACTCGGGTTGAAGGGAGAGGGATTTGTATCAGTAGGCAAATCAGGGTGTGTAATTATGGGTATTGGGATTTCTGGGCAGTGTATTGTTGTTTGATTCCTGTGGAGTTGAGTCCTTTCTGTGCTGTGTGCACTGTGTTAGGGAAGGATACTGTGCAAGTCGGGTTTGGTTCAGAGTTTAGTGCAGTGTTGGCTGTGTATTTCTGTGAGTATGTGTATGTGAGGTTAGAGACATACCTATGTGAGTTTCATTTCTGATATGGGTTAGAACTGTGCAGGTTTGGATTTGGGACAATGGGTTGTGTGCAAATTCTGTGCATAGGGGTTTAATTGGCTGTGTGCAGTGAACAGGGGGTGTATCTATGTGTGATTAGTGAGTAGGGTTGCGTGCAATACTGTTAGCTTGTGTTGATGTACAGATTTCAGTAGGTAGCAGTGTCTTAGTGTTTGAGTGTCTCAGTTGAGATCCTGTGTGATTTATCTCAGAAATCTGGGTGTTTAAGTATCAGTGCCTGTGTGTATTTTGAGAGAGAATTAGAGAGGGAGCAGTGTGCAGCAATTGTGTTTTTCCTGTGTGTGTGTATTGTGTTAGGAATTTCTGTGTCTGTGTGTGGCTGTAGGTCAGAACTGAGGGTTAAAATGTGCAGATATATATGTGTGTGTTTGTGTATCAGTCTAATATATGTGTCTCAGAACCTGTGAGTTAGATACATGTGTTCTTGGGTTAAGTTCAGTGAGTTGTTCTGTTTTGGGTCCCCTTGAGTGTGTATCAGTACATGTTAGAAATTCAGTATGTATCAGTCAGTGGTCTTCAACAGGAACTTATCTGCCAAGTGTAGGTAATTATAAACCTGTGTGAGGTGTTCACTGTGATGGGTAATTAGAGTGTGGTCGTTGTTCATATGGGAGATGGCTGTGCTGTGTTCACTAGGTGTGAGGGTGCTTTAGAGTAGTGTGTAGATGAGTGAGAAGTGCCTGTGTAGTTCAAACTACGAACTTGGGTATGATACCTGTGTGAACCTAGATAGGTATGTGTGCAGAAATTTATACCTGTGTGCAGTCCATATTGTAGAAGGATGTGCAGGTTAGTATGATACCTGTGTGTAGGTAATTAAGAGGCAGTATGTGCCTGAGTACAGAATTCTGTGTGTGTATGTATTATCAGTGAGGTGAGTGAAACCAAAGTGTCTGTGTTTTGGAAAGTGTTAGGGTAAGTTCAGTTTGATACCTGTGTGTTACCTGTGCAGGTGTAGCAATTTCAGTTGTGTCTGTGCAAGGTGAATGCTATTGAATGTATCAGTGTGGAGTTTAGAGTATCAGTAAGGTAAGGTGGTTTGGGATATTGGGTTGAACCTTGGTGTCAGCTAAGGTATATACTCAGTATATATATGTAAGTTAATTACATACTGATAGCATATAGTATAAGAAATAGTAACTAGTCAGCTAAATACCAATATACCACACTATATGAGTTATATATAATGATAATACCTAGTATAATGAATAGTAGCTAGTATTAGTAGTATTACTAAATATAATCTAATATTAGTAAGTATAGAACATATAATATAGTGTATTAACTAGTATTAGTTAACAATAGCTAGTATGAACCTAGAAGCAAGGTATTGACTAGTTTTGACCAAAAACCTAGAGTTGACTTAGTTGGACCTAGTATTGACCAGTAAACCTTAGACATGACCTAGAAACCTCGTTTTTAAAATTGTTAAGCATGTTATTCTTTTAATTCATTAATTAACATTGAATTTCCATAAATAGGTCATTGTGATTCCATTTTGGACCTCGATCCTCACATTTTGCTCAGGACCACAGGCGAGTACATTCTCTGACAGTTTTCATGGTTGATTACTTCTATAAATTGTAGTATATTACATACTTGATTTCCGACACTATGGATACACGGGTTAGCACCCTAGATCCCCATCATGAGGAGTCGTGATTGGAATCCATCGTGCTAGCTGGGGGATGGGGAACTATTAGTAGATTGTGTGATCATATCCAAATATTATATGTACCATAGCTCACCCCACTTCTCACGTCGGGTGCAGCCTGACCACTTATATGCTCCATAGCTGTTATATATGATTAGCCTGACCACTATATGCACCATAGCTAACCATGCGGTTAGCCTGACCTAAAAGAATCATAGCTAATCATATATAACCAGCCTGATCCAGTCCCAAGCCGATCACATAATAAACTAATATTTCAAACACTTAGTTAGATGTTTTATCTTTATTCAGATTTACTTGTTCTAGCATTCACTATTTATTGCTCATTGCTAGATGCTCCATTGTCTATTTCATTTCTCCAGTATTTCACATGTTCAGCTTTTATTTCCATCTTGTATCTCTTACACTGTTTATAGATTTTGTCAATTTAATGAAACTGCTGTTAGTGCTTGTGCTTCGCTCCAATCCTGACTGGATAACAACATTTTCAGAGGACCTGGAGGACTTTTGCCCTACTTATTACGGCCCAGGAATAGAGGGAGATTTCACTCCAGAAATCCCAGAGGAGGTGCCTATCCTAGAGGAGAACTTGCCTGCCCATGCTTAGATTATTTTTTTTGCATTTATTGTTTTAGACTGAGACTGAGACTGAGATGTATTTATTTTATTTGTGACTCTGTGGGGTCATTCAGACCCAGGATTTGAGTTGGACTTCTTGTGGTTGGTTTAAATAGAACTCTTTTCAATTCTCATCGTGCCATTATGTTTATAGTTGTGATTGAGTATATTATAGAACTGTGATTATTTACCTTTGTCCTCCGTACGGAGTTGAGACTATTGACAGGATATACTATGTTGTGACCTAGACAGCGTTCTACCGCCGATGCTGCGGCGTAGGCTGGACGTACCCACGACTCATGCCCAAATTCCGGGTGCGGGTCGTGACAAAAACTCATCCTCGTTATGGATTTGCTTCTTCGGAATCGATTCCCATATTCAGTGGATCGTGCCTCCAGGATCGACTTAGCGGCAGAGTCAGGAGGGACCTCTCTGTTGCATCTTTTGCTGCCTAGTTTTCGCTGTCGCTTGTTGCTTTCGTGCCTTGAGTTAGTTTTCGGATTTGCTTGCATTTTCTTGAATGGTTTCGATGGATTTCATTGTTTTCGTTCGTTGAACTGCACTTCAATTCTGATATTGGAAATAGTGGAAGATGTATTGATCAGCTGTTCATGGCAATGCAGGTGAACGGACAGTAGGCGACGCTCGAGCGGAGTCCTGAAGCACCTCTTTCCTTCTCCCTTCCAACCAACTAAGTGAGTGGCTTATTCGATTCAGTTGGCTGTAAAAACCCTAATTCTGAAAACCGTATTAATTATTTATCTATATTAGTTATGAGCTAAATAGAGAGAATAGATTTTTATTAGACTTTATTTTGAGATGTTTGAGCATTTAGAGGATTTATGGAACCATTAAATTTTTTTCCTAATTTATTCCATGTGGGAGACCCTTTGGACAGTTGCTAGCTTAATGGTATGCACCAATGTAATTTCTAAAATTTTCAATATATATATATATGAATATATATATATATAGAAAAGAAATTCTTATTGGATCTCAACCCGAAACCCAAACCCTCTATCCTAAACCCACTACCCGTTTAAACCCTACCCGGACCCGTTAGGAGAAGAAAATATCAACAGTAGCAGTAGCAAAAACCAACTTTGCTTTCCCTTCTCCGCGCGTGTGAAGAAAAATATCAGCAGCAGCACCACCGCCTCATTCCACTGCCTCTTATCCCTATTATTACTAAACTCTCCTAAACCAAACCCAAAACAAAAGGAAGAAAGAAACAAGCAGCAGTAGTTTTGTGGAAACCACTACCCCGCGGAAACTGACCTCTTTCCCTATATATATCCCATGCAGTACACCCCAAACCCTAACTCTAATTCTTCCACCAAACTCAAACATCGTCTTCACCGTATCCGGAGACGTTTATTCAGAGGCCTTAGTTCTAAATCCTGTGTCCTAGACATTTGGACGCTTGCAGTATACAGATTTCTTGCCCGACAAGTATACCTTACCTTGTTGTACTGTTTAAATTCTAAATTATTAATTGCATGTTTATATTATATAACTGTGTGCGTCCGAGAGAGACTCGGGTGCAGTCAACGAAGGCGTTGACGTTAGGACTTGTGTCTGACCTAGTGTCTAGTAGACCCACCTAAAGTTGTGGAGTTATTGGTATGACTCCCCAGGCCTTGACACGTATCCTTACACGTCACAGAGTGAGTTCATGTAGGGACGCGTGCCTCATGCTCGACTGGCCATCGGTGTGAGCAACACGTGTAACGGTATTTAGCTTAGTTGTTTATTTCTATAGAGACTTGCATCATAGTACGAGATGTCCACGTCATGTTCACGACTTGTATATCTACATTGGGCGGGGAGAACGACTAGTAGGCGTATGGGACACACACCTCCTTTATACAGATACTGCACTCGACGGAGTGATACGGACGTTTATATATATTGCAGATACCACGTTCTTTAGAGTGTTGGACGTTACTTGTTATTTTTGCAGATACCACACTCTACAGAATGTTGGATGTTATACTATTTTAAATACCATACTCCTCGGAGATGGACGATTGCAGAGGGCCCATGTTTAGGGGGCATATGTGGCATATACTAGTCAGTCACGATGATTGGTGAATTACGTCAGCATATGTCTAGCCTACACTTTCCGATACGTACTAAGTTGTTCCCAAATTGCATTCACTTAGATGGTTAGCATATCCCCTTTATTTATTCAGTATTTACTTTATGGCATGCTTCTATGTATCTTGTTATGTCCCTCTGAGGACCTGGTCCCTTGCCAGGTGTAGATGTTCATGAGTATTCGCAGGAGCGCAGATCCGGACTGGTTACTTATATTCCGAGGAGGTCTTCTCTTCGAACCTCATGATGGTTAGATGTTATATTTATATGGGATTTATCTTGTTTATTTTATATTCTATTTCGACAGTAGATTTATTTCCATCCGACTGTCATTCTTTAGATACTTTATATTGAGATCTAGTTACATGGTTATTGGTTATTCATTTATGTTTGATTTCTGTGGATGAGATTTAGGTTATACCATGTGACTTGTGTAAGTTTTACCACTTGTGAATTATTGTTCATTATACAGCGTACGCATGTGTTATGGTTTCCATATATTGGAGTGGCCATATCCATGCGGCTGGCATGCTTACGTGTCCTAGTCCTACGTATTTTTGGGACTGGGGCATGACATGGCCCTTCTTCCAAGTCTTCACATCTAAAAATCTTGTATTCTTGCTTGCCCCGATCAAACGATACCAAATAATAACTAAAAGATGTCAAGATAAAAAAGAATAGACTTGGATTATTATGCTTGTCAATCAAACTTGTAAACGGTTACTTATTTACATGCTTGTTCATTTGGAATGTTCATCATATGCATAAATACAAGTTAGAATGTATAGTCTTCTTTAAATTGTGCTATGTATAGAACTCATCCTGAATGCAATAAACTGAACATGAAGACTATACAAAAGTAGATCTAGCCCTGTTACTGTCATGTGCCTGATATTGCCCTGAAATGCCTCAACTGCTAAATTCGTGTACTATGCTTGATCACGGATAACTTGTGCACATGGTCTTAGTTCCTGCGGACGATCGTTGGGGCACTGGCACAGATCCGATCCGGACGGAACTCCTGATAGTCGCCTGCTATAGGACGGAATGACTTATGACGTCTTGAACTATGCGTTGTATGATATTCTGTACTGAGACTAGAACCATCCATTTTGGCAACGTGCCAGTGATCTCCACGCTTATTTAAACCTGTTGCCAACTAACTTGTGTCTTTGTGGCAGGGAAGGACATGGTAAGTTTTGTGCAAGTGGTTCAGACGGGCAGGTAAAAGTTACCGAATGGTGGCAAAGTTTATTTCAGTAGTTTATATATATATATATACTGCTTGCTTGTAAAGTAAACTAAGGCAAGATAGAAAGACCACAAATAAATATGCATGCTTCATCTAAACAACGTGTTGATTGGCATAGTTGGGTTAGCTTGCCTTCACCAGTACGTTTCGATGTACTGACCCTCGTTGAAACAGATTTCCCGCACTAAGAAGAACCGAGCGAGGAGCCGAAGTCATCCCCCATTCTAGTCCAACTGTAGGAGCATCTTGATCGTGCCAACTTTTAAAGTATTCTGAAGCAATGAGCTAGCAACCCAACCCAATGCAGCTATGAGGGAAAGCCATTATCCCGCCAGGAGGTCTTATATTTTGAAGTTTAGTAAAGGATGTAATGTACATGACAACTATCTCATTTTGTGTCAACATTTTGAAAGCCCGTGTGGCAACCCTTATGACTCGTTCAAGAGTTTGTAATAGATGTTCATATCAATAAAGAGAATATTTCCATGTTTTAAATCTGTGTTTTAATTTATCTGTGTACTCTGAATATGTGCTCGCTATGCAAAATACCTTAGCCTTGTGCGGTGCGCAACCTAGGTCCGCACGACATTATACCCGGGGGACGACTATCGATTCCACCGAATCGTGACGTGACACATGATTCCTTATTCTTTGTGTCGTGCTTCAACAAACGTGTCTTGTAACTGCGTCATCTCTTCTGACAGGTTATATTTTATTTTCTTAATTGTGAGAACGTAATTCTTTTAAGGTTGATAGATTGTAAACACGCGAATTTTTAAAAATTTAAAAAATAATTTTTCGAGATTTTTTATATTTTTATTAATTAAAATAAATGTTTTTCAGGAAATAATATATTTTTATAAATTAAATTAAATATTAAAATATTGTAAAAATTATATTTTTGAGTGTATAATTAATAATAGGATGTTGTATAATTTTTCTGGAATTTATTGGGCTCAAAAACTATTTTAATTAGCTAAATAGCATTATTTTAGATAAACCAGACCGAACTAGACTTGAACCGAACCAAACCAACCCAAACTAAACCCAACCCAACCCTAATGGATCTAGATCCTACCCTACCAGACCTGACCCGACCCACTCTCCCCACAGCACCCACGACCCCCCACTTTTCGAATCCCCCGCGACCACCCCCGTGACCCCCCTTCCCTTACAAAACCACCCCCATCCCTACATTTATACACCTCACGACCACCCCCCGCATATCCCCAATCTTCAGACGACCCCCTCGGTCACCGACGCCTGCCACACGCCGACCACGAACACCGCCGCGGACCGCCCCCTTTTACGAACAACAGCGAGGTATGCCCCTTCCCAGTCTCGTATCTCCCTGTATATTGATCCAAAATTTATTCTGTCAAATCCTATGCAAAGACCACGTGACCCTCTCGAACCCTATATAATTAGTTCGGAATATCGTGTCCTGTGTCGGTCGCAAATCGCGATACAAAACAGAAAAAAATAACATATTTCTGGTTCTGGAAACTGTCCCGAACCCCTATGTTCATGGCCATTTTTCTCCCAACCTAGTTATTATTTTAAAATTCTGCTTGAACAGTAAATTAGACAACATAACTGAGATTAAAATTCTATAATTAGTTTATTTCAATTTACTGTATGCTGTATTTTATTCGTGAGTAAAGTTGACCAAAATTTGATTTTTAAAATCTAAATTTTCCCGAAACTGGGTGCGTTCCGCTAAACGAGGCTACTTCGTCGTGCACAAATTGAATTGAAATGTGTGTATCGTCGATACGAACATGTAGGATTTTGTGAAAGTTGATTTGGATGTGCTTGCACACCGAAATTAACGCGTATCCGTCGAAAATGTCTAGTATCGAACCGTTCTGACACTCGTTGTAACTTCGTGTGTACTTGTCGTTTCGCAACAAAATTTGTACCATCAGATTCGTAGTGTTACGCTGATCCTGTGACCCAAGTTTGGTTTGATTCTGAGAACGTTGACGAAACCCCATATCGTGGGCCACAACTTCACTTAACGGACAATTTTGTGACCGGCTTATCGGAATCCAGTTTTGGACATTCCGTTGGGTTCGTATCATCGTTCTGGATTTGTAAACACTAAGTTTGATGAATTTGGAGAACTTTACCTCTGGCACATTTTTTGTTGCAAAGTGGGCCACATGTGGATCCCGCTTTGACAAAAAACTGTCAATTCTGCCCCTGTGTCCAAATTGGACTTATGGGTAGTCAATCCTAGCTATTTTATATATTCTGAGAGTGATGATAATGTTTGTTTCAGCATTCGAAGGCGTTCCTGGAGATTTCGCTGTTACCGCTGAGCAACTGAAGGAGTTCAAAACCCAGGCAAGTGTGCCTTGCCAACTTGCAGTAGTTCTTGTTATATTAATTGCTTGAGTTATTTATATTTATATATATATATATATATATATATATATATATACTCTTGAGATGTACATATTCAACCTAGGACCGTGAGACGTTGCTTAACGTCCGAATAATATTCGGGTGTCGACGCCGTACGTGGAGTCGTGTAACGTCACTTAGAGAGTTGATAACACGATCCTATACTTTACATGCTTTCTTTACCAAGTACGTCATACCATAGGACACCTGACACTATTCATGTGACAGAATCTTTCCTGAGTTATTCATGGTAATTCTGTATAGGCTTACAGGTTTCGTGACATAGATCTTGCATATATAGAGATACATTATGACTCGCTGTAATAGTTAGAGGTCATGATCTTGCGTGTTATGGACATGAGACGTGAGGTTACATTGGGTGTGGAGAGTCTTACCATACTAAAGGCTGATTATGTTATATATATAGATATTCTGGGAGTGCCTTAGACTCTGACCAGAGCTTTGGCACACGTACTGGCCCTTCGAGATAATACAAGCTGCTATGGATTTTTCTGACACAGAGCCTATAGTGGTTTCAGTCTGAGTATAATTAATACTCTCATTTGTATTTTACATAGCTGGTTACATAGTTTTTCCTATTTATATTTATTTTTATACTATATTTTATTTAGCTTGAGTTATTCTTGTACCTTGCTATGTCCCCTGAGGACCTGGATCCGGATTATGTCCCCAGGTATAGTAGAGGAGATCTACCCTGAGGTATACGGAACATGAGCAGACACTGGAGCAGTACCAGCACCAGAGGACGAGGTGGTGCCAGAGGATTTCTCTTGAGTATTTGTTATATACTCAGTTATATCTGTTTTTAGATACTCTATTTCCTGTCTCTTGGATTATTGTACTAAACTTATTATCGGATTTTTTTCCGAGACATGTTATTTAGACTTGTTGGATTATATTTCTCTATGATTAGTCTGACATTTGAATTGTGTTTACCTTCTGTGGATGAGATTAGAATTAGACTGTGAAATATATCATAGACTATTATATTATTTTACAGCTTAAGTATACTCTAACGGGTGTTTGTGGTGGAAAAACGAAAAGAATGAAAGATGTATTCAAGACGGGGTTTATACGAGACCCGTGTTCTTTTGTTTATAAACAAACTTATACAATGTAATCCTATACGAGGATGTAGGAGTACAATTTATTTAATCTGGGTATAAATTGCTATAGGTGTCTGATCTGCAGTCGATCACTTTAGCCCTTGGACCACACGATGATGAAGAAGTGCCGTAGAAGACAGGAGGTAGCTTCGAAGGTTGCAAAAGAAGGTGGATGCACGATGCCAAAGTCGTCGATCCCTACTCTTTGCCTGAGCTCCGGATTCCTCTCTCTCTCTCTCTCGATCTCCTCTCTCCTTGTTCGATCTTCAATTGTTCGACCTCTTCTCTGGATCTTCAATTGTTCGATCTTCCATTTTTTCGACCTGTTCCTCTGTTGATAGAGGTCTCTATTTATAGAGTTTTAGTGACAGTGACCACTCAGTTGGTGTAAAAACCGAGGAGTGGACAATACAGTACCCTTTTACACGACGGTTAAAGTAACCAATGCCTACGTATGGATGATCTTTTGAATGAGCATGTGACGTGGGTCCAACTAAGGGACACAACGCGTGCAATTGCTACGAAGATCACGGCGTAAAAGCCACGTAGGTAGGTATCCCCCGTGTAGAAGAGGTGGGCGTAAAAGCCGATATCTGTCACCATGGAATAGAAGCCAAGTAAGCATAGAAGCCGGGTGGGCGTAGAAGCCCGATGGCATAGAAGCCGAGTGGGCATAGAAGCTGAGGAGACGTAGAAGCCGAGAGAGCATAGAAGCTGAGGAGGCATAGAAGCCGAGAGAGCATAGAAGCTGAGGAGGCATAGAAGCCATGTGGGCACTGAAGCTGAACGGGCGTAGAAGCCATGTGGGCACTGAAGCTGAACGGGCGTAGACGCCACTGCGTAATGTGCTGAGTGCTGACGTGGGCGTCTTTAGCCGGAATCACGGCTTTTAAAGATATAATCAAATCTCTCGCATTAAATGCAGAGATCTGCCACCATCCCGTGCATTAATTGCGAAGGCGTGTTCTGAAGGCCTGCCACCGTTCTGAGCATTGGGTGCAAAGACGTGCCTCGAGCCCTGTGTGGAGAGCAGCTTTTGACGTGACAGTCTGTTTGTCTTCCGCGGGGCGTAGACGGTTTACGTCTGCCTGTGTAGAACAAGGCAGTGTATCCCTTGTATGCGTAAAAGCAGTTTACTCAAAGAGGATGTCACTAAACGACGGTTCGGTGACTCTTTATCAAATCCTCTGCATTAAATGCAGAGATCCGCCATCATTCTGCGCATTAAATGCAGAGACGTATTTTTGAAGGTCTGCAGCTCTTCTGTGCATCAATCATGCCTCGAGAAGACTGTTACCGCCTTGTGCACCAATCGCAGAGACGTGCCTCGAGCCCTGCACAAAGTGCAGCTTTTGACATGGCAGGCGGTTTGTCTGCTGTGGAGTGTAAACAGCTCATGTCTGCCTGTGTAAAATAAGACAGCATATCCCCTTGTACATGTAAAAAGCAGTTTACGCAAGGGAGATGGCGGTAACTAACAGCCTGGGTCGCAGTGCCGTGCCATCATTATAGCCGTCGTCTGGGTAGCCGAGCCGTATCCCTTTGTCAGAAGTTCAGACGTCAGGTTCATTGCAGGGTCTGACAGGTTCATCTCGAAGGACACGAAGCGCTCCTCGTACGCTTTGAAAGCGGATGTGTTTTTACGTCATAGGGGCGACGAAGCCCTCTGCTTTACGCTTGAGGCGGCCTGGACATACTGTACTTACGCGGATGGTCCTGAAAAGCTCCTGACTTGCATGCTTGATGGCTCTGAGGTCATCTCTTATACGCTGCCCCGCACCAATAAGTTGCGTATAGTCATCCGGCGTACTTTTCATGCTTCTACAAGACCCCCTTCAAAGCTTTCAAATTTCTCGGAATTTGAAACGCTTTGAATGATGCATGAACCGTTCCTCGTAACTCGTAACGCCTTCTGAATGGAGCCTGAAACGGTCAAGTTTTGACACGTTCTTTCAGGCCAGTCTTTATGGCGGAGTTATTGGGGGTAGGTGTGACCTCGCTTGCCTATAAAAGGGCTGAGGAGTTAAACCTGCTCTTCCCATATTTCCTTCGTCATGCAGAGATGATCGCCGGAGTTCGTCGGGTCGACCTGAGGAAGAAGGAGATCATGTTCTTCCAGCGTGTAAGGAGCCAAAAAAGACGGCGTCTTCGAGCAAGTGTCCACTGCAACGATGGATCATGGAAGGATATCTTAGCCTCCCTTGCTCGGGATAATCAGTAACTTTGTATGGCGGTTCTTCGGGAGAGAAGAAGGGTCGCGTTTGACCAGGCAGCTTACAAGTGGCGCCTTCTCCCGTTACCTCCGGTGACGAGAGTCAGACAGACTAGCTCCGTCCCGGCTTGAGCGGCGTTGGTCTGTAGGGAAGCAGATTTACCCTACTTTCCTTCTGTTGGAGGATGGGTCTATGCCCAGTTTTGTATCCTTCCGCCGTTGATCATGGCTATAGAAGAAGAGGAAGACCTTTGTAGAGGGAATTTCTCTCATATGTAATCACGAAAATGAAGAAAAAAACCCCTGTAGATAGGATTTCCCTCATATGTAATTGTGATTTTAACTTTTAATAAAGTCGTCTTTCTTCTCATATGATTATTTTGCCATACGTTGCTGTGAAGTCTGAATATGTGTAGCTTCGACATGTCTGATTCTGTATGCCGACTCTGATAGAAAGAGTATTAGGTCCTGTCCTTTACGCATAGCGAATAGTCCATAGGACGCTGTTGAGCGTTTTGAACATTTAGAACTGTCCTGTTGCTAGGACTGAGGGACCGCGTAGAATTTTGAACTGCTGCTTCTGGTGAGCAGAAATTTTGTTCAGACTTCGTCTTCAAGAATGACCTCTCGAAACTTCCTTAGAACAGGGTCGAGGATTTGGCTGTCAAGAACTGAGCCTCCATCTTGAACTGCAGACGAAATATTCAGAGTGGAGTCTGGATGAACCTCCCATTTTGGACCCGAGAAGAGTAATTTCTCAATGTTTGAACTCTGTATGCTTCGGGTACTTAGGATATTTTGAGGTCAAGAAGGAGTATCTTCTGGGTGAACTCCTATAATCGACCGCCTTTAGAACTGTTTCGGACATGCGGAAAGTCAGAGATCCGTAGTGTAGATGGGCTAAAAATCCTGAGTTCGTAGCCTATTGAGCGTAGAAAGCCACCGAGCGTGAGATCGTAGGTTTGTCTCTGTTAAGCGTGAAGTCGTAGGTTTGTAGCCTCTCGAGCGTGAAAGCTACTGAGCACAAAAGGCATCCGGGCGTAAAACCATAGACTTATAGCTTGCGAGCGTAAAACCGTAGATCTGTAGCCGTCGAGCGTAGAAAGCTCCTTAGCGTAGAACTGTAGATTTGCAGCCTGTGAAAAAGAAATCTTCCGGGCGTGAGGTCGTGGATCTTGTTGCCTCCGAGCGTAAACTAAACACCACCGAGCGTGAGATCGTAGGTTTGTATCTGCTGAACGTGAAGTCGTAGGTTTATAGCCTCTCGAGCGTGAAAGCTACTGAGCACAAAAGACATCCGGGCGTAAAACCATAGACTTATAGCTTGCGAGTGTAAAACCGTAGATCTGTAGCTGTCGAGCGTAGAAAGCTCTTTGACGTAGAACCACGAATCTGCTTTGCACGAAAAACTTTTCGAATTTGCTGACTGTCCGTCTTTCGAGAGTAGTGGGCTGCCGTAATACCCAATCATAACTAAATATTAATTGCGAGATTTGGTTAGGGTTTCGAGGAGTCCGTCCGAGGATTCGAGGAGTCGATCCGAACTGTATATATATCCCGAGCTTTCAGGAGAAAAACTTTTCATCCGCCTTCTGCGAAAGAGAGTCCTCGTCTGTTCGAGTTTTTTTTTTGTTCCTTCTCCGAGCACTCAGAGTCTTTAGAAATGGCGCCGAAACAAACCCCCTCCGCTAAGGAAAAGAGTATAGGTTCTTCTTCTCATTCTTCCGCCCCAGCGAGAGAGTCTTCGGTCGGGCAAGGCGAACTCCATTCTGAGCAGAGTATCCCGACGACGAGCAGCGCTCCCGGCCTTAGAGGTAGAGCCTTTGGGATGACAAAGAACGATGAAAAATCCTTCGCACACGTTGAACGTGATCGCGCTAGGTCGTCTTCTGTGCTGATAGCCTCTTTGAGGAAGATGATGCACGGGGACGTTTTCATCTTTTACGCCCACATTTCTAATGTGCCAGCGTAAAAGCTCCATCGTTTTCGCAGTTCTGGGCGTAACAGCTCCGACTGCTGAAAACTTGGTGTATATTATAAAATTTTAGTTTTACGCCTGGGGATGGAACCTCCAGCGTAATCACTAGAATTTTGGCAGTCTGGCGTAGAGCGCGGACGGTATACTGCCAATTACGCCTCAGGATGAGACTTCCGGCATAAAAATGATCAAATTTGTACAGTCTTGGCGTAAAGCACAGACTGTCGTTTCTTGGTCCTCATGTTGCAAGATTTGTAATGACGTGTTTTCCTTGCACTTTTGCAGTTAATTTGGGTGAGTCCCCACTGGCTGAGGTGATGGGTTCCGCTGCCGGGATGCTGCACTCGAACTATCTGGAGGATCTGTCCCACGTGGCATTTCCTATCTCCGGACACCAGTATCCTGAGGGAAGGAAGATTTTGATATCGGCCCAGGGCGAGCGGACGCTGCTGAATATGATTAACGGAGAGCCCCTGACGTATATAGACGGGGAGCAGTACGTAAAGCCAGCTTTTCTCTTTGGGGACATGATTGATAAACGGTCCCAGACGAAGCCTAAGAGAGAACCCTGGGTGTTCCCTGCCGGGAACCTGGTTTTGTACCTGCCAACGATGCCGAGAGATTATCCCATCTCGGCGTTCTTCCACGCGACACATCCCAGGAGGATGTCGTGGACGCTGACGCCCGATCTTCACGGCAAGCCGGGGAAGATCTTTCATCTGAAAGGAGCTGACCAGGGGTCGTTTGTCAGCCGTCCTTCCGGCCTCGTGACGTCGTTCAGGGGACTGTGCCCGGGCAGTGTCCCGAGCGAAGATAGCCTAGTGATCCAGCCGGTCCAGTTGCCGACTTTCTGCAATAATTTCATGGGGCGAGGGGGAGTATATCCCAAGGAGAATCCTCGATGCAACGGGTGGATCACCCCAACAAACCGCCGATGGGCTTGCCTAGTTGACTGGGCCTTGAAGCACTGTCAGAGAGAGCTGGAGGGCATTGGGCTGTATGCCGCTGTGAGCGCGACCAGTGTCGGGTTGCCTCCCAACCCTAACCTGTTTCTGGCACTGATGTAGCGATACATTTCGCTCACCGGGACTTTCGCCACTCCACTGGGGGAGTTGGGATTGGTCCTCCATGAGATGGCAGTGATCTCGCGGCTGCCGATGGGGGATACCCCCTATGAAGAGTACGTTCCCAACAATCGGGAGTTGGGGGATTCTGACTCTCGGGTGGTGGAAGTGTATCAGGAGCTGATGTGCCATTACTTCGCGTGTACCGCTTTTTATGACGAGCCTTCTGATTTGGCTCATACCACCAAGTGGACGTCCTACCTCTTCTTCCACCGGGCCAGGGCCGCCAAGCCGGAGAAAGTTTCGGGAGGTAAGGATGAGCCTGTGAACTGTTTGGGCGCCCTTAGTGCCCATGTCGTCGAGGCTCTTATGGGAGATGCTAAGGCTCCAGATCAGATCCTTGACGACGGGGTAGAAAAGTATCCCGAAGGCACTAAGGCCTATAGTTACTTGAGGCGCTGCCGTAGGCCTCTGTCTAAGGAAGCCCAGCTGGCTGGTTTCCTCTCCATATGGCTGCGTCGAGTAGTGGTGCCCGGCATTGCATCTGCGGACCGTATTCACCGGAATATCCTGTGGCCTGCGGTGCGTCTGGTGTTTGGGGCAAGACTGGGCTTGCTCCCTGCTATGGTGTGCCATATACAGGCTGGCCTGAGAGCCATGACTGACGGGCTGCTCGCCGATGAGACTCGGCATGAAAGCTTTCCCAGGGTGGAATTACCATACCTGTATTTGATGGGATGGTTAATTCTCCATAACCCCCGGGTGATGTCTCCTGGCTCTGGTAGTAGCTCGGGGGGTAGCTTCCTGCTGAATTACAAGGACTCTTCCTGGAATGTGAACACAGTTTTAGACTGTCGGTTGACATTGAGCCTCAGTCACGGCTGAAAGCTCCTCTGCATTGTCTCCTCTGTACATCGCAATCAATCGGGGATTAGGCTGGAGGATTTAGGTGGAGAGAAGACCAATCTTTCTCCGGAGGCTTTCAAGTGGTTGATCTGTATCAGGCCCTCCCACCTGCTGTATAGAAGTGAAGACCATTGCTTCTTCGAGCCTTACTTGCCTAGTCGGTTTGCCAGACAATTTGGGTATGACCAGTTACACGTGGGCAACGCCGTCACCAGCTTCAGGTCCAGGGGCGGACTCATTGATGGAGCCAGAGGATGGCGATATTTTATCATGGGATGCACTGGAGCAATCTTTACCGTGCCGGTCGTCACACCCTCCATGGAGCTGCGCATCTTATATTCGTATGCCCAGTTCTACGTGGCGGTTAACACCTTCCATCATGATTTTGACATGCATAGAAGTTTTAGGGTGCCGTCTCCCACGCCTGGGGGAAGAGTCGAAGTCCCTTCGGTTTCTCCCGACGAGGGTGAGGAGATCGCTACTCCCGATGAGCCGCTCGTGTCGGTGCCGAGGTGTGAAGTGCCTCTACCCGCGGGGGCCTTGGTAGTCTCTGGGAAGCGAAGGGCTGCTGCTCCCAAGGAGGCTTCTCCTCGCAAGAGGAAGAGAACGGTCAATCGTTCTCTCCGGATTCCTGGTATTGAGGCTCCTAGAGAGAAACCTGCTGTCTCGCCTGTCGAGGATGTTTCCTTGATCGGAGGTTCCTCGCCTTCTAGAGAGGGACCCTCAGTTTCAGCTGGCGGTGCTGGAAGATTCCGTCTTGAGGCTGCCGTTGCTGCCACTGCCTCTGGTAGTGGAACGAGATCGCCTGTGTGGCCGAGGCAGATGGGAGAATCTTTCCCTAGACCAGCAACGGATAAGACCCCTGCCGTGCCCGTGAGCATGCCTGGCGAGGTTCCAGCTGACGAACCTCGACTGCGTCTTGGTGGAGGCTTGGTAGAGCTCCTGGCGATGTCGGTTGGCCCACCCCCTTCTCCAGGTATGACAATTCGCATTACGTCATTAAGGCGTGATTTAGCTACATCGGCTGTTGATGCGCCGTATATACCGCTGGCCACGGATAAATGTCATCTTTATGTCTCCTTTTTAGAAAGATTACCATTATATTGATATCAACTTTCTTGTCCTCTTCTCAGGGGATGGCGTCCACGGGGGGTACAGCTTTGAAGCGCCTTCTGGCTCTGCTCCGGCTCCTGGCGATGATACGGAGGCGTTTGACTTTGAGGAGGCAATATCTTCGGGGGCCGGCTCGCCTGTTGAAGGGGCTCTGATATCCCAAGAAGAGGAAGAGCCTGCCATTGCGACCACTTCGACTATTGTGGACGCACCACCTTTGGTCGCACCACCTGTTGAGGCGACGGTTGTGACCACTTCGTCTGCAATCATTCCTGGAGGGGGACTTGCCAATGCTGCGGCTACTCTCGGCGTCCAATCGGATCTAGCTGCGCTGACCGAGCAATATACCAGTATCTTCTATGCCACTTTGAAAGCGCTGGTACCAATGGTGCTGAAGGGGAATCTGGACCTCGAGCGCCTGAAGAAGTCCTCTCGGATCCCGATAGAGGCAATCCGGGATTTTGACGGCACCTGGGTAGCTGATGCCCTGGAGGCAATGGTTAATGGTTTGGAGCAACCCATTAACGAATATCTGCGGCTAACTCGGGGCGGTATTGAAGCTGAGGTCCAGTCCAGATACGACTCCATGACTGCGCGGTTTGCCAAACAGATGGAAAGCCTAAATAAACTCGTTCAAACACGTCAGCTGGAGATGGACGAAAGAAAAACCGTCGTGGAGGAGGCCCTTGCTCTTCAACTGAAGTGCCAATCCGAGCACGAAGGGAACGTAACGAGGGCTCACAAGTTGAGAGAAAAACTTGCTCAGGCAGACGAACGGGTTTCTCAGTCGTTGGCCGGTCTAGATGTAGCAACTGGTCGACTGAGCGCAGCGCGACGGGATCTGGATCGTGTAGAAGCTGCCCGTGCAGGTGTTCGTCGGGCGAGGGCCGAATTGTCCCTCATGGGCGACAACGAGGCACGGCTGGAGCAGGCCCGCGCTGATGCCTTGGTTTCCAGGGATGAGAGGATAGCTGCACTGACGAAGCTGATTCGCGATCTGACTGCTCCCCCACAATGATGTACCCTTCCTTCTTTTTTGCTTCCCGGTGTAATTCTGCTCTTTCTTGGGAATAAATAAAGCGAACTCTTTTCTGACTTTGTGGACCCATCATTTCGGAATGTAAATGACAGGTTTGGACGAGAGTGATATCAGAGGTAGTATGGACGTGATAAACTCTCAAGAAACTTTAGCAGGACATATCTATTCAGAGGTCATACGGACATGATAGAATATGCTTTGACTAAGGCTTGTAGGCAAGATACTATCAGAGGTAATATGGACGTGATAGGCTCTTGGTAAACTTTAGCAGGACATATCTATTCATAGGTCATACGGACATGATAGAATATGCTTTGACTAAGGCTTGTAGGCAAGATACTATCAGAGGTAATATGGACGTGATAGGCTCTTGGTAAACTTTAGCAGGACATATCTATTCATAGGTCATACGGACATGATAGAATATACTTTTGACTAAGGTTTGTAGGCAAGATACTATCAGAGGTAATATGGACGTGATAGGTATTGCATTTCCAAATTAGTCGAACGTATCTATTCAGAGGTTATATGGACATGATAGAATACGACCCAACTAGTTTTGTTTTGGAAGTAGTTTTGTCAGAATTGAGGTTTTCGCTATATTCCACCCGAGCAGAGGAGATTAAGCATAGTACCTTTTCAAGAATTTGCCGTTGATAGGAGCCATTAACAGGTCTCCATTAGGCTGGGTTAACCTGTAAGTGCCGTTTGAGAACGTTGTCTCGATCACATAAGGGCCTTCCCATTTGGGCTGGAATTTGCCTTTACTCCTGTGAGTAAGAATCATCGGCCTTCTTACGGCTAAAACTAGCTCGCCGACTTTGAACACTCTTTCCTTTACTTTGTGATTGAAAGCTCTGGAAATGCGTGCTTGGTAGAGCGCGATGCGCTGTTGAGCTTGGAGGCGTTTCTCGTCTAATCCTTCTAGCTCCTGAAGCCTTAAAAGGTCATTCTTTTCTTGAGTCAGTTCGTTAGCCACGGCTATCCTGAGTGACGGGATCTGGATTTCAATGGGGAGAACTGCTTCGCTCCCGTAGACCAGTGAGAATGGAGTACAACCTGTCGGTATTCGTACCGTTGTGCGGTATGCCCAGAGATATTCGCCCAGTCTCTCATTCCAATCTATTTTGTTCGAAGAGACGAACTTCTTCAAGAGTTTGATAATGGTTTTGTTGAAAGCTTCCGCCAAACCATTAGCAGCTGGATAATACGCCGTAGAGGCAATATTATGTATCCGATTTTTATCGCAAAATCGATAAAACGCTTGGCTAGTGAACTGAGGCCCATTGTCGTGAATTATCCTCTGAGGTACCCCGAAGCGATAGATGACGTGATGCTTGATGAAGCTGATCACATTAGACGCCTTTACCTCAGCAAGAGGGATCGCCTCCGCCCATTTGGAGAAGTAATCCGTGATGGCCAGTATGAACTGGTGACCTCTGGAAGAAGACGGGTGAATAGGACCGACGACATCCATACCCCATGCTTCGAAAGGCCAGGATGAAACCGCAGGATATAGATATTCAGACGGTTGATGTATGAAGTCTGCATGGACCTGACAGGCTCTGCATTGTCTTGCATAGTTGATCGCATCTGCGATCATAGTGGGCCAGTAATAGCCCATTCTTCTGATACGATCCTGTAGCTTAGGACCGGGTTGATGCGCCCCGCATACGCCGTCGTGAGCTTCACGGATGATCTGCTGTGCTTCGTCGTCAGAGAGACATCTCAATAGCAGTCCGTCATAGGTCCGGCGATATAGGCACTGTGAGGATGCATCGAAGTAGAAGCGTAAGGATCGTCTCTTGACGGATACCGCTTCTTTAGGATCCTCCGGCAAGATTCCGTATGCCACGAAATCTATAAAGGGACTCTTCCAATCTCTTCTGGGAGGATCGGCGTGTGCAGCATAGCTGCGTTCTATGTGAGAGTTGTTCTTTACACAGAATAAATCCTTGTTAAGAAGGATTACCGAATTCTGCCTTCTTATAGGAGTAGCTAGATCCGCGGCTAGACTGGCTAGGGCATCAGCTTCAAGATTTCGGGATCGAGGTACATGCTCCAGGAAGAATCCTTTGAATGTCATGGCTATCTTGACTGCTGTTTGGTGATAGGGGATGAGGTCTGGATTTCGGACTTCATATATTCCCCTGACTTGATTGACTATAAGCAGAGAATCTCCGAAAGCTTCCAGAGATTCGACCCCCAGCTCTTTAGCGACTTGGAGCCCGATTAGTAGAGCGTTGTACTCTGCCACGTTGTTGGAGCAGGGCTCGTTGAGAGAGTATGCTCGGTAGATGACGAGTTTGTCGGGAGTAACCAGGACGATTCCTACTCCTGAGACCACTTTTCCCCTGGGACCAGTTCTGAAGGCACCATCGAAGAATAGTTGCCATGCGTCACTTTCCATCGCGGAATTACATTCTGCAACTTCGTCAGGGATGTCCTCGTACAACTTGGAGGTCTCCGGGATCGGATGAGCAGCTAGGAAGTCGGCCAATGCTTGGCCTTTGATGGACTTCTGGGGGACGTACACCATGTCATATGGTGTTAACAGCATCGCCCAAGTTGCGAGTTGGGAATTAAGAGCACTTGGCTTGCTCATCAGTACTCGAAGAGGGTTGATCCTAGAGATGATATGGATAGTCTGGCCGGTGACATAGTGCCGCGTCTTCTGGATAGCGAACATCAGAGCCAAGCATTCTTTCTCCACTGGGTTGTACCGGTGTTCGGCTCCGATCATCATTCTACTTAGATAGTAGATAGCCTGTTCATGCCCTACATCGTTCTTCTGCGCAAGAAGAGCCCCCAAGGAATGGTCCATTGCTCGAACGTATAGGAAGAATGGCCTTCCTATGACGGGAGGCACCAGAACTGGCGGATGAGTGAGGTAGCGTTTGATATCGTTTAAACGCTTGTTGACAGGTTTCGTCCCATACGAAGGATATACCTTTCTTTATGAGGCGAGAAAAGGGCTGACATCTCCCAGAGAGGTTGGATATGAATCTCCGGATGTAAGCCAGACGACCTTGAAATCCCCTAAGTTCCCTCAGATTGTGGGGCGGTCGCATTTCTACGATGGCCTGGACCTTATCAGGGTCCACTTGGATGCCTTTGGCAGTAATGACAAATCCCAGGAATCTGCCGCTAGATACACCCAGAAAGGACTTCGTAGGATTCATCTTGAGTTGATGTTGGCGTATTAACTCGAACACCGTCCTTAAGTCTCGAATATGATCATCTTTGAGGCGGCTTTTGACAGCTATGTCGTCTACGTAACATTCCACTGTTTTGTATAAATGCTCATGGAATATGTTACTCATAGCTCGTTGGTATGTTGTCCCAGCGTTCTTCAATCCGAAGGGCATTACCGTATAGCAATATACCCCCAGTGGTGTTCGAAAGGCAGTATGCTTCTCGTCTTCAGGATGTATCTTGATCTGATTGTACCCTGAGAATTCGTCCATGAAAGACATGCGTTCAAAACTGTAGGTATTGTCGATCATGATGTCTGTGATTGGAAGAGGGAACTCGTCCTTGGGGCAGGCCGCATTCAGATCTCGGTAATCGATGCAGATGCGTATTTTCCCATTTTCTTCATGACTGGGACAACGTTGGCGACCCAGTCGGGATGTTGTTCTTCCCGGATGAAACCGCAGGCTATCAACTTCTTGACTTCGGCTTCAATGGCGTCCATCATATCTGGGCGGAACCGGCGCTGGTGCTGCTTTACGAGCTTTGAATCGGGCGATATGTTGAGCTTGTGGGTAGCCATCTTTGGATCAAGTCCTGGCATATCCTCATAATTCCATGCAAAGACGTCGATGTATTCTTTTATCAGTTGAATAACTTCTTCCCTTTCAGCTGGGGAAAGATTGTTACTGATAAATATCGGTCTTGGTGAGAGTTCATCCCCAACGTCGATCTGGATAACTTCATCTTCAGTGGGAGGTTCTCTCTGCTCGAAGCGGAACTCCCATTGTGTATCCATTTGTTGAGCCCAAGAGTCATTCTCAAATGGCTCAGACTCCGGTTCGTCTGCTTCGAAGGGATCTGTCACTACCATATTTACTGATAAAGTTTGTTTGAGAGCATCAGGTGAGTCGGAGGGCGACGAGCCGTCTCGAAAAGAGGAAAGGACATCCTCGCTTGATTTGGAGGAGGTGGCATACCCTAACCCGAAATGGGTTTGTTGATAGCGGGGATTGCCGAACAGCGGTGTTCGTCTGCCCTTCCCGTAGTTGAGGCCTGGCTTCCGCTCCAAGTCGTAGCCCATGTTTTGCATGATCCTCAATGCCTGTGGGCTGTATTGGTGAACCTGCATTCTTCCAGTATCGTCATCGAAAGAATCTTCTTGGACAGTCGGTTGATTGCGCACGCGGCCGAAGACTATTGTACGCTGACTGCTGCAGGTAGGCGGGACAAGGAAGATAGAGTCCTCTTGCGGTCCATATGTCGTGACGACATTGGATGATGATGTCACCTCCCATATGTGCGGATGATAGGAATCCATAGCTGCCAAGAATTTTTGTGCTATAGGTTCTATATCGTCATGGGGAGAGGATTCCTGGTTTGGAATCGGAGCGTTGACATACTGGAAAAGAGGATGTTTATTATCATCTGGAACTCCGTTCCTGGTTGCATTTACATCAGTCGGCTGCCTGTTGCGCCGAAGGTTGATAACCAAGGGAGGAGGCTTCTGGTTCAAAGTGATCACGAGAGGATCACCCCCTTTTCCTGACCCGGATTTGTTCAGGTGTATAGCCATAGGTTCCATGGCTCTTGGACGAGTGGTTCGTCCCTTTACCCTGATTGACAGTGGTAGTGCGGCAGAGGGTTCTTCTGGCTCCCGGTGGGATTCCTTCTCTGCCTCGCCTGATACCTCTTTCGTGTGGTCTTGAGAGTACAACACGGCATCGGAATAGTAGGATTTTATTCCTTTAAACGGGTTTAGGTCAGCAACCTCCGTTTGTACTGTTCCTTGCGCGTCTACATATTTAAGGCATTGATGTAGGGTTGAAGGAACGATGTTGTGGTCGTGGATCCACGGTCTTCCTAGCAAAATGTTGTAGGACACCTCTGAATCGATGACGTAACATGTGGCTACCGATCTGAGGTTGCCAATTTGGATCCTCAGACGAATTTTCCCCAACGGCTTACTTCTTCCAGCGTTGAAACCCACGATTGTGGTGGTGGTGAAAGCTAATTTGCTGGTAGGAATCCTCAGCGGTCTGAGCAGAATGTGGGGGATGATGCTGATTGACGATCCCGGATCTATGTGAATCAGGTCGACCTCCATGGAACCGACGTACCCGGTGTAATAGAGGGGCCTGTCATGCCTGTTATGTTTTAACAGCATGTCGTCTTGAGTGAAAGTGATATTTGGGACCACCTCCATCACACTGTGGCATTGGGGACACGCCACTGGTTCTTCGTCGGGGGACTTGAGCTGGGTCAAGCATGCCTCCGCCTGCATTAGTGCTTCACTCAGGGCTAGACGAGTGTCTTGGGAGAGCCTGAGTAGCTCGAAGATGGACAGCCTGGCTGGTGTATTAGCCAGTTGGGCCAGGATGTCGAAGTTGTATGGCTTCTCTAAACCTTTGTTAGGGATTTTTTTACAGGTTTATCAAAGCGAACTTCTTTCTGCTTCCCCTTGTCCATTGAAGTCGGCTTCGCAGGACTGGTCTCTGGTATGCCGGACTCGGGTCCCGAAGGTTTGGCAGCTGAAGTATCCGCCGGTGCATCTTCCTGATTTGCTTCATAGTCATTGAGGTAAGCTCTCCCTGAACGGGTCGCGGCTAGTACCTCGTCTTCGTCAGATGGTGAAGAAGTCGCAACCATATGGCATGGTTTGCATTTGGAGTTCTTTCTAGATGCAGCTTTAGTAGCATTAGACTCCTCCTCGAGCTCTGACACCAAATCCGGATGAACCCACATGATCTCGCCCCGCCGGGTGGTTAGGGGTACCAGGTTGTGATTTTGACCCCTAGCTGGAGGGAGATTGACGATGTTCATCGTTGTCCGAGAGATAGGCGCAACACCATTCGGAACCTCCTGGGGAGGCAGATTGCCAAACTGCAGAGAGATCATGTTGGCCGTGACCGTCTTCTCAGTGTTGTGCAGAGTGATGGCTTTAGCATCGATCAAACCCTGGATCTTCCTTTTCAGTATGTAACACGCCTTTGTCGGGTGGTGTACATATCTGTGGAAGATGCAGTATTTGGGGTCGTTAGTATTGCCGACTTCTTGGGGCCGTTTCAGCTCCGGAAGGGTGATCTTGCCGCTTTTGACGAGACACTCGAATATACTTGGGATATCGTCGTCGTCGAAAGAGTAGACTTCGACGGGCCTGGCAGTCCCGGGTCTCGTTTGCGTGGTTGTCGCAATCTTCGGTCTGGACGTGTTGATCGCCAGAGCTTCTTTTCCTTTGGGACCACGAGGATGGTCGTTGCTGGGAGATGAACTCTTGCCCCTGTCAGAGGCGGAGATCATGATGCCATTGTCGCGCGCCTTGCGACTGTTGTCTTCGGCGACCGCAGCCGAGATGATGAACGAGGGCCAATCGTGGAACTGATATGGTCCTGTGAACACCGAGACCACGGAAAGGAGGTTCTTCCTGCAAATGTCTACCAGCGCAGAGTCTGGAACTCCTGGAGGCATCTGTAAGGTGGCCTGGCGAAAACGTTCGATGAAGGTGCGATCGTCCTCCTTTTCCCTCTGCTTGACTTCGATGAGAGAGGACATAGATATGTCCATTCCTCCCTCGTAGAATCGCGTAAAGAATAATGCTTTGAAGTCTTCGAAGGAAGTAATGCAGTTGTCTGCCAAGCTACGGTACTACTGATAGGCTACTCCTGAGAGACAGCCCTTGAACACCCGAGTGAGGAGGGCGTCGTTCCCTTGCAGCAACACCGTCATCATACTGAAATAGTTCATGTATTGACTCGGTGACGTTTTCTCCTCGAACAGGGCCATGGTCTGAGGTTTGTACCTCGGAGGGAAAGGGACCTCTTCCCAGATAGCTGGGTAAGGCTGGTTGATTCCCAGTTTCTTGAGCTGATTTTTGTGCTTCAAGGCGTCAAACTGGGCTTTCAACTCCCGTACTGCCTGCATCGGATTTTCAGCCGGAAGCGGGACTACGGAGGGGTGCGGAGTTGGTCGTATCGTGACTCCAACGGGAGGCAATATATTCTCCGAGTGAGGAAGCGGAGGAACTGCTGACTCCTGATCTAGAGCAGGTTCTTGGCTCGGATTGGATGGTGGTAAGTCCACCCCCACACGTATCTGAGTTGGCGGGACCGATGCTTGGGCCATGGCAGTTGCGTGTTGAGTTAACATCATCTGGTGCATGTTCTCCATTACGGATTGCATTTGTTTCAGAGATGTCTCCAGTATAGTGATGCGTTGTTCCGCGTTTCCTGACGGTGAAGCTTCCTTGCGTTTATCTTCAATGGCGTAAACTCCCACCTCCCTGGGTGTCATTGAAGGATTAGTATAGGTCGCTGTAGAAGTCGACTCTACACTTTCAGCCTCTGATTCGGGGGCTTGGCGACCCTCAGCGTCGGAATCAGAAGAGAACGAAGCTGGTTGTCGTGACCTTGCACGAGTGTTTTGGAACACCCCGGCTTCAGCGTTCCTGAGGAGCTCGTTGAACCTCCTTCGGCTCGGAGCCCTGGAGGGATGACGTCTTGAGTTCGAACCTCCTCTAGGTATATGTGAAGCCATGTTCACAGATGCATGCGCGGGCTCCTTTTCCTGGAAGGACCGAGAGTAGCTCAACCGGTCGAAAACCGATCGTCTTGTTTCAGAACAGCATCAATTAATCACAACCTTATGACTATTACAACAGTGCTCGTTAGGAGACGTAATAGACATATTGGAAGGTTCCCTCTCTTTACGCTTCTGGATTAGATATTTACGCAGGTCAGGAGGAGTTGCAGACGGCTTGTTTCTTCTGTTTCCATCAGTGGGCATGTGGAGGTTGGGCGCCACGGTTCTCGCTGTGCCACCCGTGTACAACAGGTTGGCCACCTGGGTGGAGGATAACCCCAGGGGAGGGTGTCTTTCCGCAACTTGAGCTTGTTTTACGCCGAGGGATTTTGCCTGGCGTAATTTGGAGATTTGCTCAGGCTGGCGTAAAGCTGAAGAGGTCCTCAGTCGGCCATCGGCTTCTCGCGTAACCCGGAGGGTATGCAGATCGTTCCCTCGCTGGCGTAAAGGTCGAGAAGTTGAGTACTCTGCCGCTTGCTTTCCCTCGCGGAGATCACAGTGCTCATCTGGTTCCTCGTAGAAGTCAGATGTCGTCTTGCGTGCAGAGCGTGACTTGTACTTCTGATTTGGCGCTAAGGCATCATCAGAAGTTTTGTCTGTACCGCGCGTAGCGGGAGACTGGTTTCTGCGCGTAGAGCGCAGTAGATACTCCTGGGTCAGCGCTGAGGCTTTGCCCGAAGTTTTGTCTGTACCGCGCGTAGCGGGAGACTGGTTTCTACGCGTAGAGCGCAGTGGATACTTCGGGGTTAGCGCTGAGGCTTTGCCCGAAGTTTTGTCTGTACCGCGCGTAGCGGGAGACTGAATTTTACGTGCGGGGCACGGAGGGAGCAATGCTACAACCTCATTGGTCGGAGAGATCGGAGAGTCCACAGGAATGGTAGAGGATGTCTTGGGCATCCAGACCTTGTGCAGCTTCCTGTTGTCTTGGACGGAGAGAGGGTGAGAGCTACCCCCGGTTCGAAGCATGTCTTCGTAGGCAGACTGGTCGAATTGGACGACCAGTGTCTTCTTCACGGTTCCTATAGATACCGCATCGTGTTGAGCAATTACTTCCTCATCAGAAGAGAAAGACGTCCCCAGCAGAGTCGCCATCTTGTTTGTGGTGGAAAAATGAAAAGAATGAAAGATGTATTCAAGACGGGGTTTATACGAGACCCGTGTTCTTTTGTTTACAAACAAACTTGTACAATATAATCCTATACGAGGATGTGGGAGTACAATTTATTTAATCTGGGTATAAATTGCTATAGGTGTCTGATCTGCAGTCGATCACTTTAGCCCTTGGACCACACGATGATGAAGAAGTGCCGTAGAAGACAGGAGGTAGCTTCGAAGGTTGCAAAAGAAGGTGGATGCACGATGCCAAAGTCGTCGATCCCTACTCTTTGCCTGAGCTCCGGATTCCTCTCTCTCGATCTCCTCTCTCCTTGTTCGATCTTCAATTGTTCGACCTCTTCTCTGGATCTTTAATTGTTCGATCTTCCAATTTTTTGACCTGTTCCTCTGTTGATAGAGGTCTCTATTTATAGAGTTTTAGTGACAGTGACCACTCAGTTGGTGTAAAAACTGAGGAATAGACAACACAGCACCCTTTTACACGACGGTTAAAGTAACCAATGCCTGCGTATGGATGATCTTTTGAATGAGCGTGTGACGCGGGTCCAACTAAGGGACACAACGCGTGCAATTGCTACGAAGATCACGGCGTAAAAGCCACGTAGGTAGGTATCTCCCGTGTAGAAGAGGTGGGCGTAAAAGCCGATGTCTGTCACCATGGCATAGAAGCCAAGTAAGCATAGAAGCCGGGTGGGCGTAGAAGCCCGATGGCATAGAAGCCGAGTGAGCATAGAAGCTGAGGAGGCGTAGAAGCCGAGAGAGCATAGAAGCTGAGGAGGCGTAGAAGCCATGTGGGCACTGAAGCTGAACGGGCGTAGAAGCCATGTGGGCACTGAAGCTGAACGGGCGTAGACGCTACTGCGTAATGTGCTGAGTGCTGACGTGGGCGTCTTTAGCCGGAATCACGGCTTTTGAAGATATAATCAAATCTCTCGCATTAAATGCAGAGATCTGCCACCATCTCGTGCATTAATTGCGAAGGCGTGTTCTGAAGGCCTGCCACCGTTCTGAGCATTGGGTGCAGAGACGTGCCTCGAGCCCTGTGTGGAGAGCAGCTTTTGACGTGGCAGTCTGTTTGTCTTTTGCGGGGCATAGACGGTTTACGTCTGCCTGTGTAGAACAAGGTAGTGTATCCCCTTGTATGCGTAAAAGCAGTTTACTCAAAGGGGATGTCACTAAACGACGGTTCGGTGACTCTTTATCAAATTCCCTGCATTAAATGCAGAGATCCGTCATCATTCTGCGCATTAAATGCAGAGACGTGTTTTTGAAGGTCTGCAGCTCTTCTGTGCATCAGTCGTGCCTCGAGAAGACTGTTACCGCCTTGTGCACCAATCGCAGAGACGTGCCTCGAGCCCTGCACAAAGTGCAGCTTTTGACGTGGCAGGCGGTTTGTCTGCCGTGGAGTATAAACAGCTCATGTCTGCCTGTGTAAAACAAGGCAGCATATCCCCTTGTACATGTAAAAAGCAGTTTACGCAAGGGAGATGGCGGTAACTAACAGCCTGGGTCGCAGTGCCGTGCCATCATTATAGCCGTCGTCTGGGTAGCCGAGCCATATCCCTTTGTCAGAAGTTCAGACGTCAGGTTTATTGCAGGGTCTGACAAGTTCATCTCGGAGGACACGAAGCGCTCCTCGTACGCTTTGAAAGCGGATGTGTTTTTACGTCATAGGGGCGACGAAGCCCTCTGCTTTACGCTTGAGGCGGTCTGGACATACTGCACTTACGCGGATGGTCCTGAAAAGCTCCTGACTTGCATGCTTGATGGCTCTGAGGTCATCTCTTATACGCTGCCCCGCACCAATAAGTTGCGTATAGTCATCCGGCGTACTTTTCATGCTTCTACAACGGGTCCATTAAATTGGGTTTTCCCATTGGAGTATGCTTCTGGCCATTTCCACGTGGCTAGTCCCTCGGTATTTTGGGACTGGGGCATGACATAGTTTTTGTGGTGGTCCATGCAGGTCTACGACTATGTTACTTCGGTTTCAACTAAGGAACTGAGCAAGCCTGCGATTAAGATATGATAAGTTATAGTATCTCATCCACTTGTTGATCTATTCTTGACCTCTATATCGATTTTAAAATAATTTCTTGACTTGCATCATGCCTTGATTCCTCTGTGCGCCTCTTATAGTTTATTTTGGATGCAGAGTAATGGATTCACAAGCAAGCGACGAGACTCCCGCAGGAACACTACGAGTTGCAGTTATCACCTACGATGATGGAGTGACACTAGTAGGTGGAGGTCAATCAGCTCAACCAAGCAATCAAGCAGGTCAACATACCTCAAGATTCCGGCGAGACGATATTCCACCACCGTCGCAGTTTACTCCACCGATGCCTATTTTTCTACCAAGACAGCCTATGGATGGTCAGCAGATATTCCAAATCTTCTACATAATGATGCAAGCCCAACAACAGATTCATCAAGAGGCTCAGCGTCACGAGGCAGAGAACCTGAGAAACAGTATAGTGACAACACTGGGGCAGGCAAACCCACCAGCTAGACGGCCATCGACGGAATCTATCACCGATTTTTGCCAGCTGAAGCCCCATACCTTTTCAGGCAAGGAGGAGCCCACTGAAGTTCATGAGTGGCTCACAAACACTCAACACCAATTGGAAGCAGTTGAGCTTCCAAGGAAACGTTAGATGACTGCCGTCCTGATGCAGTTAACGGACAATGCATATCACTGGTGGATATCTGAGGAGAGACGGCTCGAACCAGACCGAGTCACTTGAGAGGAGTTCTCTAGAATCTTTCAGGAGATGTACATTCCATCTATTGCTCGATCGAAACTTCGGGACAAGTTCAATCGCCTCACTCAAGACAATATGACAGTGGAAGAATACAATGCGGAGTTCATCCGTTTGAGTTGCTTCGCCCCTACCCTGATCCCGACAGAAGAGGAGAAGGCGGAGAAGTTCTTCAGCTGAGAGAGGTAGTCCAAGCTGCTACACTTGTCCCAAAAGAAGTAAATTCATCGGGTACTTCAGCATTTCGGGATGGACGGATCGAAGAAAGTGAGTAACCCCCTTGCGACTTACTTTAAGTTCACTAAGGAGCAGTGTCCATCTATAAAGGACGAGAAGGAAGATATTGAGCGGGTTCCATATGCCTCAGCCGTGGGAATTCTTATGTATGCTATGGTATGTACGAGGCCAGACATTGCTCACGCAGTTAGCACAGTTAGCAGGTATACTTCTAATCCTGGAAGAGTACATTGGAGTGGAGTCAAGTGGATTCTACGATATCTTCAGGGCACTACCGATTGGGGACTTTCATTGGTGGTGATGAGCCGAAGCTGGTTGGGTATACCAACGCTGATATGGCTGGAGATGTAGACACGAGACGATCGACTTTGGGCTATGTGATAATGTTTGCTGGTGGAGAAGTATCGTGGCAGTCACGTTTGCAGAAGTGTGTTGCCTTATTGACGACAGAGGCAGAGTACATTGCGGCGATGAAGACTTGCAAGGAGTTGCTGTGGATGAAGAAGTTATTGCAGAAAATTGGGCTAAAGCAGGAGCAGTATCCTTTGCTTTGCGATAGTCAGAGTGCTATCCACCTTGTGAAGAACCAGACATTTTATAGCCGGTCCAAGCACATTGAGATCCGGTATCATTGGATACGGGATGTTGTTGATAAGAAAAAAATGACTCTTGAGAAGGTTCATACAGACGACAACGGAGCAGATATGTTTACAAAGATTCTTCTAAGGAATAGATTTGAGTAATGCAGGCAGATCGTCGGGATGACGATCCCCTCCATATAGTTGTGAAGGGAAAGATTTGTTGGAGTCGGTGGGATTCCTAACCTATGTGGAGAATAACCTGGAGTGCGAGGAGCATCGTCTGTGGTCAGAGAAGCTCGGGGAGGTGACGAGAGCCATTTCAGAGGTCGAAGAAACTCGGGAGGAAGGATGAGCAGTCTGCTGTACAGGGGGAGACAGAGTTCCGGCCGAACTTGGTCCGAACTTGGTTCGAGTTCGGCGTGGTATTCCAGAACCTCAAAATCGAAGTCGGGCCAAACTCGGTGTGGTGTTCCAGAACCTCAAAACCGAAGTCGGTCCGAGTTCGGTCGGCGGGCTGAACGAAATTTTAGAGGTATTTTTTACACCGTTGGATCGTATCCTACGGTCCAGGATTAACTGCGGGATTATGGGGTATATATTAGGTTTTCCTAACCCTAATTTTCAATCAACTAAGCTAACACATAACATATCATCTCAAGGAAGAGGAGAAAAGGAGGCAAAAGTACCATTGCAACTTTGGGAAGAAGAAAGAAGGATTGGAGGCCGTTTCGGAGGAGGAGATCATTTTGGGTAATTTCTCATTGTCTTCTATCTTCGTGGTGTGATCTATTTTCTATTCCTAAGTGTTGTGGTGATCCGTGTTGGATCGGGAGGAGCTTGTAGAGGGTGTATTCTCTTTATTCCATTAGTGGATGTTCTTCAAGGTTGGACTCCGATCGTCCCGTGATTTTTTTCCTCCAAGGATTTTCCACGTCAAAATTCTCTGTGTCTGTATGGATTATTTTTCTGTGGTTCGGTGTTTGGTTTGTGCGTTGTATTGCTCGGTTCTCTCGCAGGTACTCTATGGTTTAGGGGGAGGTTTCCGCGCTTCTTTCCCAACAGTTATATATTTGATTATATTTAAATTATAATTAGTTATGGATATATTTCTACTTTTCATAAAGAGTCTTGAAAACGGTTAACTATGAAATATTATCTAATTATAAACAAACATCCATTCTAACTCGTGTAGTTAAGGTGAAAGGCATTCTTCCTGGTTGATTGAGTTCTAATCTTTGTAGTATTTTCTAAAATAAATTTAAAAAATAATATTCTTTTATCTGATATTAATTTTTTTTAAATAATTAATTGATAATATCCATACGACTTAAACGATTTACTTTTAAGTCATTTTAAAACTTCATATATATATATATATATATATATATATATATATATATATATTGATGTGGATGGACATGATTTTCTAACGCACATGGCGGGTGAGTTTATTATCCGGAGAAAGAGAGTTTCTTCTTGAGAGTGGTCAATGTTGATCCAGATGTATCACACTTCTTCCCATCAAAAGTTCAGGGTTGGACAACTAAGAGAGTCTTTCCTTATAAGTTAACAGACCTTAATTGAGTTCATCCAAATGTGCTCTGCTGGGATGCGAGTAAATCAATATCCTTCTAGTCTCGGCCTTGCATTTATGCTTTCTGCTACCAACAACTTTCTTTTTTCTATTTTAGTACTACAACGCCTTACATGCTTAGTACATCATATTTGAACCGCAGGATTGTTTGGTGGTTTTGGCCCACACAACACTTGGCACAATTCTACCGTTTCTTTCCAATTTTTTCCGATCCGCCACCTGTTAATCTGTTAATGAGATGCTGATATGTGACAAATGGACCAAAATTGCAGATCAATTCCACGGTTCACGTAGCATTGTCCAACGTCAATTGGTATTAAGACTTCACGTAGAAGAAACCACCAAGACCAATGTATTTTCTCAGAATCTCCAGTGTGAAATAAAATCCACGTGATCAACAAGTTGTCTTTACAGAATTGGACTAAGACTTACTGTTGCAACAGGAAACATTGCGAATTCATCGTCTCGTCTTTCTCCTGTATTGGTTCAACAAATATATTTTTTGTGTGTGCACGATATCCCACGAGCCGTATCATATTAATTTTGTATTTTTCAAACATTTCCGTAATAACAACCATTGAATCTTGTTTAAGTCATATAATCTTAACTATTGACAAATGAACGATTAATATTAGATGACTGAAATAAGATCGATCCAACGACTGTGAAAAAGAAAATGTTTGAAAATAAAAAATAGAGGATGAGAATTCACACACACACATACACACACATATATATATATATATATATATACATATATATATATATATATATATATATATAAAAGGATAATCCATATATTGGATTGCAATAAAACCTTGTTGCTTCCCATGAAGACACACGAAGACAACAGACCATAGGTTGCAGTAACATCCAAAGGTGTATCGACTCAGTATCGGTATCAATTGATAACCAATTTCTATGGATACATGGAGTAATATTTGTATATATGTGATCAAGAATGGCATCAATTATTAAATTCCGCCCCTTGCCTAAATTCTTCTATCACACCTGACGTCCTCAGAACGAATGTTGTATATTTATGAATGATGCTGCAAATAAAAATTCATACTTCTATGATATATTGTTCAATATATATATATATATATATATAGAAATAGACTCCTATATTCTATGTGCACACATGTACAATAGTACACTCAATTCTTATTGGTCCATATGTACATTGGTCTCAATTCTTATTGGTCCATATGTACATTGGTTCATATAGGAATACAAGCCTATGACTTATATCCCATTTACCATATATCTCTACTAATATAAGGGGCTTGGAAACAACTCAAAATTGAGCTGTATAAATCATATGTATATCATCAATTAATTATTTAAAAAATAATAATATTAAGTAAAAAAATGTTAAAAAAATAAATTTGTTATAAATAAAACTCTAGGGATTCGAACCCACCAACCAGGAAGAATACCTCTCACCTTAACTACATGAATTAGAATGCGTGTTTATTAATAATTAGATAATATTAAGTAGTTAAACAATTAATTATTATTTTTAAATTTTTAATTACGTGAGGATATATGCTTAGACGACTAACCGTTTTCAAAACTTTTTATGAAAAGTAAAAATATATTCATAATAAATTATAATTAAAATATAATCAAATATATAACAAATTCTAATTAAAATATAAACATACATATAAGAAAATCTTAATTCAAATATATTTAAATATTTAAATAATTTTACATTAATAACATAAGAAGAAAAATATTTTACGTACAATGAACGTGAATTTACAAGTAAGTATATATATATATATATATATATATATATATATATATATATATATATATATATATATATATATAAAGATGTCTGAGCCATTAAGCTTCAGTACAAGAGTGTCTTAAGATATCATTTCAGAGTCTATGGTACTCCTGACTATGATAGTTTGTTACATTAACCTATCATCTTGTGAGTGTCCAAGTTGTTCCACAGGTGAACCCTTTACTACAAAAATACTGAAATTTAGCGACAAATTTTTTCGTCGCTAAAAGGCCTATTTCCGTCGCTATTCCTAGTTAGCGACAGATTGGCGACGAAAATGTGTCGTCACTATATTATATGTCGCTGTCGAAAATCTGTCGCTAATCCGTCACTACAGCAACGAATTATCGACGAATTTAGCGACGGATTCGTAACAACGGATTAGCGACATATTAATTTCGTCACTAAGTCATTGACTAATTAGCGACGGATTTAGGCCTCATTCGCCTTCCAATGCATCTCATGGTTCTTTGACGCTTTTATATTCAAAGAATATGTCATATAATGGCTGAAATAAAACACTTAGAATTCCGTAAAAATAATGGTAATCTATTTCTTTAGGACTTTTGGTTTGACTGAGCTAGATTATTTGGTTACTCCTAAATCAGTCCCAGTGTCATCAAAATTATTTAACATTGGTGCGATTCCATCAATTATTGATATAAGCCCTAGGATAGTGAACCAAAAGTCATTTGACTCTGCTACATCTTAAAGTAACATCCGTTGAAGTTTTCGGACTTGGTTCTAGAAGAGTCATCTTACTAGCCATTGAAACAAATGTGACAATCTAATGTTCTGCAAAATAATGTATTGAATATGACAAACTAGATTAATAGTTTAAATAATTTTTGCTAATCGATCTTGACAAGTCTTCAGTCTATCAAGTATTGATCAACTTAGGCTAGTTGTGGGATCCGGATTCTAACAAGCGGTGGTCCGAAGACATTTAAATACTGTGTCCCTTAGGACTATTTACATCCTTTTTTACAGAAGGACCTTTTCGACTTGTACCCAAACTAATTTCTACTTTAAAATTTAGATTCAAAATAATTTACAAAATATTTGCTGTGACGAAAATATTTTTAAATAAATTACAGAAAAAACTATTTAAAAAAAATTTAGAGTAATGAAAGCTTTCGCCATCACTGATGGCGAAAAAGCAACAAATTAATTTTTTAATCGGTGTTTGCATATTTTCGTCAATCGTGTTGGCGAAAATCCAAGAAATAAATGTTCACGTGACATAGCGGGCTGACGTGCTGACGTGCTGACGTGGCGTCAGATTTTTGCCAAATGCGTTGGCGAAAATCTGACAGCTCCGGTTCGCTCGCGGTTCGGGTGGTTTGGTGAGTGATTGGAGATATTTAATATGTTTGACCGCGGTTTAAGATGGGTTTAATAGGGTGGGTGGTTTAATATGATGGGTGAGTGGTTGGTGTGTGGGTTGTATAAGGAGGGAGGAGTAGTGAATCCACAGAAGTGTCTTTGTGGTATTCGTTTGGAGTGGAGGAGAGTCTCTGTGATATTAGTATAGTGGAGGAGAGTCTCTATGATATTCGTTTAGTGAGAGGTTTGATTTATAATATTTTTTTTATTTTTTTTAAGTAATATTTTTAGCCATAATTATAATTATTCTAAATAGTTGTATCATCTTAGTAGCCATAATCAAATTTTTATTATAAGGTTTAATTTCTAACCTTAGCCATAATTATAATTGTATTCCTCATCCTAGTAGCCATAATCATTTAGTATTAACTATATTGTTAGTCATTCTTATAATGATTAGAATGTTATTATAATTGTTAGCACGATGAAGGAAGAAAAAATATTTTTACAAAAATCGAATAATATATTGTTAGTGTTAATATTTAGCATGTTAATCATTTTTTTTAAATAGTTGTATCATTTTAGTTTTGATAGTTAATATTCTTAATTAATTTTAGTATGATGGAAGAAAAATTATTAGTTGTAATTTTAATTTTTATAATATAATACTTCTCTTTAGCAAAATAGTTATGATTATACCCTAATCATAACTATTTTGCTAATCCTAAGTAGTTAATGTTAGTGTTAATATTACTACGTAGTTAGTGTTAGTATTACTACGTAGTTAATGTATGGTTATAGTTAAAATGATTAGGATTTAGGGTTATGAAACACTAACACTAACACTAACCATAAACCTAATTATAACCCTAATTATTTTAACCATAACCATAAACCTAATCATTTTAACCATAACCATAAACCTAATCATTTTTCTTAACCCAATTTCTAACAGTAAAACTAACTATGTTAACCTAACTATAACCCTAACCATAACTATTTTTCTAATCCTAATATCATTACTAACACTAACTATTTTAACCATAACCCTAAGTTTAGCCAAACCGAAAAATTTATAAAAAATTAACCTTACCATAAACCTACCATTTTTCTAATCCTAACACTAATACTAATACTAATACTAACCGTTTTAACCATAACCCCAAATATTTTTATAACCCTAATGTCATTACTAATACTAACTATTTTAACCATAATCCTAACTTTAGCAGAAATTTTAACCCTAATCTTAATATTTTTCGAATCTAAATCCTAACTAACATTTTACTGATGGATACCCAAAACGATGGACGCATTTCGGGAGGGCCTACCACTGATATGATTATCCAGCAGCGTGAGTCGCACATTTCTAGTTTAGTATTTTCTGGACAGGTATATTAAAATTCAATTATTTTAGTCAATATAATTTATATTCTTTTACATGTCTAATAATAACATCGTTTATATATCTCATATATAGCAATACGATTGTCCTGAAACTATACGAGCACGAGAGCATGTCTCATTGCTTTATGAGGAGGACGTTGGGTACCGTATGTTGACTGAAGAACAATATGCATTGGTGAACAAATTTAGTTTTGATTATATTGATCAGATACATTTTCTACGTCACGATAGAGACTTGATCTTCGGTTTAGTTGAGCGGAGGTGGCCCGGAAGAAATATCTTTTAGTTACCATACGGAGAAATGACCATTTTGCTATTAGATGTGACAAATATCTTAGGATTAACTATTACGGATGAACCTATAATATTTGATGATGATGAGTCATTTTGCGACAAAACTGTGATTATGAAGTACTTAGACGTGGTGCCGCTAACATATATGGTAAAAAATTTGTGACGTTTTTGTGGCTCCGTCACAACTTTATGTACCTAGATCGTATTAGTGAGGAAGAAATCATAGTGGATGCGAATCGGATAAGTATAACATTTAATGTTATTATTTATGTAATATATATTTTATTTAGTTTAACTGATATCATTTTCAAATTTTTTGTTCAGATTTATGCTTGTATCCGGACCTACTTACTAGGATGTAATATATACTTAAGAGTATGTCAATTTAAAACAGTTATTGAAGAAAACTTGTCAACTATTTTGACAAGTAATTGTATGTTCTTGCTAGAAATATTCGAAAAAACATAAGAGATTCTGTTACAATGTATTTGCTAACAATATTAAAATGTTAAAATATTGCTAAAAGTATTTGCTAATATTCATGACATAATAGAGAATGGTATGAAAAGTACAAGTAAACTTATATTTAGACGTATTCTAGTTACAGTACAAGAGGCCATTTGTGTCTCTTGTAATAAATATAAAATATAGGGGTTATCAACGTAATTAATCATTTTTTGTTTTTGTTTTGGATAGATTGTAGTTGGATATCCAAATCTTATGTCCAACCTGTAGGCTCCTCTCTCTGCGGAGGACCCAAAGCCTATTTGGTAGTACTGGGTTCCGAATTGGGATGACGACGGGCCGGTTTGGGTTGGGTTGGGGACGAAAACCATACCCTCCATTTTTTAATAATATTCGAATTCTCATTTTCGTCCCCATTTTCATTCGAATTCAAATTTTTATCTCCATTTCCGTCCCCGTTAAACAATGTATTTCCCATCCCGGTCCCGTTAACCCTTTAATAACCGAATTTTTCTGTCCCCATCCCTTGCCTTGTTAACATTTGTTGTTGTTGTTATATTATAAGCTTAAAAAACTGTTTTTATTTCAAAAAAATATACTTAAAAGAAATATACCACTCGATAGAAAAATGATACAATATAGCAAAAAAGAATATTAATCCAAAAAAAAATATACAAGTACTAAATAGAAATATATAATACAAAACAATAAAGAGCGAATGTTAACCTCACAAAACATATTCCAAATAGAAGTCTACATTTACATACAACAAAAATATATGGGTATAAGTAATCGGGATCGAAAATTTACCGGAACGGGGAGTACATATCCATACCCGTCCTCGAACCCAACCGAATTTTTTTTAATCCCCATCCCCGTTTTAAAATTTCCAAACCCGTCCCCGTTGAAAAAAAAAAAAATCTGACTCCCCGTCGAATTCGGAAGAAATTGCCTTCCATAGTTCCGAAACTTGAATCTGTAGGTGACACTGATACTTTTCTAATAATTGCCAATGAACACTATTCATCTGCTAAATGCCTCTCAACCCACATAACAACATAGATAGAAAGATGGAAAGACTTTATTTTTACTGTTTGGGTTCATCAGTTATTTGAATCATTTTTCTTACATTTCCACTACAATACTAGCAAAATTTTATTCTGCCATCACAGAGAGAAAAATACACGAGTCATGTATCCTTCTTCATTTACAGGCAACTAATGAAAAGGTGCTAGGCTCTTCCTTCATACATAGCCTAACAATAGATGCTTCAGTAACAAAATTACATTGCATTTAAGCCAGCTCCAACTTCTGGTTGGGATTACTCCACCCATCTCCATGATAAACTACTGAATTCTGGCCATGAGAACACCTTCGGTGGCCTGGTTCCTTCTCCCCTTTCCTCCATCACACTCCTTGGCTTCGAGAAATTGTCCCATAGGGCCTGCTGCAACATAAATGTTGGAGAGAAGGACATAGCATATGTCCAGTGGACTCAGGGTCCAATTCAATCAAATTCTCAGCTGCAAATTCCGCAATCTCTGCATCTCCGTACTACTGACACCAATCAGGAAGACTCATCCATATTATCATGTTCAGTCGAATAGGCATCTGGTTTATGACATCCCTTGCATCTTCTAAGACTGAGGTACCTCATGAGAATGAGGTACCTGCGCCCCTCTTCGACCAACCCTGCATGATTACAAGCATTCAACAATCCGACAAATGCAACAATGTGCGGCTTCATACCGATTCCTCACATCTCTTTGAATAGTTTAAAAGCTCTCTCGGGCATTCCATGCATTCCTAACATTGCAATGTGATGTAATCACACAGATGAAAGGCCACCTGATACATCAACCCAAAATGAGCAAATAATGTTAAAATTAATTTCTTGAAAAAATGCATCAAAGTACACCACAATTCTGCAACAAGGGGAGAGGGTGTTGGGGGGGGGGGGGGGGGGGGGGGGGGGGGGGGAGGGGGGTGCATTACGAGAATACAATGAATATGAGGGTATTCTAATAAAATAGTATATTACAATAGCCATGGCAGAAGTAATAACGTCTGGAATGGGTTCTGTAGTGGTGCCAACACCAAGGCTTACTTGTGCGTCAGAGCACTTCAACATGTGGGCTGATCTTCTTCTACTAATCTAAGCTTCAGACAAAAAGTAAGTAAAATGTCTAAACTTCTGGATATTACCAATCAAAACCTACAAACTTAGAAAATATAGATATGAGACAAGCAAAGTTGAATGAAAAGCTACCAAAAAAAAGTGTTCAAGCATTACAACTGGATGTAATTTATACATTATGTATTATATCATCCGCTCTTCAACATGTTTCCCGTTTCCCCCAACCCTCACTTAAAATTAGAGAAGATCAAGAGGTTTCAAAACACAAGTCAATAATGAACAAGCAAGGAAACTGTCTTGTCTAACTGCAGCTAGGAACAACAGGTTCAAATAACACTATCTGTTTCACAAGCTATCTGGATTATGGAACTAGGAAAAGATGGGGATCAAACCAAGTTACTAACTGCAGCTAGGAAACCATCTTATCTTTACTATTTAGCTGTTGTAACTGTCTTGTCTTATCTTTACTATTTAGCTGTTGTAACTGTCTTATCTTTACTATTTAACTAGAACAGCCTTGAAACCGTCAAAAGTAGGTGAAGCCGTCGACCGTTGTCACAATAAATAAATTTAAATTTAAATTTCAAACTCATGCTTGTATGGTAAGTTGTAAATGCATGCATGCATTCTATTCAATAAATGATTTTCTTTTCTTTTCTTTTCTTTTCTTTTCTTTTGGACTTTGATGCATGTGCATTTGCACATGCATACATATATAGTTTTCATACAATCTCAAGTTGGCCAAGGAGCTCCTAATTTTGGTGTCACATAGTTGATTCATCATATCATGGAATTGACATTCCTTTCAATTGTTTGGCTTAATGTGTCATAGAAATGAGTACAATTCCCTATAAACTGTATCGTTTTACTTCTTCATCTAGATTTTTTAGTCTAACAGAACTTGGAGGATGCTCCTTGGTTGCACGAGCTTAAACTGCATATCCAAAAAGTAGGTCAACCTACCTGTCAAGTGGTTATCCAGGTTCTACGATATGACTCTCTCATGCTGATAGCTATCTTGACCAATAATTAGCACCAACAGAGAGGGCTGATGTTAGGCCGACAACCGGTGATAAAATCTATGTTCCTTTATAGAACTTGCTTATGCTACATAGCAATCCCATTTTGAGGGAGAAGGGATGAGATGATGATGAGAGTTGATTCATAAGTTCAACATTTTTTCCTAGTGCAGTGACCTTTTCTTCTCCATGGGCAGGAGTACCTCCCAACAAGATTGATCCTTTTGGATCTTGGTCCATGATGGCCTTTTTATTGATTTTGACGATTGGGTCTCTATGATATTGTTCCATACACAAAAACATAAAAGATAGCTTCATTGTAACAATTTGTATACTATCATTATGAAAAATGAGCTGTCATATTTAAAGTTGTAAATAATTATTATGTAATACTAATAGGGCTTTTCACTCAACCTACTCAAGAGATTCAATAATAAACTAATATGTTGGAATCAATTTGTCTCATATTAAAAAAATATGTAATTCACAATACAAGGTAATGCAGTTATGCCCTCAATCTTCTTTACTTCAATTTGTATACATCAACAACAATAAGTACATTAAAAAAAAGGGTAGTACTTATCCTAGTTATCTCTATCTCATCAAGATGTCTTGTTAGATAAGAATTCTAATATGGATGGAAATAGTTAGTTGGAACATACAATGTGAAAACATCAGATGAGTAATGGTCTCAACTGATAACCCAAATGTCAATAAAAGAGAGCGTCTATAAATTATCATCTGAGTACAAAGTGTGCATGAAAAAGCAGCTGTGATCAGATAACATTCTAATATTGTGTCCTTATGCTAATCTTACCAAACTGAATGTGCAGATGCTGTTGGATTAATTTTGTTAGGACTTTGTCCTATTCTTTAGTTGCATTGTGTGGCTGTGAGCCATTTCTTCCATTTTTGTAGTTCTTCACCGTTTTGTGTGTGTGTGCCTATTTAAATGATATTCTCTATTGAATAAAATACACAGTATGTTAAAGAAGTTAAGCTGTGTCCTCTCCACGTGTGTGTGAGTGGTATTTTTTTCTTTTTATTGTGTTACCTCTCAACAATTGGTATCAGAGCCAGGTTGGTCGAGCACTTGATCCGTTCATGCCCAAATACATGCCGCGCTCTCCGGGAAGTAGTGTCACCGACGACGAGGTACCGATGAGTATGGTGGCGAAGGGGAATTCCGCCGTCTCGCTGCATTATCCGATGCTCACGACGAGCAATTATACAGCCTGGGCAATCAAGATGAAGGTCTATATGAGGGCTCAAGGTGGGAAGCTATCGAGGACACCAACATCGACGTGCGCAAGGATCAAATGGCATTGGCGGCCATGTACGTGAGCATCCCCGAGGAAACGCTCTTCCTACTGGCCGAAAAGCAAACGTCCAAAGATGCGTGGGAGGCGTTGAAGACGATGCAGTTAGGCGCCGATCGTGTAAAGGAGGCTAAGGTACAAACCCTCAAAACTGAGTTCGAGGGGTTGCGCATGAAGGAGACGGATTCGGTCGATGACTTCGCTGTCAAGATAACAACCATCATCAACAAAATCCGTGCATTGCGCGACAAGGTTGAGGAGGCCCATGTCGTCAAGAAGTTTCTCCGGGCAGTCCCAAAGAAGTTCTTGCAGATCGCATCCACAATAGAGCAATTCGGCGACCTTAAAACAATGACGGTCGAGGAGGTAATTGGGCGCCTCAAAGTCCATGAGGAGCGACTCCATGGATACGATGACGACAATAGCGAGGAGCATCTTCTTCTCACCCGAGCCGAGTGGAAGGCACGTGAGAAGAAGTGTGAAGCCGAGGGCTCTTCTGGTGCTGCTCGTGGCCAAAGCCGCAGTATTGGAAGATTTGATAAAGCAAGGGTAAGATGTTATAATTGCAATAATTATGGTTATTTTTCTTCAGAATGTCCCGAAAAGGAGAAAAAAACTCTACTCGTAGAGGTAAGCGAAGATGAACACCCCGTGCTTCTATGAATTGGAACCACAAAATTAGGGGGATGATTGTTGGATTAATTTTGTTAGGACTTTGTCCTATTCTTTAGTTGCATTGTGTGGCTGTGAGCCATTTCTTCCATTTTTGTAGTTCTCCACCGTTTTGTGTGTGTGCCTATTTAAAGGCCATTCTCTATTGAATAAAATACACAGTATGTTAAAGAAGTTAAGCTGTGTCCCCTCCACGTGTGTGTGAGTGGTATTTTTTTCTTTTTATTGTGTTACCTCTCAACAGATGCAACCACAGATGATCAAACGAAGGCCCTTGTGATTCATAAAATCTGAGGTGAGAATAGTCTAGAAGAGACTCTTAACTGAGTTTTAACAGATACCAGTAAAAAATTATTGACATAAAATCTACAACTGAGATTTAATGGATACTAGCCATCCATACTGAGTGCTGAGAAATACAAATCTCTTGAGGCCTCTCCAATCACAAAGCTTAAATTAAGACGGGTTAATCACGATCTTCCAATCTCCTATTCTTGCAAAGTGAAAATTGCTAAAAAAAGGATTGAGCCCTATAAGGAAACAAGCATGTGACCTGTTCACTCTCTGATTAATCAATTTATAGATGTTTCTCATTAGCTTCACCTGATTGAGCAACATAAATAGGCAGAAAGCACTTATGTTTATCTTTGTTCCTCACCCTCTCATTGCTTCCATACCGTCTTCGTTTTTTTTCCAGTTCATAGTTTATGGACATTTTTGCAGCATCCTATCATTTTAGGGTTCTGAAGTAATAGAATTAGAATATGCAGTTAACTATGTGGCACCTATTGTTATGAAAATTTGCAAGTTATTTTTAATAAAGAAACAACATTTCAAAATGAAACCAATTTTAAGGCGTATATAGGATTACCTATCATCGAAATCGATCCAAAATGGCTAAAACTGGTACATTTTGGCCGGGTACCTTATACCTTGAAGCCTAGTTTAAAATATAAAACAAGGATTCTGGCAGCCAAGTTTGGATATATATTGGTATCTATTATCACTGTAATATTTATTGTGTGCGGGAAGAAAATACTCCAATATCTGAGAGAGAAAGCCAGGAATTGGAGAATCTTCATATCTCCTCACAGTAAAGGCCCACGTACACATATCATCACCTCTCATACACTATAAACTAAATAGATAGTGAAATACTAACCTCTGGGAACATATAAGTAGCATTAAGTTTTCAGAAAATTTTCGGGGGATTAATTTTATCAAAATTGGCTGGAGGATGAGAAATTTAAGAAAATTACCTACAAAGGAACAATATGCCAAACGGGTTGGCATATTTATTGGTTAAATTTCACAAAAATAACGGTATGGCGTTTCCGCTGTAGAAATGCCAGATGGACTACCGTATATAATGTTTTTTCTAAATAACAAAAGCAAATCTCCACTTTCTGTGTCATGATGAGATTTGTGAAGTGTATCTCCACTTTCTCTTAAGCATATCTATATCAACTGCATTAGTTAACTAATGCAATTGAAATACACTTAACAAATGCATTAGTTAAGCATATCTATATCAACTGCATCAGTTAAGTGTATCTCCACTTAAGCATATCTAATATAATTAACTAATGCAGTTGAGATTCACTTGACAAATCTAAAAGTGGAGGTTAAATGCATCAGTTAAGCATATCTATATCAGTTGCATTAGTTAATTGTATATCCACTTAAGCGTATTTAATATAATTAACTAACTAATGCAGTTAGATTCACTTACAAATCTGAAAGTGGAGACTTGTTTTTACTTTTTACTGTTTAAAAAACAAAAGATATGCCAGTACGTCTAGCATTTTTGAAGCGGAAATGCCAGACCGTCTGGTGTATTTGTTGCAAAAATACCAGATAGACTGGTATATCTATTGATTTTTAAAATTTAATCAACAAATATGCCAGTCCGTCTGGAGTATTGTCCCTCTGTCGGAAATTTTCTCATCCTCCAGCCAACCAATTTTGATAAAATTCATCAATCTAGAGAAAAAATTCAATTAAGTTTTGCAATATTTTCAACCTGGGGAACCTTGGTCGTGTACAGTTCAGTCTTCACAACACAGCAACGAGTTAGTGATATAAATAAGAATTTGGTCAAATACTTGGTTACAATAGACTGCTCATAAATAAAAATAGGACAATCTCCCAGAAAACTAAAAGGTCGAGTGGTTTACATTCTAACCGATATAGGAATTGGATGATGGATGAAGTGTTCTGTGAAAACAGAACAATGGAAGCAAAAGCATTCTATGGAAGAGCAGGATCTGCAGTAATCTAAGGAAAGCATTAACAGCAAGAAATGGTAATATACTAAATCCATAATTTGTTTACAAGCACCTACAGTCATTTTACCGTTTGTTCGTTAGTTTCAAGAACTAACTGTCGACAGGGATTGGAAGACATTGTGGATATTGACTTGAGTTCCATTATCCACAGAAGTTCTTTATAATAAAAAATAATCATAACTATTAAAAAGATTATGATGATTATTACAGCATTAGCAGATTCTTATGTAAAGAACATGAAAGCATAGTATCTGCCTATCTGGTTCCTTCTAATGTTATGTTGAGAATAAATCATGATCACTAAATCAGGATGAAGACTCATGGCTCGCGGTGCGGTCCAAATATTCAATTAGTTTTACTGGGTACATTTTATAATTTTTAGAACCAAAGTGCATTGATTATTAAGCAGGTACCCTCCAAATTTCGGTGTGTTTCGTGTATCAACATTAAAGACACTGTATCAGAAATGACACACATTCCAAACTACACTAGGCACGCCAAAATTAGTGCTCTGTGTCCATGTCGTATTGTATGATATATGTCGTCATATTTGTGTTCGTGCAACAAAGTTCATCAACCTTCATAGGGAGTCATAGACATTATAGCCATGGACGTTGATTATATTCTCAGCAGGTTTTAAATTTTGTACAAAAATTGCAAATATTCACCGTGTGGAAAAGGCGAATAAATAAATAAATAAATAAAAACATACGCTAAATTAACATGAAGATCAAATCTGCATTTCAAATAGATGCACTCTGATTGGAATCAAATTTATTACACCAACCTATGTTGCAGGGACACAAACATGACGATGTAGACCCGGTGGCACAGCATCAATTTTGGCGTAATCTAGCTCCAGTTTTGGTTGAGATTACTCTACCATCTCCACCATAAACTACTGAATTCTGCCCATCAGAGCACCTTCAGCCACCAGATATGGTCGGAGCAGCACCAAAATCACCAATAATCCATACATGAACAATATCCATCTTTGAAATGGTGGAAGCGACTGTTGTCTCTCACAATAATCTCCCGCTCATAAATACTCGAAAGAAGCTTCGTCACATTGTGGCAATCGTTGCATACCCTTAGATTCTTAACGATTCGAATCGGCGTCCCTTTTTTGCCATTTATAAGATTAAAAGCAATCGCCAACCTCTCACTGTGATGAGCCAACTCCGCCGCCTTCTCCCTCTCTTCCACACATAACAGTACTTGTGAAGTGTCAGGAACATGACCTTTGTGTTTCAGTCTTTGACCCATCTCGTCCAACTTAGAGTATATTTCTTCAGTTTGTGCATGAGACCTATCTCCTACGACAAACCTATGAACTACACCGTTATGTTCCACCAAACTATGGCCTGGCTCCTTTCTAGCACCCCTTTCCTTCATCATACTCCTCAGCTTTGAGACATTGTCCCATAGGCCTGCAGCTGCGTAAATGTTGGAGAGAAGGACATAACATCCCGTGGCCTCAGGGTCCAATTTAATCACATTCTTAGCTGCAAATTCGCCAATCTCTGCATTTCCATACTTCCTGCACCCACTAAGAAGACTCATCCAAATTATCTTGTTCGGCCTCATAGGCATCCGGTTTATGACATCCCTTGCCTCTTCTAACTGTCCGACTCGACATAGGAGGTCTACCAAACACCCATAGTGCTCTACCGTCGGCTTAATGTCATGTTCCTTTATCATGAGATAAAAATATTTACGCCCCTCTTCCACCATTCCTGCATGACTACAAGCATTCAACAATCCGACAAATGCAATGGCGTGAGGCTCCATGCCAATTTCCCGCATCTGTTTGAATAGTTTAAGAGCTCTATTGGACATTCCATGCATTCCTAAACCCATAATCATCGCAGTCCAATGACCCAATTTCTTTCTCTTAATGCCCTTAAAAACCGACATCGCGCTCCCAATGCTCCCACACTTTGAGTACATCTCTATGAGACTGGTTCCAAGAACACCATCGAATATAAAGCCATTATCTTTCATATACTTGTGAATCGACCGACCCTTCTCAAGAAGAGCTAACCCCGATACGGCAGAAAGCACGCCGACCATCGTCACGGTGTTCGGAACCACCCCTTCACTAAACATCCTTCCGTGAACCTCGAGAGCATCCTCAAACAGACCCAACTTTTCGAACCCCGAAATCATACAATTCCACGACACGACATTCTTTTCAGGCATCAAGCCGAACAAACTCTTCGCGGACCGGAAGTCGCCGTTCTTCATGTACGCGCCGATCATCGCGTTCCAGGAAACCACGTTCCTCTGCGGCATTCCATCGAACAGCTCCCGGGCGACGTCCAGCTCTCCGGCGTTCCCGTACCCGGTAATCAGGGTGATCCACGAGAAAGAGTCCCTCTCGGGCATTTCGTCGAACAGGTCCCTGGCGCTCCCGACGTCGCCGCTCCTGACGTATCCATCGAGCAAGGAGTTGTAGGTGACGAGATCTTTGGTTCCGGCTCGGTCGAAGACCTTCTTTGCGGAGCCGAGGTCGGCGCACTTGGAGTAGAAGCTGACGAGGCTGCTGGCGACGAAACCGTCGGAAGCGAAGCGGGTCTTGATGGCGAACCCGTGGAGCTGCCTCCCCTCCGCGAAGGCCTGCAGCTGGGCGCAGGCCTTGATGGCGGGCGGGAATGTGAAGCTATCGGGTCTGAAGTGGGACCCGATAAGGAGGTCGGCGAGGAGGAGGAGCGCGTCGTGGGAGTGGTGGTCATCGACGTGGCGCTTGAGGAGGGAGTTGAAGGGGAACGAGTTCGGGTTAACGGGTTCGGGGAGGTGGGAGAAGAGGGTTCGCGCCTGGTGGAGGGATCCGAATTTGGGGTTGGAGTAGAGGGAGAGGAGGAGCGGGGAGATGGGGAGGGAGAGCTTGATGGCGGATCCGTGGAGCTGGTGGAGCTCCGACGGGGTTTGGATCAGGTGGAGGAGGGAGATGTGGGAGCGGGTCGGGTCGGGGAGGAGGTGCGAATCCGGAGGAGGGGGTGGGGGAGGGAGGCTGGCCGGGTGTGGATGGTGGAGCATTGGGAGTTTTCGAGGAGAGGGGGTTTGAACCGGGGCTTTTTTTTCTTTCTTTTTTTTCCTGAACTTCCGATGCTGGGTTTTGAGAAAAACTATATTTTAACAGCGTAGGGAGCTATACATCAAGGTGATAACTGACCGGGTGGCCCGTAACCCGGCCTTGAACAGATTTGATCAACAGGCCGAACCAACCCGGTCCGGCCCACCGATAATCCATATTCGGTCTGAAAAGTTGGTCCAAAAGTCCGGCCCATACCGAATCTGTTTAGTTCGAAAAAATTGGTCGACCCGATCCGGTCTAGATCCGGGTGAACCTGGTCCCTCATTCCCTCAATGCTCAAATAATATTAAACATTAAAAAAAATTATAAAATCAGATGGGAGAAATCGAACCATGATCCCCTGAACACTATAACACAAATAGATAAATCTATCTTTATATTTTTAAAATAAATAGATAGATAAGCCTTTGATAAATTTAGAAAAGAAATATACGTACATTTTATTATCATGTAAATTTGTCCCATAAATTTAAATATATATATATATATATATATATATATATATATAGAGAGAGAGAGAATAAGGGAGGTGAGATGGCACCTCACTCTAAAAACAAGGGTGGCGGTGACGTTGTACAATCTCAACCACACATTTCATAATTGGCAATTTGCACTTAACCCCACCACACAAACGAGGGGAGGGGGTTAAGTACAAATTACCAATTATGAATATTAGAGAGGAAAAAAAATCATGATTTAGGTTATGGATGTTGTTAAGTCAAGCTCTACCTAAAAGTAAGGTACGGGTAAACTGCACAGTATTTTGCGCCAATGTGATGATCTTCAGTTACATGTTCTTGGATGTACAGTTCCAGAAACTATGTTTGAATTTATCTGCAAGTTGCGGAACCATGATTTTGGCAGGAACATTGCAGCTTTGAACAAAGATAGCTTATAGTTTGATAATTATATGTTATATATACTCTTGAAATGATTTGAATACCAATACTACTAAATTCGCTAGCTTTTGTTTCACATATATAAGCAAGCTTGTCCATTTTCTATAAATTTTGTCATATAGTTCTTCCACCATTTAGAGTTACGTTCTTCACTAGTCGAGACATTGAAGGGCTTCATGATATTGCATACTAAAGATTTCTGATTGTGAGACGCTACATACCAATGAAAACGTATCGGCAAGCTTTAATGAAGTCTACGAATCTGTAATGGTTTTGGAGATTCTGTTGGCACATTTTCCTCTCTTTTATTAGACTATAACTTGTGCTATGTTTCGCAAAATTTTAGCATTCAGAAAGGAAAGTGATTTTTTTTTTATGTCTGGATGTCAAAAAAAAGTACGAGGAAAGGAAAATAATTTTCACTTTCCACATGAAAGAAAAATAGGAGGAGAAGTGGTTCTCCCATTCAACCATGGATTCACTTTTCCACCACAGAAACATCACTTTTTCTTTCAATTTTCTTGGGCTCTCCAAACATCGAAAGAAAAAAGGATGAAATTGTAATTTTCCAAAGGAAGAAAAAGAACAAGAAAATGATTTCCTTTCCTTTCCTCGAACCAAACTGAGTCCTAAGACCTTCTACAATTGGAATATCTTTCTTTAATGATAGAGTCTCTCTATAAAGGGTTAATGATTTATAGGGTTAATGATAGAGTCTCTCTATAAGAGTGGGGGGCATTTACAAGTCGTGCAATCGTATAGGACCCAAAAAAATAGAAGCCCCCCAAATTTTTTTACTTTCGTATATATTACTAATGTGAAATATCCATTTATAGATTTATGCCTTCCTATATTATAGAAACTGCAGTAGCGTGACCCATAAAATATCATAAAAAGACATTTTATAGTGGTTAAAAAAAGTTATTTTTTAGTATTTGTACATGGATCTTAGAATGTCAGAAACGACATTGGGACTTTATAGATAAGACTCTATCCTAGACACGTAATGTGGACGTGGTGTGTAAAAAATTATTGTAAAAAATTAAACACGAATTTATTATAAAAATATCATTCCTAGAAATTGAACGCAATAAAGGAAAACATCTCACACCTTAACCACTTGAGTTAGAGTTATTTAGTTATAAATATATCATATTATGTAGTTAAATACTTGGTAAAGTTTTTCTTAAATAATTAGTGAAATATTTAAATAGTTATTTTGTTATCTTCTTATTAATTATTTTAATTTATTTAAATGATGATATACATACGGCTTAGACGACTCATTTTTGAGCTATTTTTGTCACGCTCCAGTCCCAAATACGTAGGACTAAGAATACGTAGCATGCTAGTCTTATGTATATGACAACTCCAATATATGAAAACCATAACACATACGTACATTGTATTTATGAATTACAATTCACAAGTGGTATATATATTATCAAATAAGTCACAAGCAACTATATCTCATCTACAGCACAAGTCAATAAATAAACTAAGAAAATAGATCAAAATGAACAAGTCTGAAATATCCAGGAAGTAAATAAGTCGGGTGGAGATAAATCCACTACCAAACGACTATATCAAAACTAAAATGAGAGAGGAGGATGAAACTCCAATATAAAATAAAATGTTAAATAAAGAGAGTAGCAACTAATACGTGCATCAACTAAGAGATAATCATGGATGCTCGGAAGATAAAACCTCATCGACAAAAAATGATGCATCGGATCCTGATCCGTACTCCTGCGGATAGTCAAGATCGTCTACACCTGAAAAGGGACAAGGTCCTCAGAGGGATGTAATAAGATACATAAAAGTATATAACAAAATACTGAAAATAAACATCCATAAGGTCTCATAACTGTTCTATGTGAAATGCACTTTTGAGGACAACATACCTAATGAGGAGCTCTCGACACTTACAAGTGCTAGACTCACGTAGTGCTCATCCGAGTCACCCGCGGCCGACTAGAGAAAACATAAATAAATGCAAGACACATCCGTGGCCAACAAGAGAAAAAGTAAATAACAATGAGAGCCCATACGCTAACAGCTGTCCTCCCCACCCAATGCTCCTATACATGTCTCCACAACACGATAATACCTTTAAATAATTGCCAAGTCTAGTTAATACGCAGGTCCGTACGTGATCTATATGAGACCCACAACTCGTGTAAGAAATGTGTCATGGCCAAATGAGACATAAAGATGCCTCACTATCATGAGGTGGTCTCTTAAATCTAGGTCAATATGCATAACAAAAGAAATAAGAAACAAAAGATGACGTCATCCGTCATTTCACCCAAGTTTCCTTAGACGAGCAGTTTTATAATATACATAAATAAGAAAATAAATGACAGAAATAAAATATTTATATATAAATGTAAATAAACAGTAGTAGTGACAATGTATACTTTCCTGGCAATGATTTGGTGTAGTAATGACGTCCATACGACAACCACAAGGAACCAGAAGATACAAACTCTGAACTAATGTCTCCGGATGTTGAAATAGACATCACCAACATTTTTGAAATAAGCGAGATAGTAAAAAAATATTACATGTTTGTCCAATTTGGACACAGGGACAAAACGACAATTTCGAGTCAAAGCAGTGTCCATATGTGGACCACTTTGCACCAAAAAATGTGTCAACGCTAAAGGTCTCTAAATAGGACAAATTATAGGTCAAACGAATCCTAATCGACGATACGAACTCAAAGGTATGTCCATTTTTGAATTTCGGTGAGCCGATCTCAAAATTGCTCGCCAAGTAGAATCGTAGGGCCCGCAAAACGACAATTCATTGACTGACTCTGAATCGAAAAAAACTAGGGTCACAGGACAAGTCAGATGCTGTGAGTCCAGCGGCGCAAGTTTCGTTGCGATCCGATGAGCATACACGAACTAATTGAAAATTTACAAAACGTAGATACGGGAGACTTTCGACTTATACGGGTTGATTTCGGCGTGCACACACGTCCAAATCAACTTTCGCGAAAGCTCACTCGTCCGGATATACCATACACGTCTTTCGGTGCAACTGGTACGCGACGAGGCGGTTCGGTTTGAGAGGGCGCACTCCGTATCACAAACTTTTTAGTTTTAAAAACATAATTTTTGCCCAACTTTCAAATGAAATTAATTAACCAATAATGCATATTAATTAAAAATAAAAGATTTTTTTTGTTTTTGTATAAGTTGTCTATAAACCCCTTCAAATATATTTTTAAAACAGCGCAAGGTTTGGAAGAAAAATTGGCGCAAACAGAGATGGTTGGACCGTTCTTAAACATTTTAAAAATATGGCTTTTTTTTTCCCTTAACTTGCCTTTAATTTTTACCTAGTTTTTATTGCTAGATATTGAAATATACCCATTGGGTATTGAAGAAGGTCAAGTAGGCTTCACAAATAATCAATCAAAACGAATTTCAGTTGTGTGTGTGCGAAGATACAAAGGTGGGAAGTAGCTAACCCGGATGTTGCTGCTGACGTCGATTTCCGACGGGTTTGGCACTGTTGCGGCGGTTTCCGGCGACCTTCGGCGGGTGCAGGTGGCCGTGGATGGTCGCGGGTTGTCAAGGGTCGTCTGGGGATCGAGAGAAACGAGTTCCAAGGTGGTTGCAGCCGTGGAATAGAAAATAGGGTTTGGGTTTTGATTTTCGTTTAGTTTTTATACTAGATTCCAAGTTATTTTTTTTTCTGGAATTTAATTAATGATTTTGACTGGGATTTGAATTAGATTGGAAGAGAATTGAATGTAGATTAAATAGGAAAAAGTTTGGTAAGATTTGGTTAATATTTGAGCAAATTTGGGTAAATCAAACTTTGAAAAAAAAAAAAATTTCTCGCGTATAATCGAATTCGGAAGGTATGGGATTGCTTGGTCTGTTTCAGCGGATTGTTCATCAAAATGAAATTATTTCTTTTTCTTTTTCTTTTCCTTTCCTATTCTTTTCTTTATTTTTTTATATAATTTTTTTATGTTATTATTATTATTTTATAATTATTTTTCTATCCATTATTATTATATTATTATTGATTTATTTAATTACTATTCTTAATATTAATATTAATATTATTATTTTCTTCTTTGCTATCAAATTGAAATTTTTTATTAAAAAAATTATATTTTTATATTTTTATTTTTTACAATTATTTATTAATATGTGTTCTACTTGTTATACTATCATGAATATTTTATTTATCGCCTAAATTTGACTAAAGTTAATAATAAAATTTTTGGGTGATTACAGTTTTAAGATGCATTAAATAGTAGAGATATCCTAGATGAAAAATATTAAAAATAAGTAGTGATTTGGTAAAGTTTTCCATGTCAATGTGACATGAAAATGAGTTTCAAAATATTTTACACGGAAAAAATAACTACAAATGAATTTTATTTTTGTTTAGTGTCTATAAATATAGAGACCAACAATTAGAGACATAATTTTATATTTTGATATTTATATGAAAAAAAATGCCAAGTAGACATGCCTTCTTAAAACGACTTGACACAGAATATAAACAAAAAAATAGATATAACAATTGAAGAAGCACTAAGAAGCTAAACAGTTAGGACTGATTTTGAAGGTGTGCAATGGATGCGACTGCACTAGGTCTTCTGAATTCACAGACCTAAAAAAAAAAAATGTATATATTATATATTATATATTTATTTATATATAACTACATATAGAAAATGCATTTTTGGAAGATGTTGATTATGAATGATTGGTGGTTTTGCAGGAGAAATGCTAGAAGATCGTTCTTAGGGGTTGTTCGGATCGACGAAGTGGAACGAAGTAAAAAATTAAGAAATTGACATTTTACGTACGCATTACGGTGAAGTGGAACGAAGTAGAAACTTCTTCGATCGTGTGCTTTGAAGAAGTATAGGTTAGAAGAAAAAAAAATCATAAAGTTTAATGTTTGATTGGTTGTTGAAATGACTGAAAAGTTTTAACTTTTCGACATAAATATTAAATCATCTTTTTGTTAATTAGAGAGGAAGTGGTCCTTCAACCAAATGGGTGAAGTGAAAATGAGAATTTTTAACTTTCGAGTTCAACTTCGAAAGAAAAACTTCGATTTCGTAACCGACAAGATTTACTGTTCATATCAATCATATTAAATTTTGACTGTAAATCTTTCAACCAGTCTCAAATTTAAATTATGTTCACTACACTCCAAATCTGCGAACCACTAAATTTATTAGCGACCGAAAGAAGCATACGCTCCATAGCATGCATACATATTTAGACAACTCCTACGAATAGAACTTTAATTGTTTCACAATGATTTAAGGGTTATTTACATTAATTATTATCCATATTTTATGTTTATTATACGAATTATTTCTAGTTTGAAGCTAATTATACGAGATATTCTTATGTTTGTTCATCCACCAAAACTAGAGTGTAAGTTCACCCTCCAATCAAGTGTATGTTCATCCTCCAATCAAGTGTTGCCACGTGGCATTTTATGCAACCTAAAATCACTTTGAAAGTAGTTTTGTGAACATTCAGAGTAGTTTTGACTTCTATAATTTTGACACGTGGTAACACTTGATTGGAGGGTGAACATACATCCTGGTTTTGGTGGGTGGACAAAAATGGACTCCCTATATTTTATATTTTCTATAGAAAGTTATAACACTAACTACCCATATGTTTATCATTATTTTTTTTTCTAAATGAAGGATGTTCTGTGTAATTAGTTTCAAAATGAAGGATGTTCTGTGTAATTAGTTTTAAAGTAGAAATGTCCAATATAATAAATATAGACTAAATTTTAACTTAATACCATAAACTATTCATTTTTGGCAACTTGATATCCTAAACTTTGAAAATAGACAACTTAATACCATGCAATTTTTTTTTTTTCCAAAAATATCCTCCCTCTACAACAGTCTCTCATTCTCTTCCCCCCGGCCGGCCCTGCCTCCTCTCCCACTCCGGCCGGACTCCCTCCCTCCCGCCTCGTCGTCGTGGTCCCCCCCCCCCCCCCCCCCCCCCCCCCCCCCCAGACACCCTCCCTCCCCCCCCTCCCTCTCCGACTGCGTGCAGCCCTGGATCGCTCACGCGAGGGCGCGCACTGGCTGCAGGCGCGGGCGGGCATGCGACGTCGGAGCGCGTGGGCGGGGGCACACGCGGACGTGAGGCGCAGGAGCGCGTGTGCGGAGGCGCGCGCCGGCTGGAGGCGGATGGGAGTCCGGGGGCAGCGCACGACGGCGAGGCACGCACAACGGAGAGGGACGGTGTCTACGAAGGCGAGGCGGGAGGGGGGGGAGGGGGGCGACTTGGGGAGAGGTCTGTTAAAGAGGAGAAGGATATTTTTAAAAGATTTTTTTTTCCAGAATATTAATTTGTCTATTTTTAAAGTTTAAGATATCAAGTTGCCAAAAATAAATAGTTGAAGGTATCAAGTTAAAATTCAGTCATAAATATAAAAAATAAAAATAATGAAAGTAAATAACCCATGATTTGAATTATATTGCCAGTAATATGTATTTGAAATCTCTGATAAAGGAAAAGGAGGTCCTTGTTCGGAACCATGGTAGACAGTGTAAAACTGACGCTAACTCTAGAAAAATATTTTTTCAGCAGAATTATAGTTCTAGTCTTCTTCCACTGCATTTTAATAAAAAAATGGGAAACCTTCTTGGTGTCATCAACAGAAGCTTCGGCATATTTATTTCATTATTCGTCTTCATATCATGTGCAAACCATATAAAATAGTACAGATCATCTACTTCAATGGCCTTCCATGCACTATATTATCCTAGTTTTTCTTGACTACGTACAATTCCATTCATCAACTTCATCGTGCAAATAATGCAATACTCATCTTTTCCTTTTCTGTTTGTCTTTGCCTCTATGAATTGACCACAAGATCTAAATGTACTTATTTTAGACTAAAGTATTAATCCCAAGTCTCAATGCTTTTTAAACAAAATATAACCACCAAACACCAAATAAAGTGGGAACCATCAGCAGGGCAGTTACAAGAAGTAACCTGATGTCAATTTTTTTTTCTTTTTCTTTTTCTTTTTCCAAGAAGATAATATTTTATTGAAGGAATGCCAAAAATTATAAATCTATAATCCAATCCAGAACACAAAAACCATCATCCGGAGTCTAGGATATATATTTCTTTATTTAACATATTTATTTAAGAAGATACCATTAAAGATACGTCTGTTTTGTTTCTTCCAGACATGTCAGACCACCGTCCAAAAAATAAATCATATCCTTCTGTACCCTCCTACTCCCTTCCCTTTCTAAGCTTTAACTTCGTTCATGACAGATCCAAGATCCCTGTGAGACGTAGTTGGGAGAACAAACTTGATCCGCCGGATGTTCCAAAATTTTCAAATAAAGTTGTAGCCAAAGAACAGGTGGTCCCTAGACCCAATAGTGTCACGACACAGATTGCAGCTCTGGTCCGAGAAGTCAACCCCAAACATGCTGAGGCTGTTTCGGATAAGTAGCCTATTCTGAACCATCTTGTAGAGAGCTAGACTTGATCGCCGCTCCCTTAACCCACACGACTTTCATCTAGTCCACCTCCTGATCATATATAGTCCTGATTTGGTTCAAGGAAGTCTAAAAAAAAACTTACCTTTCTACATTTCCTCCAAAATCCAGTAGCCCTCTGCCCGTTCCTTGTCAATCTCCACAGCACATATATCCTCTGCATGATTAGCCTCAATCAGACGATTTTGAAGCTTTCACTCCCCATCCTGAATAAGGCAACTGGCATTCTTTGAAGTTCCCATAAGCTCATAGATCGTCTAATCCCTCTCAATCAAGCTAGAGTGCTTGATCCAAGGGTAGAGCCAAAGACTCGTCTAGTTGCCAGAACAAATCATCCCCAGAAGCTTACCTTTCACCCTACTTCACATTGCCATAAGTGATTTAACCGTAACCGAAAAGTTGTTGTTGCTTTTAATCATAAAAAAAAATCCCTCTCGAAAAGTACCTTCCTCTAACCCGTCCAAAGAGACTTCCCATTAATGAATCTCCAATAATTTAGTTTAAGTTCGTCTACAAGCCCAGGCCAGGGAGCAAATACAGTACCTGCGCATCCATGTGCTCGGGATACCCGGACTCACAAAGAGGATGCAAAGGTAAAACAACCTTCGCATGATTTGCGTGACATGATTGCTCATAAGTGTAAAGCAAGGAAAACAACTACGGTGTGCGACGTATCCTCTCCGAGGCACTGCTGCGCCAATATCATTATTAACTGCTGCTGCAATAAAGCAGCAGTACTCCCAGACAAAAAGTCAGCCTTCCAGCGACTGCACCGGAAAGCACCTACCCGGCAGCAACCCGGAAATCAGGTACAAGTATCGGAAGAGGAGGAATTGCCCTTCGCCTCATGCTATTCAACTCGAAAGCTTTCCACCACCAAGGAAAGAAAGAAGTCAAATACCTCCAGTCCGGCGCTCTCTACTACGGCATCGTGAAGGCGATTACCCGGAGGGCTGACGACGGCACCCGCGGAAGGCTTCTTCCAAGGCACCCACTCAAGGAAGAAGCTGCCAGCCCCTGGGGGTAGTTCTTTCTCAGAACCCCTAAGGGTGACCCAAGCTGGGGGTAGTGTCCCCCTGAACGTACACGGCAACCCGACATTCCGAGAGACAACGATTCCCAAGGAATGGACTCCGAGATCCCGGAGGGTAGCTACTCCCACCAAAATGACACAATCTTCTATGCTGGGGGTAGTATCCTATCCGAATCCGAGGAAGACACAATGTCTCCAGCCCTCCTTGAAGACTACTCACTACAAGGGTATAAAATATGGAGCATGGCATCCACTGCCCCCTCCATTTCTCCCTGTGTGAGGATGCTATACATGGCCATAGATGACCATGAAAGCCCTAGTGACCGGCAATGACTCGAGACGATCGAAGACATAATGCATACAATGACTGCATCAATGCAAGCTTTTACCCAGATAATGCTGGAAATCAAGACAAACATGGCCTCCCAGCCGGCAAGGGCCTCTGGGTAAGCAAACCTGGACCCCGGGACCAACGGGAATTCAAATACGACTGCTCCACCCGCGGGTGGTGATCCTTTCCTACCTGGCTCGTCGACGCCTTCTACAGGAGATGAAGCTAAGGAAGCAAGGAGGGAGGTCCGAGAACTTCGGGCTCGCCTAGACTCCATGAGCAATCGGGAATCACTCCGTGATCTCGGGGTACGACAACCATACCCGATAGAGTGGAGGGATGTATCATATCCGCCAAAGTACAAGCCCTTCAACATTAACATGTTCGACAAAAAGTCCTCCCCTCGCCGCTTCATAAGCTACTTCGAGATCACCACGGGACACTTACCCCGCAGTGACGCTATCTTTACCAGGCTCTTTGTCGGGTCATTGGCAGGGGTAGCTTTCGATTGGTTCTGCAGTCTCGAAGATAGCTGAATCCCATCATTCGATGACCTCAAGAGTATGTTCCTTAACAGATTCTATGAGACAGGAAATGATATGACGATGTCTTCTCTGATAGACGTCGCCCAGGGTGAGAAGGAACTGACACGAAACTACATCGAGTGGTTCCGATAGGCCGCGTGTCATGCCCCAGTCCCAAAATATCGAGGGACTAGACACGTGACAATGGCCAGCAGCACACACCGATGGACAAACCCAATTTAATGGATCCATCAGGGCGTACTTAAGCTGTAATACAACAATGAGGGTCTAAATATACTAATCTCATCCACAGAAATGAATACAACAATATCAGAATCATAAAGCAAGATCAATCTCAATATAACATAAACTCGGGAAATAACCCGATAATGAGTCTGATACATCTGTCAAGATACAAGAATAAAGATAACCACAATAAATACTGAGTATGGATAAAGCCTATACCCAGAAGATATCCTCGGTGATCACTCGTCTACTGGACCTAGTACTGCTCCAGTGCCTGCTCCTGATAATGCTCCTGCTCCGTATACCTCGGGATAGATCTCGTCTGCTAATCCTGGGGACATAATCCGGATCCAGGTCCTCAGGGGACATAACTAGGTACAGATAATACAAGCCAAAATAAATGCAGTGCAGCAATAAATAAAATAATAGGGTAAACTATATAACCATCTATGTGAAATATAATTTGAGAGCATCACTAAACTCAGACTGAGACCACTACTATGTGTTTTACTATGTGGTTTACTATGTAGTATATATATAAAATCAGCCTGTAGCCTATGTGTCTCTCTCCACCTAATGTAATCACACGTCTCATGTCCATGACACGCAAGATCAAAACTAATACAGCAAGTCATAATGAGATCTAAGAAAATAATGTCTATGTCATATAACCTGTATCCTATACAGAATCACCATAAATATCTCAGAAAGATTCTGTCTCATGAATAGTGTCAAGTGTCCTGGGTTATAATGTACTTGATAAGACAAGTACGAGAATATAAAAGGGTCACGAATGTCCATCTCTAGGTGACGTTACACAACTCTGCGTACAGTGTTGGCACCCGACTATTAATCAGACGCTAAGTAAGTCACACGGTCCTAGGTTAAGCATGTATAACAGATAAATAAGTCTAAAAAATATGTAACAAGAACTGCAAGATTTGGCAAGGTACACTTGCTTGGGGTTTGAATACCAACAGCTGTCCCTGTATCAGTGGATCCTGTAGGTACTCCTCCAAAAGCTGTAATAAACATCACCAACAGATTCAAAAAATATCAAATAGCTAGAAACGCCTGTCCTTGAGTCCAATTTGGACACAAGGGGAAAAATGACATTTTCTGGTCAAAGCGGGGTCCACATGTGGGCCGCTTTGCACCAAAAAATGTGTCAGGGTCAAAGGTCTCCAAATTCATCAAACTTAGTGTCAACAAGTCCAGAAAGATGATACGAACCCCATAAAACTTCCAGAATTGGATTCCGATGAGCCGATCACAAAATCGCCCGTCAAGTGGAGCCGCGGGGCCCACGATATGCGATTTTGTCAACGTTCTCAGAATCGAACCAAACTTGGGTCACAGGACCAGCATATTGCTATGAGTCCGATGGCACAAGTTTCGTTTCGATTCGACGTGTGTACACAAAGTTACGATGTATTCCAGAACAGACGAATATGGGGCGTTGTCGGCGGATACGCGTTGATTCCGGTGTGCACGCACATCCAAATCAACTTCTGCGAAATCCCACACGTCCGTATCGATAGCGCGCACCTTTTGGTGAAGATCGAGCGCGACCAAGTCATCCCGTTTGGCGGGACGTACTCAGTTCCGGGGGAAAATGGGATATTATTTTTTCTATTTTTGGATCGCGGTTTGCGATCGCCACAGGACGCGACGCATCGAGCGGGTTGCACGGGCATCGAGAGGGTTACACAACCAACGCGTCATAACTGACGGAACAGAAATTGGAGCAACGAGGAGAGAGGACGGGTTACCTGAACAGGGCTCCGTGGAACGAGGTTTCTCGTGTCCGCGAGTCATCTTGATACGACACGACACAGTGTCCGGGCTGTGTAGCTAGGGTTTTGATGCTGGGGTTGGGGATTCGCCGGAGGAGGGCGAAGACGGCCGGGGACGGGTCGACAGGCGAAAGCGCTGCTGGCTGGGGCGCTGCGGGGAGGAGGCAGTGGCTAGGTCTCGAGGCTGCTGGGAATCGACGAGGGCTGCGAGGTCGTTGGTGGTGGTGCTGGGCTGGGCAGGGCAGCTGGGCTCGTGGCGGAGGAAGGAGGAGGGAAGGCGGCTAGTCGTGGGTGGGGCACGGCTGGGGAGAGGGGAAGAAGAAGGAGCTGGGGCGCTGCTGCGGGTCGGGGGATGGCGGAGGACGGGGTAAGTCGTGGCTAGGGCAGGGCAGCGGGGACTAGAGGGTGGTGGTGAGACGGAGGCGATGGCAGCGGAGGGTTTGGCCGGGGACAACGGGGCTGCGAGGGTCGTCGTCGAGAACCGTCGAGGGGGTTGGGAGATCGACGGTGGTGGTGCGGGGAGGTTCTGGGCGAAGGCGGCGGCGAGGGAAGACGGTCAGGTGAGGCGGAGATGGGTAGGCGGCTGGGGACGGAGATGGGTCTGCTCGGGGACGATGGCGGAGGGAGAAGAGGCAGGGCAGTGGGCTGGGGGGTTCGAGGTGAGGGCGGCGGAGCGGGGCAAGTCCGGGCGGCCGTGGGGAGAGGAGTTAGCTAGGGTTACGGCGGCGAGGCGGGGAATTCGAGACGATTTATAGGGCATCGGAACAGTGAATCCGATAAGGATTTTGATTGTTAACGGGTCCGGGGCGGGTTCAATTCGGATCCGACCCGACCCGTTAAGGCTGGGTTTGGTTTAGTTCGGTTTGACAGTGGTTTGGTTTGGTTTAATTCCAAATAAACCGGGTTCAGGCAGGGTTTAATTAGGGTTAATTACGACTTGGTTTTTAGGGCTTTAAAAATGTTTCCGGGGTCCAACAAATTTTCGGAAAATTATCCTATGTCTAGTTTTTCATTTCACACCCAAAATATTATTTTCATAATATTTTAATATTAGTTAACAATAATTAAAAATTATTTAATCACAAAATACCTTAGTTTTAATTCCAGAAAAATTACAGAAAATTGTGTAAAATTATTTTAAAAAAAAATCAGGGGGTTTACAATCTACCCAACTTATAAAAATTTCGTCCTCGAAATTAAACTAGGGTAGGATCTCTCTATCAAATCTCACTTGATTACAGTCTAAAGAATTTCTCTTAAGTGAACATTGCGGTCTCTACCTAACTTAGAATTTACCCATCTATCATCTAAGGCTATACATCTAAGAAAGCTATGCCCCAAATTATTTATTCATGTTATTGAATCCTCAAAGTTTTTAACACCAACCATATCATCTATGATATGCCCTTAATCATTTATAAAAGGTAGTCACCAAACAATGCGACTGGCCTGTGAGGTATATCTAGTACTATCTATATATCAAACTTATACCAAGCAAGATGTTTCGTCTTTCCGAAATAAGGGGAGAAGAAGATCAATAATAAAGAGTTCAAGGGGAAGGTAATAGTATAGAAGTATCGGGATCAAGGCATTTAAAGAATTCAAATGAGAATTGTCAAGACAGTTGTGGATTAAAATCATAATTTGCTAATCCTTTGTTCGCATGCTTGTATTAGTACAGTTATGTAACCGATACGATATGTCAGACATGTCTAGGGCAAGTATATTCGTCTACTAATCACTACATATCTTAATCCACGTAAAGTAGTATTACGAAGGGCGAATCAAGCACTCTATAAAATATTGGTTTATATACGCTAGGGTTTGGGGGTTGAACCAAAGACTCTCATGAGTTGAACTAACCCACAAAATAAATCATGAACCAGGTTAAACCAAAGAATAGGTCTAGTCTCCATGCACATGCAACCTTGTTAAAATAAAAATACGTTCCAAATACGTATATCGGGAACGGGGAGTGACAACCTCTCATGGTGAATGATCCTCACAACTATTTAGGTATTTGAGTATCATATAGATATTTTATACCATGATACACAATATCATATTTATACTCTCTTGTATCTTGACATTAGGATACACTTTCAAATACCCATGACACTAACTCTACTTGACACTTGGTATCTTGGTAACAACATACACTCTAGGCCCCTCACTCTTGACACTCAACACATATTTATACCTACTTATATATATATATATATATATATATATATATATATATATATATATATATATATATATACACACCCCCCTTATATATGTATCTATCTATATAGATTATTAACCCTCACTAGCTAACTCATCCCTCACTCAAATATATACACATACACACCTCTCATTTGGACACTGCCTGCACTCATATACACTACTAATTGACACTAGACTACCATCAAATTGTACTACCCAAATTTCTAATTATGCAACAAAATTTTCATATTAACTAAATTTCCTAATTATGCAATCAAATTTGGGTGTATCATATAATGTTCATTTTAAATAGGCTATCATATTTTCTTTCATCACACACAAACTCCATTTTCAAACACACACTCCATGTTAGTGTCAAATTGTCTGTGTCAGTATCAAGATAATTAGGGTGTGTGTCCATGTCAATATTAGTGATGGTCGTGTCAGGATATTTAAGGTTAGGGTTTACCTGACCTAAGAGGGGGTTGAATGACTGGAGAGCCAACGGGGGGGGGGGGGTGTCACGCCCCAGTCCCAAAATATCGAGGGACTGGACACGTGGCAATGGCCAGCAGCACGCACCGATGGTCAACCCAATTTAATGGAACCATCAGGGCGCACTTAAGCTGTAAGGAAGGTCTACTACAACAAGTCACACTAATCTCATCCATAAAAGATAAATAAATAAACTGCATAATGAAATGGAAATAAGTAGCAACAAATCTCAACAAGTCGGTCGGAGAAACAATCCGACATATGTCTGAATACACTGGCTCAATAGGCCAGGAACAAAAGAGATAAACATAAAGTAAATACTGAGTACGGGATCAGGTACTCAGGAGAAGTCTTCGGCAGTCACCTCGTCTTCAGGGTTCAGTTCTGCTCCAGTCTCAAGTCCAGCAATAGCTTCAGCTCCTGTCCCGTATATCTCGGGGTACTGCTCCTCAGCTAAACCTGGGGACATAATCTATTCCAGGTCCTCAGGGGACATAGCAAGGTACAGAAAATACAAGCCAAATAAATAAGCAGTGCAGCAATAAGTAAATAATTGGATAAACTATGTAACCAGCTAAGTGATATGCAATATAAGAGCAGCACTAGAATTCAGGCTGAGACCGCTACAAGTTCTGTGTCGGGGAGCCGGTAGCAGTAATAACAGGTAAAGGGTCTAGCTCTGCTGGAGAGTCTACAACCTCACAATAGTAGTGGATATATATATAAAACAGCCTGTAGCCTGTGTGTTTCTCTCCACCCAATGTAATCACGTATATCATAACCATAACGTCTCATGTCCATGTCAGCAGGATTATAGCTAATGCAACAAGTCATATTGTCTATAAATAACATATCTCTGTCAAGTCCTGTATCCTATACAGAATCACCACGAATATCTCGGGAAGATCCTGTCTCATGAATAGTGTCAAGTGTCCTGGGTTATGATGTACTTGATAAGACAAGTACGAGAAAGTAAAGGGTCCGAAATATCTATCTCTAGGTGACGTACCCAACACCGCGTGCGGGGTTGGCACCCGACTGATAATCGGACGCTAAGTACGTTACATGGTCCTAGGTTAAGCATGTACAACAGTTATAATTAAAATAAGGAAATATGCAACAAGACTGTAAAGTTGGCAAGATATACTTGCCCTCTGATGTATAACTAAGCAAGGAATATTTAGCAAAGACTGCAAGTTTTGGCGAGGTACACTTGCCTGTTGTTTGGATTCCACTACGATTCTGTTCTTAGGAAATTTCCAGAGATGTCTCAGAATGCTGAAATAAATATTACCATCATGCTTAGAAGGTATCAAATAGCTAGGAACGCCTGTCCTTGAGTCCAATTTGGAGACAAGGGCAAAAACGGCAAATTCGGGTCAAAACGGGGTCCACAGGTGGGCCCGCTTTGCACCGAAAAATGTGTCAGGGTCAACGGTCTCCAAATTCATCAAACTTAGTGTCAATAGGTCAGGAACACTGATACGAACCCAACGGAACTTTCAGAATTGAATTCTGATGAGCCGATCACAAAATCGCCCGTCGAGTGGGGCCTGTGGGGCCCACGACACACGATTTTGTCAACGTTCTCAGAATCGAACCAAACTTGGCTCACAGGACCAGCGTATTGCTACGAGTCCAATGGCACAAGTTTCGTCTCGATCCGACGTGTGTACACTAAGTTACATCGAGAATCAGAATAGTCGGATACGGGGCGGTGTCCGCGGATACGCATTGATTTCGGTGTGCACGCACATCCGTATCAGCTTCCGCGATATTCCACACGTCCGTATCAATGACGCGCACGTATCTGTGAAGACCGCACGCGACCAAGTCGTCCCGTTTGGCGGGGCGTACTCAGTTCCGGGGTGAAACAGGGTCTGATTTTTCCTGTTTTTGGATCGCAGTGTGCGATCACCACAGGACGCGATGCCCCGAGCAGTTTGTTCGGGCACCGAGAGGGTCATACAGGCTACGCGTTGCAATTTACGAAATCAAAATCGGAGCTACGAGGCGAGAGATACGAGTACCTGAACTGGGCTCTTCGAAACGGGGTTTTCAGTGTCCGACACGGATCCTGTGTCCTGGACGTGTCCACGTGTCCGGCCTAGGGCTTCGGCCTGTGCTGAACTGCGGTGGCCGGAGACTGGGTAGCTGCGGGTGGCGTCGCCGGGCTCGGGCATGGGCGGTGCCGGCAGTGGTCACCGGAGGCGGAGGCGGGCGGAGGATTCCGGGCGGACGGAGGAAATGGAGGAGGAGGACGGCTCTGGGAAGGAGGAGGGGAGGCTGGACGGCTGGTTCCGGCGCTGGCGGCTGAGGGAGGTGGACGGCGAGTCGAGGTGAGGGCCGCCGGAGTTCTGGGTCGCCGGAGTTAGGGTTAGGGCTTAGGGGAAAGTGAGGGAGGAGGAAGAAGAAGAGGGGGATTTAAATAGGGCTCAGGCGAGGCGGTCGTGGCCGGGTTAGGCGCGCCGAGGGGGGGTCGTGGGTCGCTCCGGCGGAGGGGGCGGAGTACCCGGGCGGTGGCGCGGAGGAATCGGGCTGCAGCCGATCGTGGGGAAGGGATGGGGGACCGGTTCGGGTCGGACGCTGGTTCCGGGTTGGGCGGACCCGCCCGACCTGCTAACCAGGGCTGGCTGGGCTGGGCTGGGCTTCGGCCCACTGGGCCGAGCCGGACCGAAAAGAACAAAAAATAATAATAATAGTAATAATAATAATAACAATAATAATTAATTAATTAATAATTAGTTTAAATAGTTTTTGGGTATTAAAAAATAGGTCTGAGGCCCAATAAAATCCAGAAAAATTACCCTAAGTCCGGTTTTCTATTTTACACCATAAAATCATATTTTCATTACATTTTAATATTAGTTATTAGCAATTAAAAATTATATAATTAACACAGCACCTCTGTTAATTCCTGAACAATTGCAGAAAATTCCTAAAAATTGATTTTAAATAACTGAAAATTTTAGGGTGATTACAATCTACCCCCCTTAAGAGGATTGCGTCCTCGCAATCGAAGGGTAAACTACAAAGGCACGAACTACGGAAGTAAAAGAATGCTTAGGTTTTACCTGCATCAGCAAATAATTGTGGATAATGCTGGCGCATGATATCCTCTCGTTCCCAGGTCGATTCGCCAGGAGAGTGTTGTTTCCAAGCTACCCGAACCAGTCTGATTGTCTGCCCTCGCAGTGTCTTCTCACTGGTGTCGAGTATACCCACTGGTTGCTCCTCATATCTCAGGCTAGGGCCCACCGAAATCTCAGAATGATCAACTATGTGACTTGGGTCCGTCACGTATCGTCTCAGCTGCGAGACGTAGAATACATCATGCACTCCCTCTAAGGATAGAGGTAATGCAAGACGATAAGCCACCTCACCAATGCGCTCCAAGATGTCAAATGGCCCAATATACCTTGGGCTTAACTTGCCTCTGCTTCCAAATCTGATAGTACCTCGAGTGGGCGAGATCCTCAAAAATACGTGCTCTCCTTCCTTGAACTCCAGGGGACGTCTGTGCGTATCGGCCCAATGCTTCTGTCTATCCTGGGCTGCACGGAGATGATTCTGAATCTGCTTTACTTTCTCCACTGTCTTCGTTACCAACTCTGGACCCAGTAAATGACGTTCGCCTACGTCGCTCCAGCATATCGGCGATCTGCACTTCCTTTCGTACAATGCCTCAAAAGGTGCTATCTGAATGCTTGCTTGATAGCTGTTGTTGTAGGAGAACTCCACTAAGTGCAGATGATCTTCCCAAGATCCTCCAAAGTCCAGTATACATGATCGCAGCATATCTTCCAAGATCTGAATTGTGCACTCCGATTGGCCATCTGTCTGGGGATGATAGGCAGTACTGAATTTGAGTCTGGTGCCGAGACTCTCTTGCATGCTTCGCCAGAAGTGAGACATAAATCTCGAGTCTCGATCTGATACAATACTAACTGGCACTCTATGTTATTTTACGATCTGTCGCATGTACATGTCGGCTATTACTTTCGTGGATTGTCCGACTCTGAATGGCAAGAAGTGAGCCGACTTAGTGAGCTGATCCACGATAACCCATACCGAATCCTTTCCACTAGGGCTTCTTGGAAATCCGGTGACGAAATCCATGGTAATATGCTCCCACTTCCATTCAGGTATGGGAAGTGGCTGCAACATACCTGCAGTCCTTTGGTGCTCGGTCTTCACCTGCTGGCAGACTAAACATTTTGCCACAAATCGGGCAATATCCCTTTTCATCCTATGCCACCAATAATACTGTCTTAAGTCCCGGTACATCTTGGTTCCTCCTGGATGAACAGAGTATATGGAGCTATGTGCTTCCGTCATCAACTCCTGCCTTAATTCTCCATTTGGAACATATAGGCGATTTCCGTACCGTAATGTCCCGTCCTCGTGGATGCGAAGTCCCGTCTGCATGCCTGCTTCTGTTCTCTTTCAGCCTTCGGAATCTGGCATCATTAGGCAAAGCTTCTTTGATCCTCTCCACCAGCGATGACTTAACTTCGAGGTTAGCCAGCAAGCCATTTTGTCCAGGTAGAACAACCTCTATCTGAAGATCTTGCAAGTCTTGTAATAGCTGAGGCTGCTTCGTTAAGAAATAAGCTGAGGATTTTCTGCTGAGGGCGTCAGCTACAACATTTGCCTTCCCCGGGTGGTACTGCAGATCTATGTCAAAGTCCACCATCAACTCAAGCCAACGCCTTTGTCGCATGTTGAGCTCTTTCTGAGTATATACATACTTCAAGCTCTTATGATCAGTGAATATTTTGACCTTCTCTCCATACAGATAATGCCTCCAGATCTTCAGTGCAAAAATTACTGCAGCTAGCTCCAGGTCGTGCGTTGGGTAGTTCTTCTCGTGGACCTTCAACTGCCTCGATGCATAAGCGATAACCTTGCCATGTTGCATCAAGACACAACCTAGTCCACTACCGGACGCATCACTATAAACAACAAAACCTCCTGACCCTGAGGGAAGAGTCAAGACTGGTGCTGTTGTTAGACGCCTCTTCAATTCTTCAAAGGCATTCTGGCATTCTTCTGTCCATATGAACTCCTGATCCTTCCGTGTCAGCTTCGTCATAGGCTCTGCGATCCTTGAAAAATTTTCTACGAACCGCCGGTAATACCCAACAACCGCCGGTAATACCCAACAAGTCCAAGAAAACTTCTCACTTCTGCAACAGAGGTAGGTGTAGGCCAAATTTCTATTGTAGTGACCTTCTCTGGGTCCACAGACAGTCCTTCTCTCGAGATAATATGTCCCAAGAATGGCACCTTGTCCATACAGAACTCACATTTGCTGAGTTTGGCATACAGCTTCTTCCTTCTCAATGTCTCTAGCACAATTCTGAGGTGTTCCTCGTGCTCTTCGTGGTCTTTGGAGTAGACTAGAATATCATCAATGAATACCACCACGAACTTATCCAAGTACTGATGGAAGACTCCGTTCATCAAACTCATAAATACGACGGGCGCGTTGGTTAAACCAAACGGCATTACTAGGAATTTATAATGTCCATACTTAGTCCTGAAGGCCGTCTTTGGTATATCTTCCTTCTTCACCCTAATCTGGTGATAACCGGATCTAAGGTCAATCTTTGAGAATACCCTAGCACCACTCAATTGGTCAAATAAGTCATCAATGCGTGGTAAGGGATACCGGTTCTTAATAGTTACAGCATTAAGAGCCCTGTAATCAATGCACAAGCGTACCGTTCCGTCCTTCTTTGGTACAAAAAGTATGGGCGCTCCCTAAGGTGAAACACTAGGCCGGATGAATCCTTTCTCCAGAAGATCGTCAACTTGCGCTTTCAACTCCACTAACTCCTTAGGTGCTAGCCGATATACTGTTGAAGTGATAGGTTCGACTCCTGGAGTTAGGTCTATTGTGAATTCTATCTCCCGATCAGGTGGTAAACCTGGAAGGTCGTCGGAAAATATATCCACAAATTTCGATATGACTCTTGGGTAACCTGAATCCTCTTATACAGATAATACCCTAAGAGTTGGCTGGACACCTTGCTCTACAGCTCCCCGAAGAAATTCAAACTCAGGATGGCTAGGGGGCCTAAATATCACTTTTCCAAGCCGACAATCCAGTGTCACATGGTACTGACTTAACCAGTCCATACCAAGTACAACATCATAATCAGGCATAGAAAGATCAGAAATTGGGCTCGCATCTCTCGGCCACAGACTACTACCGAACATGATCTACAGATATCACTAACCGGGATAATTCCACCTCCCGTGAGAATTCTCTTCATCTTCGAGAGAGGTGCGGTAGCTACTCTATGTGTGGCTACGAAGCTAGCAGCAATAAATGAATGCGAGGCTCCATAATCAAATAAAGCTACAGCAGGAATTGAAGCTACTAATATGGTACCTGCTATCACTTCGCCTGCAGTAGCTTCCTCTGTGACTGCTAGTGCATATGCCTGTCCTCGTCCCTGAGCTGGACCCCTCTGCTGACGAGCCTGCTGGAATAATGCTGCCTGAGGTGGTAGTGGTGGCCCGACTCCTCCAGGCCCTGTCTGTGTTGCTCCCACAGCTGGAAGAGCTGGCCTAGGTGCAGGTGGAGCTGGTCGATTTGGAACTCCCTCTCGACGTTCCGAACAGTCCTTTGAGAAGTGTTGTCCGGATCCGCGAACCAGGCAGAGTCCCAGCTTGTGTCTACATTCTCTTTCAATATGTCCTACTTTGCCGCAGTAATGGCAAGTAGGTAGGTTCTTTGTTGCTGCTCTTGGAGGCGGGCTCTTCTGGGGCCGTTTAGCAGATTCCCCCTGTGATGACTTGGACGGTGCTGAGAAGAATGGACGTTTCAGGCTTGATTCCCTCCGAGTAACGCGCTCCATCCGACGTGCTGCAGCAAGGACGTCGGAGTAAGATGTGGGCGCGACCGATCCGATTAACTTCTGAAGCTCGAACCTGAGTCCATCAAAGAACTTCTCCGCCTTCTCTTCTTCGGTAGGAATTAGAGAAGGGGCGAAGCGGCTCAGGCGAATGAATTCGGCGTTTTATTCCTCCACTGACATATTTCCCTGGATCAGGCGGTTGAATTTGTCTCGGAGTTCTGACCGAGCAACAGCAGGGATGTACATTTCCTGGAAGAGTCTGGAGAACTCCTCCCAGGTGACTTGATCATGTCCGAGCCTCCTTTCTTCGGATAGCCACCAATGGTGCGCGTTGTCCGTCAGTTGCATCCTGACGGCAATCATCCACTTGTCCCTTGAAAGTTCAGCGGCCTCCAACTGATGCTGCGTGTTCGTAAGCCATTCATGAACTTCAGTTGGTCCTTTCTTGCCCGAGAAGGTACGGGGTTTGAGTTGACTGAAATCTATGATAGATCCCGTCGCTGGTCGCCTATTTGGTGGATTTGCATATTCCAATGCTGCGACTATGCTGTTCCTTAGGTTCTCGGCCTCATGACGTTGGGCCTCCTGTTGGATCTGTTGTTGTGCCTGTATCATGGAGTAGAACATCTAGAATATTTGCTGTCCGTCCATTGCCTGCCCTGGGGGAAAGACAGGCATCGTAGGAGGGAACTGGGGTGGAGGCGGGATGTCATCACGCTTGAACCTGGAACTGGGCTGGCCAGATTGATTGCTCTGAGAGGATTGTCCTCTGGTATCTAGCGTCATTCCAGCTTCACAGGTAACCACAGCTTTAGGCGGTGTACCCAAGGGGTTCTCGTCACCACTTCTGGGATCCATTACTCTGCATCAAAAGGAAACAATGAGAACGCACAGAGGAATCAAATCAGGATGCAATTCAAGCAATTAAATTGAATTCGACATAGAGTCCAAAAACGATTCAATCAATGGATGAGATCCTATAACTTATCCTAACTTATTGCAGGCCTGTTCGGTCCCTAAGTTGAAACCGAACAATTTAGTTGGTGACATGCATGGGCCACCACAAAAACTATGTCACGCCTCAGTCCCAAAATATCGAGGGACTGGACACGTGGCAATGGCCAGCAGCACGCACCGATGGTCAACCCAATTTAATGGAACCATCAGGGCGCACTTAAGCTGTAAGGAAGGTCTACTACAACAAGTCACACTAATCTCATCCATAAAAGATAAATAAATAAACTGCATAATGAAATGGAAATAAGTAGCAACAAATCTCAACAAGTCGGTCAAAGAAATAATTCGACATATGTCTGAATACACTGGCTCAATAGGCCAGGAACAAAAGAGATAAACATAAAGTAAATACTGAGTACGGGATCAGGTACTCAGGAGAAGTCTTCGGCAGTCACCTCGTCTTCAGGGTTCAGTTCTGCTCCAGTCTCAAGTCCAGCAATAGCTTCAGCTCCTGTCCCGTATATCTCAGGGTACTGCTCCTCAGCTAAACCTGGGGACATAATCCATTCCAGGTCCTCAGGGGACATAGCAAGGTACAGAAAATACAAGCCAAATAAATAAGCAGTGCAGCAATAAGTAAATAATTGGATAAACTATGTAACCAGCTAAGTGATATACAATATGAGAGCAGCACTAGAACTCAGGCTGAGACCGCTACAAGCTCTATGTCGGGGAGCCGGTAGTAGTAATAACAGGTAAAGGGTCTAGCTCTGCTGGAGAGTCTACAACCTCACAATAGTAGTGGATATATATATAAAATAGCCTGTAGCCTGTGTGTCTCTCCCCATCCAATGTAATCACGCATATCATGACCATAACGTCTCATGTCCATGTCAGCGGGATTATAGCTAATGCAACAAGTCATATTGTCTATAAATAACATATCTCTGTCAAGTCCTGTATCCTATACAGAATCACCACAAATATCTCGGGAAGATCCTGTCTCATGAATAGTGTCAAGTGTCCTGGGTTATGATGTATTTGATAAGACAAGTACGAGAAAGTAAAGGGTCCGAAATGTCCATCTCTAGGTGACGTACCCAACACCGCGTGCGGGGTTGGCACCCGACTGATAATCGGACGCTAAGTACGTCACATGGTCCTAGGTTAAGCATGTACAACAGTTATAATTAAAACAAGAAAATATGCAACAAGACTGTAAAGTTGGCAAGGTATACTTGCCCTCTGATGTATAACTAAGCCAAGGAATATTTAGCAAAGACTGCAAGTTTTGGCGAGGTACACTTGCCTGTTGTTTGGATTCTACTACGATTCTGTTCTTGGAAAATTTCCAGAGATGTCTCCGAATGCTGAAATAAATATTACCATCATGCTCAGAAGGTGTCAAATAGCTAGGAACGCCTGTCTTTGAGTCCAATTTGGAGACAAAGGCAAAAACGGCAAATTCGGGTCAAAACGGGGTCCACAGGTGGGCCCGCTTTGCACCGAAAAACGTGTCAGGATCAACGATCTCCAAATTTTCCAAACTTAGTGCCAACAGGTCAGGAATGCTGATACGAACCCAACGGAACTTTCAGAATTGAATTTCGATGAGCCGATCACAAAATCGCCCGTCGAGTGGGGCCTGTGGGGCCCACGACACACGATTTTGTCAACGTTGTCAGAATTGAACCAAACTTGGCTCACAGGACCAGTGTATTGCTATGAGTCCAATAGCGCAAGTTTCGTCTCGATCCGACGTGTGTACACTAAGTTACAGCGAGAATCAGAATAGTCGGATACGGGGTGGTGTCCGCGGATACGCGTTGATTCCGGTGTGCACGCACATCCGAATCAGCTTCCGCGACATCCTACACGTCCGTAACAATGACGCGCACATATCTGTGAAGACCGCACGCGACCAAGTCGTCCCGTTTGGTGGGGCGTACTCAGTTCTGGGGTGAAACATGGTCTGGTTTTTCCTGTTTTTGGATCGCGGTGTGCGATCACCACAGGACGCGATGCCCCGAGCGGTTTGTCCGGGCACCGAGAGGGTCATACAGGCTACGCGTTGCAATTTACGGAATCAAAATTGGAGCTACGAGGCGCGAGATACGAGTACCTGAACTGGGCTCTTCGAAACGGGGTTTTCAGTGTCCGACACGGATCCTGTGTCCTGGACGTGTCCACGTGTCCGGCCTAGGGCTTCGGCCTGTGCTGAACTGCGGTGGCCGGAGACTAGGTGGCTGCGGGTGGCGTCGTCGGGCTCGGGCGTGGGCGGTGTCGGCAGTGGTCACCGGAGGCGGAGGCGGGCAGAGGATTCCGGGCGGGCGGAGGAAATGGAGGAGGAGGACGGCTCTGGGAAGGAGGAGGGGAGGCTGGATGGCGGGTTCCGGCGCTGGCAGCTGAGGGAGGAGGACGGTGGGTCGAGGTGAGGGCCGCCGGAGTTCTGGGTCGCCGGAGTTAGGGTTAGGGCTTAAGGGAAATTGTGAGGGAGGAGGAAGAAGAAGAGGGGGATTTAAATAGGGCTCAGGCGAGGCGGTCGTGGCCGGGTTAGGCACGCCGAAGGGGGGTCGTGGGTCGCTTCGGCGGAGGCGGCGGAGTACCCGGGCGGTGGCGCGGAGGACTCGGGCTGCAGCCGATCGTGGGGAAGGGATGGGGGACCGGTTCGGGTCGGGCGCTGGTTCCGGGTTGGGCGGACCCGCCCGACCCGCTAACCAGGGCTGCCTGGGCTGGGCTGGGCTTCGGCCCACTGGGCCGGGCCGGACCGAAAAGAACAAAAAATAATAATAATAGTAATAATAATAATAACAATAACAATTAATTAATTAATAATTAGTTTAAATTGTTTTTGGGTATTAAAAAATAGGTCTGAGGCCCAATAAAATTCAGAAAAATTACCCTAAGTCCGGTTTTCTATTTTACACCATAAAATCATATTTTTATTATATTTTAATATTAGTTATTAGCAATTAAAAATTATATAATCAACACAACACCTCTGTTAATTCCTGAAAAATTACAGAAAATTCCCAAAAAATGATTTTAAATAACTGAAAATTTTAGGGTGATTACAGGGGGGGGGGTGGCGTTGAAGGTGGTGGGGAGCCTGAGCACGGAAAGATAATGGGAGGAGCACGGGGTCGCCGAAGGGGAGAAGCCGCATGGTGGTACGTGGCTATGTGATGATGATGTTGATGATGGCCGGAGAGGAGGAGCAAGGGAGTCGCCGGAGAGGAGGACGGGGTCGACGTAGAGGAGGATGGGGCTGCGCGGTCGAGTCGTCGGAGGGAAGGGAGAGTTCGTTGAGGGGGGCGGGGGAGAGTCATCGGAGAGGAGGACGGGGTCGCCGTAGAGGAGCACGAGGGTGCGCGCGGTCGAGTCGCCTGAGGGAAGGGAGAGTTCGTTGAGGGGGGCGGGGGAGAGTCACCGGAGAGGAGGACGGGGTCGCCGTAGAGGAGCACGAGGGTGCGCGCGGTCGAGTCACCTGAGGGAAGGGAGAGTTCGTTGGGGGGAGTTTATGAAAATTTGGAAATCGATAGAGGAAAATAAAATATGAACCCTATATAAAAATATGTTAGTGACGTCTCAATCTGACGTCGTTAAACATCGCAGTAAAGAAAAATTAGCGACGTGTCATAAGTCGCTAAACGTCGTTATTTTTGAAATAAATTAGCTACGTGTGACACGTCGCTAAACATCGCAGTAAATAAAAATTAACGACATATGAAACGTTGCTAAACATCGCTATTTTTAAAATAAATTAGCGACGTATATTAAACGACGTCACTAAATGATGTTGTTTATACAAAAATAGCGACGTTCAGTTACTCCTAGCGTCGTCTATTCCCTCAATACTGAAAGTAGTCGCTGAATGTCGTTAAACGTCGCTGTTTATGACGTATTGGGACATCTTTTTATGGAGTCGCTAAATTTATAAAAATTAGCGACGTTATTTTGTGACGTCACTAATAATATCGCTAATTGGTCAAATTTTGGTAGTGGTTACACTTCCCCCTTAGCACACACACACATCATACACATGCACACTGTCTTTTTTTTGGTTGCCTTGTATAGCTCTAAACTAGGATACATGATTTTAGGAATTTCTTTAACCACACATAATCAAGTCACTCAGTCTTCCTATGTGTCCTACAATTTTACCATACGTATCATGAGATAACATGATACAAACATGTATGTGTGTGTATCCGTGTTTGAGTTAGGGTTAGGGTTAGTGTCTGCGTGTGTTAGTGTGTCCTCGTATCCTCCGAGTTAGGGTTAGTGTTAGTGTCCGTGCGCGCGCGCGCGTGTGTGTGTGTCTGAGTTAGGGTTAGGATTTACCTAAGGAGTGGGTGGTTGGAGAGGAGGCGGTTGACCAAGGAGGGGGTGCCCGGAGAGGAAGTGGAGTAGCTCGATTGAGGAGGAGGAGCCCAGAGGGGAGGAGGAGGAGCTCAGTGGAGGAGGAGGTGGAGGAGGAGGAGCCCGGAGAGGAGGAAGATGAGCTTGGTGGAGGAGGAGGATGAGCCCGGAGAGGAGCCCGTTGGAGGAGGAGGTGGAGGGGGTGCCGAGGGTCGCAAGGGGATCACGGTCAGCGGTGGAGCATGGTCGGATGTGGGGGTCGTCGGTGAGGGGTTGGGTCACGGAGGTGGGGGGAAAGGAGAAAAAATTTGGAAATTTTTTGAGTGAGAATGAGGAAAAAGTAAAAACGGATCGTTATATTGAAAAAAATTAGCGACGTCAGATCCAGACGTCGCTAATCGTCGCTATTAGCGACATTTAGATAGTCGCCAAACGTTGCTAATTATTAAAATATTATTGACTGCTTGGACGTGTCGCTAAACGTCGTCATTAAAAAATTCCAGCGACGTCTCGCTACATTTATAAATGTCGCTAATTAAAAAATTAACATCGTCGGTAAACACGTCGTCAAACGTCGCTAAATCAAAAACATTAGCGACGTTTAGCAACGTTAAAAAAAATTAGCGACTATTCTTTCAAAAAACCCAAGTACAGTCGCTACTAGTCATTATTCGTCGTAAACATCGACGTACATCGATATTTATTTATGGAGTCGCTAATTTTTTTAACATTAGCGACGTTTACTGACGACGTCGCTAAAAAAGTCGCTATTTCATCATATTTTGGTAGTGGTCCAACCATCGTTTCAAGTTATCGAAAATACACTTTAGAGCTTCAAGGGATTATTCGAAGGCTTTACAAACACTAGCAGATCATCCGCATAGATAAGGAGTGAAACCACAAGACCAATATTTTTCCTGAAAAGGGGGATAATAAGTCTGTCAAATTATATTGCAAGGTAATACTTTCAGACTATATTGCATAAGTATAGAGGCGAATATGGGTAAGGAGATGACACATATACCGGATATAAATATTTTCAGATAGGTATAGAACTATAGTCACCTACATTGCTCGAGTACGGACAATGATATGGATAATAACGCAGATACATGTAAGAATACGATACATACAGGGGATAATAATATTTTCATATGGGTATAAGATAGTCACTGATGTTGTGCAAGTATGTACACGGCTACGGGTAAGGATATAATACATATAATAGATACATATATATTTTTAGATAGATATAATATAGTCACTAATGTTACACGAGTACATATACTGATATATGTAAGAACACAGATACATGTAAGAATACGATACATATAGGAAGATACATGTAAGAATTGTGTGTGTGTGTGTGTCATGTAAGAATTGTGTGTGTGTGTATAGACGAGGGTGGCTCCATCCAAACCTTCATGCTCAAACTTGGGGGGGGGGGGGGGGGGGGGGTGTTCAGGACAAAATAAAGGAGAGAAAAAAGGAGCAGTAAAAAACAAGAGGAAGAAGGGATACTAGAGAGCTGCATGCTATTCCCATACAAACAGCTCCATGACAAAATAAGAGTTGGAAAAGAAGTGGGAGCAAAAAACCAAAAGATATCATCAAACACTAGAAAAATTTCCCTTCCAAACCCCATATGTCCCTACCCCCATCAAAATAATCAATCTAACTGCCCTTGTGCTGGGGGTTAAAAAAATAACTGTTACCAAAATGCTTGGAAACATCTTGAGGTGACCGTGCACCTAATCCCAAGAGACCACAGTTAAAAATCATTCTGGACTATAAAAATCAAGGTTTGGTGTGTGTCATTGTTAGCCTTTCTTCACATTGAAAGGTTAAGTACAATGAACTAAGATAACATATGTATTCAGAGCTACAGAAAAGAGAGAATATTGAATACAAATATACACAATCATAGCGAATACAGTAACATCACAAAATGGTATCTCCACGCAGGAGTAAGAGGAATTAAAAATACAAAGAAAACAACAACAACAACAACAACAACACACACACAAATATATATATATATATATATATATATATATATATATATATATTGTTCCTCTGTAGGACGATCTGTTACGTCTTTCTGCTGATTATTAGTGTCTTGCAACCAGTCTGTTTTCATTCAATAATAATATATATTTTGTTAAAATATATATATATATATATATATATATATATATATATATATATATATATATATATATATTTCTGTTATTGGTAAATGATTTTCAAACTTGTGTTGATAACTATGTAGGGACAATCCCAAAGCTGGATGTGGGTTCAAATCAAGGTTCCCATTATCAGTATCGGACCATTCGAGTATCAGAATTGATGGTATCGACAATTTCGAATCGGAATATCAAAAACCAAAAAATTATAAATAAATTATTAATATTTTAGAAAATATATTTTATACATTTAGGTATAATTTTAAGTATTTTCAGTATTTTTCTTAGTACTTCTAAAATTTAATGAAATAACAGTCACCATTGTCAATTAGTTTACATGTTTTTTTTTTCAAATATTTTTGTCAAATTGACCCAAAAAAAAGATTATATTTCGGTCGGTATCAAATCGAGACATGACAAATCGTATCAATATCGATCGTATCGGATCGATATCGGTTGATACTGCAAATTATGGTTCAAATCATTATCGATGTAAAGCTCATTATGCAACGAGGAAGGACGGATTCTTAGCCTCTGCAACGAGATAAATCATGTACAACCGAGGGAGCATGAAAAGCAACAAAAGGAAGAGAGCACAATCAGAGCAAAGAAAAGTGGCAGGGGCACATAAAGACAAGCAGTCACCCCAACCGATTATTCCCCTTCCAGTGCCTCTCCAAATGCTAAGCTCCAAAGCCCCGTTTGGACTCTCCCCACCACCACACCATCTATCCCTCTATAAAGAGAGACGCACACACACACACACAAAACCACACCCACCAACCCCAAGCCCTCAATGTGGCTCACCAAACCCCTTCCTCCTTGGACTTAGCAACACCCCCTACTGATTCTCCTCTCTCTCCTCTGCATCACCCAGAATCAATCACTTGGGCCCAGGGACCATGTACTATCAACTGCAACAAGACACCACTCATTCCCTATAAATACCCCCACATCAGTCAAACACACATTGCCTGTGCCCAACCAAAGTTTTCTTTGAGGCATTTCATCAAACCAGCCCAAACTTGCTCTTCTGGACTTGTTCTAGTTGCCCAAGTCTTGCTTCATTCTTATGATGTGGAGGCACAACAGTACTACTGACCCGACAGTCATGCACTCGTCCATAGCCCTGCTGCAGGAGAGGTTCAAGCAGCTGGAGAGGGTCAAGGTGATGAGGGAGGAGAGGGAGCTCCAACGGGGGTCGGCCGCCGCGGAGGCGGCCGAGGCTCGCGTCGAGCAGCAGCCGAAATGGTTCCTGCACACCGAGCTCGTCCGGCCGTCCAGGCCCCTCACCGGCCCTCCCCCCTCGCTCCGTCCCGATAGCTTTTACGACCGATACGACCGGCCGGACTTCCAGGCCTTGGAGACATCTCTCTCCATGGGGTTCAAGAAAAGTAGACCTGCTAGTTATGTCAAGAACTGCAATGGCGTCGGCGAGGCCGCCGCCGACGTCGATACTTCACTTCACCTGTAAAGAGAAGAAGAAGAAGAAGAGCAAGTGCTTGTTTCGTGTACGATCTCTAGTTTGTTGATGGTGTGTTGTCGTAATGAGAAGTTTAGGAGGTGTGTGACCAAGTGCGGAATCAGAATTTTAGTTTACCTCGAGATGAACTTAAAACGTTCTAAATTTTTTTTGTAACAAAATGAATGTTGTGTCAGTATCGTCATGTCCATATTTTATCATGTTCATATCGTACCGTGCGTGGCATCAGTTGCAGTGTTGCACAGTATGATGGTAATGTGATATCACTGCTTGTTACTATCATCAATTTTTTTTTTTTTGGCATAATAGCATCAGTTGCAGTGTTGCACATTAGTCAGATTCTTCTCAGACTCTCCTGGATGGCTGGATTGTCCATCTTTCCAGTTTTTTCAGGAATGTGAAAGCCCACTATGGTTCTTGTACCCTGACTTTGATCCAACGAAAGGACAACATGAGAATAGATGCAATAGAAAGGGAGAGCAAAAGCAGAAGTAACATGAAGAACTGTAACTGTGCTAACTAATAATTTTAAGCTCAGTACAATAATGTTGCATATCATTGAAGCTCTCTTTCTACAGAGCACTGATTCATTTGGAGGACGGAACCAGCTAGCTTGGGCGGGCCGGAGTCAGTGGCGGAACTATTATCTAAAGTTAGGAGAGGCTTAACTTTAGGTATAATTTGAACGGCACGAATACACCATCAACAATTTTTTTTTTTATTTGTCACTTAATTATTGTATACTTTAAATCCAAATAAGAAAATATAACATAACTAAAAAAAATATTTGGAAAAAAAATTAATTAATTTTTTCAAAATTTTGGCCTGGGTTACAGTTCATCCATGCACCGCTGTAGTTCCGCCTCTGGCTGGAGTGGACTAGGATGGAATATGCGTGGACTGACTAACAAAATTAAGTGATAAATAAATTATCCCTGTCCATTCACCTCTCTCTCAACACAAGCACAAACAACTTGATACCCTCAACAATTCCAATATTTGAACTTGATACCATAAATTTTGATATGCATCAACTTGATACCATAAAAAAAAGACATGTCCATCTACCTCCCTCCCAGCTGCCCCACCACAGCAACCTTTCCCTACTCTCCGCGTGCGTCGCGAAGAGAGAGAGAGAGAGAGAGAGAGAGAGAGAGAGAGAGAGAGAGAGCTGGAGTGGGTGGGGTGGGGGTTGGTTGAAAAAGGAGGGATAATTTTATTTTTTATTTTATTTTTTGATATCAAGTTAAAAATATTCAATAGTTCATGGTATCAAGTTATTGAATAAAAATGTTTAGGGTATTAAGTTCAAAACTGAAAAAGTTTAGAATATAAAGTTGCAATTTAGCCAAACGAAGAAACGAAATAGTGAAGACTTTTGATTCTTAATGATATCCTATTTGCATTTTTTGCCATATTTGATGTTGACCAAGATATTTTAAGACTGATCTACTTTGGCTAGAGAATGGTCGAACTCTCCCCAAAAAAAAGTTAGGTCTATAGCAGGAACGAAACGACAACATGGTCTGAGGGATCCATGTCCCCGGACATAAATGATTGTCCCTCTCATCATTCAATTCTGGTTTCATTTCTGATCCGTAGTAGTAGTAGATGACGACGAGACTACATAAAGTAATTAGGAATAGTTCACTTGGGGTCTGCTTGGTAACGGTGTTTTCATCGGTTTTGGGGTATTTTTGAATCGATCGTTTATGAAAACCCTTGCTTGGTAATTTTTATGAGGCACTGGTTTTGGTCGGCTAAAAAATCTTCCAAAATTTGTGTAATGTAATTTTTGGTGGCTTTATAAGCATCCAAGATCGATGGATTTTGAGTGATTTTATTAATTTTATTTTATTTATTTTTGTAAAAGTCTTTCAAAACCGTTCGTTACCAAGTATGAATTGAATTAGTTTAAAAGTCGCTACTTAAAATCATTCAAAATCGAATCTCTCGTAACCGTTCATAATCGATACTCTTAAAATGTCTCCTAACCGCCAAATCGGGGGAGGACCAGACATGTTTGGAAGTCATATTGTATGAACATAGTGCAGCTGAAGCTGAAGGTGCTATTAGGGTCAGAGGAAGATCAAGGACGAATCTGAAATGGGACCTTTCAGAATTGGGTTAAATCATTGACCTTTCAGAATTGGGTTCTTCAGTATCCACAGACATATCCGACAAGTAAACATACATACTCTGGTTCTTAATCACTACCCAGTAATCCAGTAAATTAAAACTCAGTATCAGTAACCTGATTTTTTTTTCAGGTTGGAATATACTTCTTGTTAGCATCATCCATTGCCAACCCTGCAATAAAAACAGAGTTAGCAATACCGTCCGATCGATACCGATCCGATATGGCTGATACCGATACAGTTTGACATGTCTTGATCCGATACCGGCCGATACACATCGGAGATCTCTGTTTCCGTCAATTCGGCAAAGAAAATTGAATGAAAATGACCAATTAGTAAGACTGTAAAAGCATAGTAAGAATGTAAAAGCATCTAAAAGAAGAAAACTTATCTATCGATGGTAATCAATCGGCAAGGGTGACTACTATTTCATTTAATTCCAAAATTATTATAAAAAAACAACACATAAAATACTTAAAATTATGCCTAAACACGAGAAAAAAAAATCTAAAATTTTAATAATGGATTAATAATTATTTGTTTTTCGATTCAATAATCTCAATCCGAAACCGTCGATATTGTCGATACCACTGATCTCGATACTCGTAGGAATGGTCCGATACCGAATCCGATATCGATACTGCGAACCTTGAATAAAACACTAAGAAGTGAAGACGACATCGTGCATATATCCGAAGTGCATGGATTCATTTTCTTTTTCATAGTGGAACTGAATTACCCTCGCACGTGGACATAGGTATCTTGACCGAACCACATAAATTCTTATATTCGTGATTATAAATTTTTTCCGTAGTACTCTCTGATGTTTTTGGATTTATTTCTGTTGTGACCCAACACCTGCAAGAAAACAGTAAGCACAGAAGCTGTTCAATCATTTGTAAAAGAAATCAAGTAAATGTTGTGTGTATATTGTACTTAAAATCTCATCTTGTGCAAGCAAGCAAACAAAGAAATATGCACGTCACTAGAAGGAAAACCAAACACCAGGAAATCGCAAAAGTCTACCAACATATTATACAATCGCAAGTGGGTTACACAGAGACAAAGAGATGCAGTTTTAAGGGATGCTATGAGAGGCTAGCTGGTGTCCAGTCAACATGCATATGATTAACTCTATGGAGCCTTTGTTGATTTTAGCAGGAAACAACAAAACCAGAGCAAGTGGGGGGAACCATTGATCTCAATTATGCAAGCCATTCCCTGTCGCTTACGTTTCTGGACATACAGATTCGAACAGCTCATAGTTTTTATCAGTCAACTGACAACTTATAGAGTATCTAGAGAATGACAAGAGTGAGAAGATGATGTTATCCAATACTCAGTAAAGTGTACAGTTAGGAACGTGAATAATGATCTGACCGAGATCGAGACTTGAACTTGATTCAATATCCTTATTCGTCCCGTATAGACGCTTACGATTTAATTGCGTTAGTCTCCAAGGATACAACGATACTTCTCCTCCGGTAGCAGCACTTCACACCGCAGGAACTGACAAAACAATGAAGGTAGTTTCTCTCTCTCTCTCTTTTGGACTAAATGTTTGATGTATGAAATGAGTGAATGAATAACCCAAACAGTAACATGACTCTCATTTTTATAAATGATGAAAAGACACAAAATAGGTTATTTGCCATGAAGAATTACACAATACATCGTACTATATATAGCCTATTCTATACAAGAAATAAGTTAACTAAAGAATAGATGGAATCCCTAAATTGCAGTCAAAGGAAAGACTATCTGTGAATTCAGTTTATGCTATTATTCCTCCTCAAGCAAGACCTGGGATGAGGTCCAACGCGTAGCTTGTCCCGAAAAAATGCAAAGATTGTCATAATGGAGTTCTAGGACTTTCCTAAAAGAATTAAGTCTAGAACTCCATTATAGACGAGTAGACACAATGTTTGAAAATGACACATTTTTCAATAGACACATCCATTAGAATTATTCATTCACAACATTTGGAAAATTATTCCCTTAGAATATTTTCCAACAGATGAATGTCCATAAATATTAGATCAATGACAGTTTGAAACTTTATACAATGTAAATTCTTCCCAGAGTTCAAATCATCTAGAACTAATGAGCTGGAACTCAATAAAAGTCCAAGAAGAGTAAACTATGTTTGCTCAACAAGTTTGTGTATGGCTATTTCGACCTGGTCTGGATTCTGAGAGGATCATAATGAGTCCTCTCTTGGCATATACTTTGGAAGTTTTATAAGTTCGACTCACAAGAATCTGGATCAGGAACTTTATGCAAGACTGCGAAGATGTATATGATTAATCATCGTTGTCATCATCGATCCTGAAATGGGATACATGACTGGAGAGGGAGGAGAGGACATCTGAGCCGACACTTAACTATATTGTGGATCCGTTGCTTGTGGTGGGCCCTATTGAATGCTTCCAACTTTATTTCGGCCAGTTGAAAGAGAAAAGACACATGCAGAGGAGCCAGCGAAGACAGGCTGACACTGGAGCTGAAACTCTAACTGAGTAAGACGATGCTGAATATCTGTCGATGTCTGAGTACTATCAACAATGTCAGTCTGAGGTACTGGAGAACGAGACAAGGAGGAACCCTTTGTCTTCATCCGCTAGAGGAATTGAGTTTTTAAATGTGGGTAGAAAACAATCATCCACCGAGTGTCCAGGCTTTTGGCAATGAGCACATATCATACCAGACCGCTGACGAGCATAGCAAGCGGCAACAGAATAACCAAGCTTCCCACAATAGGTACATGAAGGACGAAGAGAAGTGGGAGCACGAGCCTTCTTGAAAGTGGTAGACGGAGAACGCGGAGCAACAGCAAGAACAGCCTCAGAACTTGAAGTCGGTGTAGAGATGTCAGTAGAAAGAGAACACAGATGAGTCTCCTCAGTTGTAAGCTTAGAGATAGCAGCATCTAGAATGGTATTATTCTGAATGATCCGACCACTTGCGGACTGAAATTCGGGACGCAGTCCATGAGAAACGAAAAAAGCTGTAGACGTTCCCAACAAGTGTGTGCGTGTACGAAATCAGACCAGTACCCTCCAATTTTAGTAGCTCACGCCAGTAACTCCGCATCAGTGTGGCAAACTCCTGAATAGTGCGATCCCCCTGTCTGACGGCAGAAGCTTGGGTGATCAACTGATACTCCCGAGCACCACTCGACAGAACAAACTGAGTAGTCAAATAGTCCCATAAAAAGCAGCAGACTGGATATCCTCAAAATAAGGACGAAATAACCGGTCAACAGAAGAGATGATGAAATCAACGATCCGCTCATCGTGGTAGTCCCAAGTATCCTGAGCGACACGAATAGTATTTAGAGTCTCTGTTTTATCATCAGCGGCGGGCTCAGGAGGCCTTGGGATAAAACCATCAAGATGACCAAAAAGACGACGACCACGTAGAGTGGTCCGGACTGAGGCAGTCCACTCAGTCCAATCATGAGAAGAAATAAACGAAAAATCTCTGGAAGTCGGAAGAAAATCTCGGAACTGTTCCGATGAAGGCATTTTTTTCAAAAAGAAAAAAAACCTGAAACTGCTTATTCTTTTCTTCTTTTCATGAGTATTTTCGCATGTAGTGTAATGTCCCTCTCCACACGGTACACTATGATGGCTGGGTTGGCTCAAAGAAGCCAGTTGGACTTGGATTATGCGGAAGGATCAATTCAGAAGGCTATGAGATCGTGTTGGAAAGTTTCTTCAGATTAAAGTGAGTGGTGTTGGTTCTTTAATCCTTAATCTGCATGCTTAATAAAAAGGATTACTTGTTGCTATGTAGTTTGCTATAACAATTATGCCATGAAAGAAACCACAAAAGATAATAAAGATAATAATCACATGTCCATTAACCTGCTGTTGTTTTAGAATATGGATTATATATATATATATATATATATATATATATATATAATATATATATATATATATTGTGATAGCAAATGTCGATATCTTGCATTATGAATTATGTTAAATTCCAAAGATTGGGTGGTAAGTATGTCGCGCTACAATTCGAAGAGATTTCAGTAACACAAGAGAGTAATGCCCTGATCTCGTTACTGAGCGCAGAAAACCGTTGTTGAGCACGGTACGGACTAGCGGCTGGATTGGCCGAGTTGGATAACGTCGGCTAAAAGAGAATTGTGGGATATCAATTCAGTTTATATTACCATGCATTCTATGTTTCTTTATAAGTTAAGTTGCATATGATTTGCATGATCATGGACAACCTATGTACACGATATATTCCTCGAACGGCAATCCAGTGGCCACAGACCCGTTCGTCCTGGAGGAAATAAGAGCATGTGCTATTTGTACGGTGATTCAAAAACCTCCAAGTGGGCTCGCTACCTAACGGGGGGGGGGGGGGGGGGGAGCCGTCTAACCCCTCTATTCCAAGTTGACGCAAAGTCAGTGACCTTTATGTAGACATGATGCATGCTAACAATGTCTTATGCAGGCAGAGTAACTTATTACTCATTTTACAGGGATGGCTAAACGACCGTGGGTAAGAATCACCGAAGGGTGATAACTTGTTTGTTTTATGTTTCATATCCAGTATGATCAATATGTTTGCTTTATATGAACGAGATGTCTGATTTACATTCTTGTCGCTATGAACTGTAATTAACCCTAAGGCAACAGATCAAGATCACACTTAATAATATTCCTATCACATGATTACTTAGTGTTAATTTTAGGAGAGTGGGGTCATCCCTCTCGTCAGTACATATGGAGTACTGACCTATGTTTATGAGCACAATTTTAGGTTCACAAGTGCGTGGACACAGCTTAACAAGTCTTGAGGCATCACTGAACTATTGGGGGTGCATAAGCTATTCTCCTGGAGATGATAACTTCTGATATACAGGACATAATGTATGAAATATGACAAGAGTTGAACCAGTGATGTTGTAAGCCGAGTTGGCAAAGTTCATTGTAAGCCTAGATGGCATGTACTTCAAGTTGGCTTTTGAGAGCTTTGTAATCCATTTTATATCAATAAAGAGATACTTTCTTGTGTGACTTTAATTTATCTGCTTTCTTCTGCTGTAATATTTTTGTTTTTGAGATATACCATAGGTTGTTGATCTTTATGCCTTGTACAAGTACAATCCCAGGTTTGTACGATATTACGCCTTGATGGGAACGATTTCCTGTAGGAGCGTTGGCGTGGTAATCTCACGTCCAGCGAGGGTAATCGATCCTGTGGGAGATCGGGACGTGACAAATTGGTATCAGAGCACGGCTTTACGTCCTTGGATTTGATTTATTTCAATCAAAGTTGATTCCGCGATTACTCAACGTTGCTTCCGCGAATACTCAAAGTTGCTTCAGTGATTATTTAAAGTTTATATCGCGATTAATCAATTCGCTTCAGTATTGTTCAAGGATTGTTTTTGCAAGTATTCAAAGTCGCTTCCATGATTATTCCAAAATTTGCTTCCGTGATTGTCCTTGGTGCTTCCGCATATATTATGGGTTGCTTCGGTGGAATGTTCTTTGACCCTCGCTTACACTCACTGGATGTTTCATACAATAAGTCTAACTATGTGTGATGCCATAAGTGAATTTATTGATAGTAATGATGGCTAGAAACACCAACAATGAACGATGCATTAATAAACCAATAATCTGTGATTGATGCTTGTCAGTGAGACTCGGAGAAAATGATTGATGGGTGGCAATCGATAGTGGGTATCGGTATGTTGCGACAATGAGAAGTAGATAGTAACATCGACAATAGAATCAACATGAATTGAGTTAATCAGTGTGTGGGCTTGGTTATGTTTTAGAACGGGACAGTAGAGCCACTGAGGAAAGGATAGCTTGGTACAAATGTTGAATTGGTGTAACAACAGAATTTTGTGAGAATGCCTTGGTTCTTGAGTGGTATATCATTTATTGTTCCGATCTCGTTGCTGACCGCGATGATCCTGTTGCAGAGCGCAGAGTGGGCTAGCGGATGGAATTTTCGAGTTGGAACCAAACAATGGAAAAATTATGCTATGCGGTTATGTGACTCGAATGTCTCTTGATAAGTCAAATTCAGATAATCTATAATAGACGGTGGATGGAAATCTCTATGTTGGATAATGGAAAGCATATATGAATGCCTTGGTTGGGAATAACGAGATGAGTTACATAAATATTGGACGGTGATGTAAAATCAGTCAGATGGATGTCACGTGGGAATATTATTTCAGTTAGAACACGGGTATTGAACGGTGATAAGATCTTGAACGATTACGAATAACGATTGGAAAAAGTACGACAAATATCGATAACTAGTTGCGTGTCGGAATGGTTACTTAAAGTGTTGCGAGAGACTCGCAGAGAAACGAGACATTGGGAAATGTAAAACATGGATCCCTGGGTTGGGAATTTTGCTGTAACATTTGAATATTCAGAGGGTGGCTTGAACCAGTTGGTTAAAAAGGGTTTGATTTCGATAGCGATAGTGCGGTACACTGTCGGAGACTCATAGAAAAACAATAATGATCGTATAGTGACTGAAAAACTTGTATTTGGTCCGATAGAAACTTTATGTTGGATAGAATGTGTTGGAGGCATATGGGAATTATATAGAACGGTTACAGATGAAACAAGAATTTTGGAGAATGTAACTACCACTTTCCACCATAGGATATTTTGGTAATTTTGTATGTTGATAAAATTTTTATATATTATTTTATATTAGTGATTGCTTAGAATTATATTAGTGTTAGCTAGTGGCTAGCAAAATTAAAATTTATAAGTGTTATTTAGTGCTAATTATTGTTAGTCATGACTTTATTAATTAGAATTAATTAAGTTTAGTTGTCATGAAGAGAATATTCCTCTTAGTTGTAGAGATTTATTCCTTTAATTAATTAGATTTCATTCACGACAAATGGAGAGAGACAAACTTGATATTTTGGCATGACCAAACCTTACTATAAGAGAAAAGTACAATTTAGGGATCATCCATTCATTTTTTTCACTCATTAGCCTCATTTTTTTTAAAGCTTCTTCCTTCCCAAGCAAACTCAATTTCCTACCAATTTTACTCAATCCACTTCCAATTCCACTCATTCTCACCATCATGAAGGCCTAGATCATTGGAGAGCACAAGAAGATCTTTATGAGAGAAGCTTGCTAGAAGATTGTTTTCGACTTATCTTTTCCGCGTCCAAATTCGGAATTCTCCAAAGAGGCTACCAAAATACTAGGTAATTCTCTCAATTTTATCAAATTCATGGTTAGGAACACCCCTTGGTAATGTAGAAACTTTTTTATGGTTAAGTTTGACTTTTCAATGGTAGATCTAGGCACTAGGAGCCCTCAATTTGGTAGATCTAAGTTGGTGTCATAATTTTGGGACTCAATTTGAGAAAAACCCCAATTGTGTTTATTGAGTGTGTGTATTGTATCATAATGAGAATTATTGATGTTTATTTGATGGTGTAAAGATATTCTTGTATCCAAATTTGGACACGTAGAGTCCATATCATGATACACCATGATACGTATAGGTAGATTTGGTAAATTCGGTGTATATATGTGTTCTTTTGTCCAAAATAACCCAAATTCGTCATATTATTCAGCCTTATTTTTTTGTCACGATCCGCACCCGGATGTTCGGGACATCAGTGCCTGGTACGTCCAACCTATGTCGCAGCATCGACAGTAGAACATTGTCTAAACCTCAAGATCAACAATATGTACTCAATCACAATATTCTAAAGGAGGAAATAAATAAGGAAGATAATCTGAAACAACTAACTAAAAGAAGGAAACTAGAGCATAACGTTGAAATAGATAAACTAGTCTAGATTATCACCTCATGGTCACGGTTGCAGAAATGGTCTCAACTAAACATCGTCCAAAAATCCAAGAACGTGTGGCATAGCATCCTAAAAATGTTGTCCAGTCAGGGTTGGAGCGAATCACATAAACTAACAGCAGTTCCAATTAAGTTGATAAAGACTATAAAATAGTGAGTAATGAATATACATGATAGAAATAAAATACTAGAATGTAAGGGAACTAGAGAGGCATATAATCATATCACAGGGAAATAACTAGCAATGAGCAAGCAAGTATATGTAAGTACTAGCAAATATGAACTAGAATAGAGAATAAAAATACTAGCTAAGTGCCTTAAAATATTTGTTTGTTATGTGATCCGCTTGGAATTAGATCAGGCTTGCTATATATGATTAGCTATGATACATGTAAGGTCAGGCTAACCATCTGGTTAAAAATGATACGAGAAAGAGTCAGGCTAATCATATATAACAGGTTATGAGGCATGTAATATGGTTAGGCTACACCCTACGTGATATGTGAGGTGAGCTATGATGCATGTAAGGTGGGATATTATCACATAATTTGCTAATATTTCTCCTATCTCCGGCTAGTACGATGGATCCAATAACGACTTCTCATGACAAGTATCTATGATACTAGCCCGTGAATCCACTATGTCAGGAATCAAGTATAATACTATAAAACTAGGATCATAGTAATATCAAAATAACAAAAATTGTCAAAGAATGTACTCACCTCAGATTAGTTGGAGTCAACGTGTATAACAGGAACATGGCGACACGGAATGGTATAATGCCACACTTTCTAAAGATGATCCCAATTGATGTAACAGATAGTCCCAATGAGTCTAGAGCAGTCCAAATAGACAAGAACGATATAAATAGGTCTAGAATCGGGGTTGGCATGATAATCGAGATGTAGATACCGGATCCGCAACGGCCCATGAAGAGAGAGAAAAATGCACAAATTAGTTAAGCTCAAAATTGCACCAATCTATGCTAAGAAAGAGGGTTTTGTTTTAGTTATTTCAAAACTAATACACTATAAATATATTTTCGAAATCCATTTAATCAAAATGCCCAATATGAGAAAGACACTTATAGATATATTTACAAAATCATTTTAAAAATAATTGTACGTAAAAGCCTTTTAGTATTTATGCCCAATTTACTCTCTTAATCAAAATCCCAAATTAATTAATAAAACTATTTTTTTGTACTTAATCCCAAAAATTTGTTTTTAGCCCAAAATAATTGTTTAGCCCAATACCTATAATATTGGATATAAGCCTTTTTTAATTGAAAACTATTACTTAAAAGAACTTCTAACCCATTGGAATATTTGATTGTAGATTATATATACACTATACTCAAACCACTTAAAATTATGTTTCAAAAACTCATACTTAAACAATCATATAAATTATATACAAGTATGTTTGAAGTTTAAAATGATTAATAATTAAATTCAAGAAATTACATCAATCCTAACTAATTAATTAACTACTAATAATTTTCTATCTAATTAATTAATTATTGAACAGTAAAAAAAGAAAGTAAGAAAGTGTCACGCCCCAGAACCAGAATATTGGAGAACAGACTGACAAGGCCAGCTACGTATACTTAGAGTACACCGGTACTTCGCATATACAGTGAAGCTGTAAGACATGAGGGGTCACTACTACAAACCAACAGTCAAGCCTAGGTCCAACAAACCCTAGTGTCTCAATAACAAGAACAACAAGAATAATAACAATATGTAAGATCAGATAAAATATAATAGTAAAGCGTCTCAAACTATAATATACAGATGATCATGATGCTAATAAACACAAAATGAATGAAGTAGCCAGAGTCTGAGTCATACATGATCAACCCTAGGATATGCCAATCATGTTATTGCCCGTAGACTAACTGATCAAACCAAAACACAAGCTAAACACGTGCTCGGTGGCTAAACGCCAACAAAAGTAGAATGTACATCAGAGTGGGGAAGTAAGAAAACCCACTCAAGCGGTCTTGTACTCCTGGTGGTCACCATCTTCAGAAAAGTAAGGAAGATCCTCTGGTGCTACTACTGTATCTAGCCATGCAAAACCAGTGGGGTCAGACCCCAAATAGCAAGTACCACAAAGAAAGCAAATCTAGGAACTTAAACCAACAATACAAGCAATACAAATACTGAAAGTAAAGACGATGTAAATGATCTCAGGATAATAAACGAAATACTGTAAATCTGCAATAAGACATATCCTGAACTGATAATCAATAGAGTAACAAGTGCAGAAAATAAAGTGTGATCGTGTAAAGCCTAGACTAACCATCATCCATAAATCACAATAAATTATATAAGTACGTCTTAATACTTTAACTAACTAGGGTTATCAGAATCCTAATTACTAATAATTATAATGCAACGTGATACTAGAGTTTCTTCTGATCGCATGCACCTGCAGTCTGTCCGGGATATCCATACGCATAAACCAGCACTGGATACTCCTTAAGATACTCCACAAAATAAACCACTGGATACTCCACAAGATAACCATATGAATAACCGGGACTGCATACAATCTAGAAAAATTTCTAGCCATGTACTAAGTGAATCTCTAATTAATAACCCCTAGTAGTTTCTTGTATGAATCCGGTTGTGGCATTCCGCAGAATCTATCCTAGAAATGATGCAACAAAACAAGTTCTAATATTAATATAAACAAGTTTTAATATACATTTCACAAACGAACTCACGTAAGCCACGACAACAACCAAGCCACATGAATCCGAGTGAAGCCAGGTAAAGCCATGTGAAGCCAGGTAAAGCCATGTACAACCATGTGAAGCCATATCCATCCAGGTGAAGCCAAGTGAAACCAATTCAAGCCATGTCCGATGAAACCATGTAAAGTCATGCCAAGTCAAGTCCAGTCAATCATGTCATAACGTGTAGCCGAAAAAAGCCGGGTAAAACTGAGTAAAGCCAACCCAAGTCAAGTCATCTGAAGCCATGTAAGTTCAAGTCCAAATCAGGTCAAGTCATCGCATGTCCAAGCAAAAAGCTAGAAGAATCAAAATAAAATTACGAAAAACCAAGAATTCCTAAAGAAAGATCACGATCGGCATACCATCGATATAGTCCAGTACACCGTCGGTATACCGGTCCAGAGATAGGAAAATATAGCAAGTTTGGATTCCAACTAATTGGTATATCGTTGGTACACTGTAGTATACCGTCGGAATGCCATTCTAAGTAGGCACGAAAGGTTCTGGAAAACAAAGTTCCACAAATCGGTATACCGTCGGTATACTGTAGTATACCGTCGGTATGTCAGCCAAGACAAATATCCTGTAGTCGGTTAAAAATGTCGGCAATGATCGGTATACCGTCGGTACACTGTAGTACACCGTCGGTATGCCGATAAGGTTCACAAAAAATATCTAGAAATCAAAGTTGGTCAAAATCGGTATACCGTCGGTATACTATAGTATACCGTCGGTATGCCGGTTTCCAAAGATAAAAATGGTTAAAGTCAAGCCTGATTTCTGGGACCCAAATCAAACCCCAAAAATTACCAGAACCAAGTCTAAAAAAAATTCAAGTCTAGGGTAAGTCTCATATCATAATATGGATTAAATCTCACGGTCATAACTCTGGTACCATTTTCCGTTACCGAGTTACCCAAAAGGGACGGAACAAGATTCTACCAGAAATTAAAACCGAAATTGTCACTAGGCTAGAAATCACAATATGAACAACTATAGTAAATTAAGTCTAAGATAAAAAGAAATAAACAAAGCTCCATGAAAGAAAATGACAGAAAGTAAAAGAAGTTCACAAAATTGGTAGGTGTACTTGCCTAATGTGAGCTCATAGTCTAAATCTTCTAGTCCATCACCCAAAAGGGGTTCAGAAACCACATTCTAGGTCTCAAGACCAAGCTCCAAGCTCGAGAGAGAAATAAAGAAGAGAAGAGAGAGAAAGAGTGTCACGCCCCAGTCCTAAAATACGTAGGACTAGGAATAGTAACATGCCATCTACGCATTCGACCAGACTCTGGTCCGATTCGAATACGTATAAGTTGTATAATAAAAGTAACTATCTAAGAATACTGAAAATATCTATGTCACAATCCACATAAAGAACAAAATATCAAGAATGAACTACATGTGCTAAAGTTGGCCGTCCAGTAACACATAAGCTTGAATAGACTCAAGAAAGAAATATGAGTCTATAAAAATTAGGCTACATCAGCAGATGAATAAATAATATGAATAATTAACCATAACTCTGATAAAAATAATATAAGTACCTGGCACCAATGCCCGTATGACAAGCAACACACATCAACAACTCCAAAGGCTCCATAATCGTCTATGATGCAAAAGCTGGAAAGGGACCAGGTCCTCAGAGGGACGTAACAAGGTACAAGAAAATAACAAGCCAGAAGTAAACAGTGTAATAAAACCATAATCCAGGGTAAAATACTGTAACCAACTATGTGACATACAAATGAGAGTGTGGTATCGTACCCCGGGCTGGTACTCACGAAAGATCTCAAGGGACACTTCCGTAATCTAATAGTACACTCAAGACTCCATGTGGGAGAACCAGGAGGAAGATGTATATATATATATATATATATATATATATATATATATATATATATATATATATATATATATATATATATATATATATAATACCTTAGATTTCGCAGAGGGAACCTAAAGCCTAATACACAATAAATAGTAATAAGTAAAATATGCCCAGAGCACGATGAAGACTCTCTCCATCCAATGTAACCTCACGTCTCAATCAAGACACGCAAGCTCATGACCTCTAACTATCAGCACAAGTCTTAGTCACTATGTATCACTATAATCATCCCTATATCATGCATCATGTAGTCCTATTCAGAGTCCAAGTACCACGAACAAGTCGAGAAAGACTTTGTCACATGAATATTGTGTCCAGTGTCCTATGGTTGGATGTGCAAATAATGTTTTCACTAACATGGGTTCGTAAATATGACTCTCTGACTACGTTACTCGACTCCGCAGAGGATGCCGGTACCCGAATCTTGTTCGGACACAAAGTATCATATGACGGCCCTAGGCTCAACAAGTACATCAACCAAGCCACACAAATATAACTTCTAATGCATAAATAATATTAAATAAATAATTTAGAACTGTAAATATCTTTGCAAGGTACACTTGCCTGGTTCTGCAATTAGTGGTGGTAAAGATGATCTCGTGTCCACTCCTTCGGGATTCAATTGACCTATCAATCAATTAATACGCTTAAGGGTCCATTCATGAATTCTCATAATTATAACTTATTTATATAATTTATTCGGTGCCATGTATAACGAAGTTTGTTATTATTTCTAACAACTTTACTTACTTTTACAGGGTATCGGAACCTAGTTTCTTGGTTTTTGACTTTCAAAATTTAAGTTTAAGTCTCCAATTAAATGACATAAACATAAATCATAATAAATTATATAATATTGATTTAAATATAATTTATATTCATTTTAAAAATAAATTTCTAGATTTGACAAAATAAACATATTTTAAGATTATGGCTACTTTAGGTTGACTAATTTTGTCCGGAACTTGTTCGGAGCATTGCCAGTCCATGTGTATGGTTTATATTTATAAAAAATTATTTTATATAATATTTTATTCTATTTTAATCTTAGAAAATAATTACCTTTTATTTCATCCTCTATTTACTAGCAAAATAATGCCTCAAAATCACCCAAAAATCTAAGCAAGTGGCCCTTAATTATAGGGTTCATATTTGACATTAAAATAATAAAAAATAATTTTAAAATACTTAATTTACATCAATTAAATACCTATAATTCAGTTTTAAAAATTAATAATGTTTCCCTCAAGTAATCGAATTAAAAGTCTCAAACTAGTTCTACCGACAAGCGAACTATCACCAACCTATCATGAAAAATTTATATTTTCTAATATGAGAACAAGATGGCAAAATATGGGTTCTAAATCAATAATTTTAGATAATCTAAAAGGATCATGCCATGGGATTTGAGAAAGAAAAATTAAAAATTTTATCGAAAATTTTGGAGGATTGGATGATGGTGCTTCTTCTTGTCCAAAAAATACTCCTCATTGCTTGTGTTTGGCTTGCTACTCCCTTCTTGATGAGTTGTTGATGATGAAAATGGGTTTTTGATATATTTATGGGGAAGATGGGGTTCTTCTTAGAGGTTTAATGGTGTTTGGATGGAGAGATGGTGGAAGGATGATGAAAATTGGAGATTTTGGAAGAGAAGAGAGAATTTTTGGTGAAGGAGATGATGTTGTGAGGGAGAGATAGCAAGGGAGGATGCTCTTACATGTTGGAGAGAGGGAAGGGGTCGACCACAAGAGGGGAAAAGAGATTTGTTATTGTTAGGGTTAGGGTTTGGTGATAAGTTGATATATATATATGAGCTTTTTAAATAGATTTAAATATAGGAGGGGATTTCCTAGTGCTACTAGGGTTCGACCACAAGGGGGGCTGCTATTGGCCGAGAATGAGAGGGGGGGTTGGTTGTTATGGTTAGGATTGGATAAGGTTTGGTTGTTAGGTTGGTTAGAGAATTGGTTAGGTAGTTATTTGCCAACTAGAATGTCACATATACCACTTTCTACAGATAGAACTCCTATTAATAGAAATAAATTAATTAAATATAATATATAATATATTTACATGAGAATATTTGGGTGCACTATATGTGTAAACCCCCTGATTTTCAAAAATTTTTAATTTGGATTTTTCAAAATTTTTCTGGAATTTTCTGGAATTTTTAGTTAATTAAACTAAGGTGTCTTGATTATTAATAGATTTTTAAAATGATTTTTAAATAATTTTAATTAATATTAAAATATTAAAAAAATAATATTTTCTAGTGTAAAATGAGAAATTAGACATAGGGTAATTTTTCGGAAATTTATTGGACCCCGGAAGCATTTTTAAAGCCCTAAAAACCAAGTTATAATTAAACCAAAATAAACCCCGAAATAAACCCGGTTCAATTGAACCAAACCAAACCGAACCAACCTAGACCGGTTTAGCAAACCCAACCCAACTCAACCCTAGCGGGTCGGATCCGGGTCTAACCCGCGACCCGAAACCCGCTAGACCCAAACCCGCTTAATGCTTAGCGGATCGGGCCGGATCCACCGCCCGACCCGTCACCAACCCGACCCGGGTGAACAGTGCCCCAGCCCTTTCTTCTCCCCCGACATTTTAGCTCGTCGCCTGCCGACCCGTCGCCGCTCGGCCTCCCCGCTCCTGTAACCGCCGCCTCTGTCCCTTCCCCTCCCCGCACCGGTCGTCGCACCGCCTCCCGCTCCGCCTATAAAAACCCGCCCCCGCCTCGACTTTCTCCTCCTCCGCCCCGCTTTTCCGGTGACCCCCGCCTGAACCCTAGCCCCATCTCTCTCCTCTCACCGCCCGGACACCCGCAGCGCCGCCTCGACCAACCCCGACGCCCTAGCCGCCCTCCTCCCTCGACATCCTCCTCCTCCAGCACCGGCTCCCCAGTCGTCTCCGCCCAAAGCCCAGCACCTCCACCACCCAGCAGCCAACGGCGCCGCTCCTGCCGCCGTCCCCTCGAGCCAGAGCCGCTCTGCCTCCAACAGCAGCCCAGCGCCGCCTCTCCGGCCGCCCCATTGTCCGACGAGCAACCGCCAGCACGTCGACGCCCTCCGGTGAAGCCCTAGCCACTAGCCGCCTGAGCCCTAAACCCTAGAACAGCTCGAACACGGTACGACAGCAGCCAGGACACAGGACACAGCACAGTGTCGAGAGATACGCAGACACGTAAAATTCTCGGTTCACGAAGCCCTGTTCAGGTAACCCGTTCTCTCTCCTCGTTGACCCATTTTCCGTTTCGTCAGTTGTGACGCGTAGGTTGTGTGACTCCCTCGATGCCCGTGCAACCCGCTTGGTGCATCGCATCCTATGGCGATCGTGAACCGCGATAAAAAAACAGGAAAACCAATGCCTTATTTCATCCCGGAACTGAGTACGCCCCGCCAAATGGGATGACTTGGTCAAGTGCGATCTTTATCGATATGTGCGTGCCGTCGATACGGACGTGTGGGATTTCACAGAAGTTGATTCGGATGTGCGTGCACACCGGAATCAACGCGTATCCGCCGACAACATCCCGTATCCGCCTGATCTGAATCTCGCTGTAACTTAGTGTACACACGTCGGATCAAAACGAAACTTGCGCCATCGGACTCGTAGCAATACGCTGGTCCTGTGACCCAAGTTTGGTTCAATTCTGAGAACGTTGACAAAATCGCGTATCGTGGGCCCTACGGCTCCACTTGACAGGCGATTTTGTGATCGGCTCATCGGAATCCAATTCTGGAAGTTCCGTTGGGTTCGTATCATCGTTCCTGACTTGTTGACACTAAGTTGGACAAATTTGAAGACCTTTGTTCTGACACATTTTTCGGTGCAAAGCGGCCCACATGTGGACCCCGCCTTGACCTAAAAATGTCATTTTTGCCCCTGTGTCCAAATTGGACTCAAGGACAGACGTTTCTAGCTAATTGATATTTTCTGGATCTGATGGTGATATCTATTTCAGCAACCGAAGAACTGTCTGCAAATCTCGCTGCAGCCAGAGCTACAATTGGAGCCGGAACCCCAGGCAAGCGTACCTTGCCAAAGCTTGCAGTTCTTGATACATATTTACTTGTCTTATTTATCTGTTATACATGCTTAAACCTAGGGCCGTGTGACGTGCTTAGCGTCCGATTAATAGTCGGGTGCCAACACCGTACGCGGAGTTGTGCAACGTCACATAGAGATGGATATCGTGACATTTACATTCTCGTACTTGCCATATCAAGTACATTATACCCAGGATACCTGACACGAATCATGAGACATAATCTTTCTGAAATATTCAAGGTGATTCTGTATAGGATACAGGTTTATGACATATATATTTTTACATGCTTAGAATTTATTCAGACTTGCTGCATTAGTTTTGATCTCGCGTGTCATGGACATGAGACGTGTGATTACATTGGGTGGGGAGAGTATTACCATATCAAAGGCTGATTATATTATAAATAATGTCATCTGGAGGAGTCTTAGTCTCTGATACAGAGCTTTGGCGCAAGTTTTGGCCCTTCGAGAAAATACTGCTATGGGTTTCTCCGACACTGATCCTATAGTAGTCTTAGCCCGAGTATGAATAAAACTCTCACTTGCATATCACTTAGCTGGTTTAATTATTTACCCTATTGTTTTATTTATTTCTGCAGTGCATTTATTTTGGCTTGAGTTATATTGTACCTTGCTATGTCCCCTGAGGACCTGGATCCAGATTATGTCCCCAGGATTTGCAGACGAGATCTATCCCGAGGTATACGTAACAGAAGCATTAGCAGGAGCAGAAGCAGGACCAGGTGCATACAGTGGAGCAGAACCAGGAACCGAGGACTAGGTGATTGCCATGGATTTTTCTGAGTATATGTTTCTTCCATACTCAGTCTGTGATGTTCTTTGCATTCTTGTTTAAATGAACAATTGTATCAGACTTGATTATCGGGTTGTTCCCCGATTTAATTACTTGTGACTTGATGTTGATGTTTATATTCCTTTTGTTGATATTGATATATTCATTCTCTGGATGAGATTAGTAGACCCTGATTATTGTTTTACAGCTTAAGTACGCCCCGATGGATCCATTAAATTGGATTTTTCCATCGGTGTGTGCTGCTGGCCATTGCCACGTGTCTAGTCCCTCGATATTTTTGGGACTGGGGCGTGACAATATGCCTACATGTGTTTGGGTTTGGTTTGGGTCAAGTTCTAGTCTAATTAAAGCCGTTTTACGGTAACCGTAGTTCTAAATGATTGTCAATATTTTTTAGAGCATGAGGGATATCAAAATAATGCAACACCCATGGCCCAATTATACTATATACAATCAAGATTAGCAATATAAATTTTGTTGAAAGAAAAAAAGTCTTTCATTGCTCAAAATATCAAAGCCATGGTAAAGGTTCTTATATCTAAAAGAATGTTTTAGAAATTACTACTATAATCTATTAAATTAAATTAAATAATTAAAATAAATTAAAAAATATCAAAATAATTCTACTAAAAAATGAGGGGGCTTACAAAGAGAAATAAATAAATAAAATAAACTCGAATACTGTATATAGAGATTCTGGAAAATATCTCAAAAATATCTCGAAAAGTAAAACAAATATCTGCCGGATAGTATACCGCTGGTATACTGTAGTATACCGTTAGTATACCGATCAGGTAGTAAAGTTTCAATTTTATTTTTGAGCTTCCTCGAGAATAAATAAAATACAATAAAAAGCACAAGATACGTATCCGCATAAAATACGAATACGGTGAGACGAGTCTCACAAACGAGTCTCATAACTCTACCCTCCTTTAGAAAAATTTCATCCTCAGAATTTTCATAAGGATCTAAAATCAACTAACAAGAAAATCCAAGAAAGCAAGCACGGAACTAACAAGCAGGAAACTCATGTGAGCATGAAATTTCCTGAGCAATAACAAGAAATCAGAATAGAAACAATAACAGACATAACATATAAGCTAACAATCAATCACATACACATGCTAAGATAAGACGCGGGTATACAAATAAGTATATTCTCCCAAGTCAAAGAGAAATGGATAACGAGTACGCATATCATCCTCGCGCTCCCACGTTGACTCTCTAGTGAGTGATGTCCACAAGCAACTCGAACTAATTCGATAGTCCAGTTCTTAAGAACCTTCTCCCTCTGGTCCAAAAAAGACACGGGCCTCTCCTTATATGATAGGTCTGTACCAACGACCAACTCAGAATAATCTAGAATATGGCTCAGGTCTGGAATATACCGGCGCAACTGAGATATATGAAAGACGTCATGTACCTTATGAAGCAATGGTGGAAGAGCTAGACGATATAATACGTCACCAACTCGCTCAAGAATATCGAATGGGCCTATATATCTGGGACTAAACTTTTCCCGTACTTAAAATCTAATAACTCTACGAGTAGGAAAATTCTTAGAAATACATGGTCCCCGACAGAGAACTCAAGATGACGACGGTTCTGATATGCCCAATAACGCTGGCGATCCTGAGCCACTCTGAGATGCTCTCTGATCTGCCTGATCACTCCAACCTACTGAGCAATCATCTCTAGACCAAGCATTTGCCTCTTGCCAATGTCATCCCAAGCTAACGGTGATATACATCTTCTACCTTACAAAGCCTCGAAGGGAGCTATTTGAATGCTCGCATGAAAGCTGTTGTTATAAGTGAACTCTACTAGATGCAAGTGATCCTCCCAAGATCTATCAAAGTCAAGTGTACAGGCTCGAAGCATATCCTCCAAAGTCTGAATAGTATGCTCCGACTGTCCGTCTATCTGCGAATGGTAGGCTGAACTGAACTTCAACCTAGTACCCAGACTCTACTGTAGGCTCTACCAGAAATAGACGTGAACTGCGAATCTCTATCTGAGACAATGCTAACTGGCACGCCATAAAATCTGACTATCTGTCTCATGTACATCTCAGCTAGCTTTTCTTTAGACTGGCCTACTCTGGAAAAAAAAAGTGAGTAACCTTTATGAGTCAATCTACTATAACCCATATAGCATCTCTGTAAGACGGGGATCTAGGAAGACAGGTCACAAAGTTCATAGTAATATGGTCCCACTTCCACTCCGGAATCGGTAAAGACTGAAGTAGTTCGGCCGGTTTCTGATGTTCAAGCTTAACCTGTTGACAGACTAAACATCAAGAAATAAACTGAGCTATCTTCCTCTTCATACTATTCCACCAGAAGTACTGACGAATATCTTGATACATCTTCGTCCCTCTTGGATGCACTAAGTACTGAGAACTGAAGGCCTATAACATAATCTTCTTCCGGATATCTCCTCTCGGCACACAAAGTCGACTCCCAAACCAGAGAGTTACATCCTCATGAATGCTCAACTCTGGTCTGCGTCCCGACTCACACTCTGCTCTGAGCTGCTGAAGCTTGATATCACCAGTCTGCTCTACTCTGATCCTCTCAACTATAGAAGACTAAACCTACAGACTTGATATAAAATCGATATCACCAGGTAATACTACCTCGATACCCATCTTCTGCAGATCCTCCAAAATTTGGTGCTAATATGTCAAGAAGTAAGCTCCTCCTCTCATGCTCAAGACATCTGTTATGACATTGGCCTTCCCTGGATGATACTGAAGGTCAAGATCATAGTTCGACAATAACTCGAGCCACCTCATCTATCACATATTGAGTTTCTTCTATGTGAACACATACCTCAAGCTCTTATGGTCTGTGAAGATCTCCACTCGATCACCATATAAGTAATGCCTCCAGAGCTTAAATGCAAACACTACTGCTGCCAACTCAAGATCATGTGTTGGATAACTTTTCTCATGGTCTCAAAGTTGTCGAGACGCATAAGTTATCACTCTGCTATGCTGCATAAGGACATACCCTAGTCCACTCCTGAAGCTTCACAATATACTGAGAACCCATCTGGTCCCACTTGAAGTGTCAGAATAAGAGCCGAAATCAAACTCTGCTTGAGCTTCTCAAAAGAAGTCTGACAAATATCTGACCACTCAAAG